>VXBA01003292.1:766081-848428 GCA_013399895.1 Serilophus lunatus | reverse complement strand
AGTGATTCTGTGATCTGTGATTTCTGTGATTTACATAGGTAAATTTCAGCTGCCTCTTATTCATCCAACTTCAACCTCAAACAGACCAGACAGTATCTTACTACTAACATATCACCATGCAAATAAACATCAGTCCTTACTCCCATCTACTCACTGATATTTATCCATTACCACACGCTTACTTACCTGATTTTATTTCCTGATTCTATAGATTCTCTGTCTTCAACATCCTACTTTCTCTGTGCCCTTATCCCTTCTGTAGCACCAATCCTCAACTATGATTGTGGGCTACACTTCTCTTCTCAAGGGAGCTATTTACTTTTCTTTACTGACATCTCTTTTTGTTTCATTTCTTTCACCTCTTCAGTAAAACCAACCTTTATTTTTAGGTTTCCTCCAACAGAAATCCACTTCCCCCATTCTGCCCCCATAATCACACAAGTACAGATCTTCCACTCTACACAAACACCTATCCTTTGTAGTTTCCTGCTTATTTGGAGAATTCCATCACACTTGTAGCCTCCTTGCCCCTCTTAACACATCAGCTGAAGGCAAGTGGTCTCAGCTGCGGCTCCAGCCTACAAATCATCTTTCCCATGAACTCCAGCTGTTCCAGGTCTATGTGGGCTCTGCCAGAAACCCTCAGCAAGATAATATTCATCCACAGCACCTTCCCCCAGTCACTCCTCTGTGTTTCACTAGCCTTTGAATTGTCCCAATAACCATGGCAATAATCATTGTCTTCCTCTCTTGAAAACTTCCCTAACAGAAACCTTCAATGAGCCCTAGCTCATCAGTGGTAAAAGACATTTGTCTGGATCAGCTCCACCACTTCATAAGCTCACCTCGTACCCTCTCTAAAGACTCAGCAGACAGATCTGTGATAATTCTGTCTAATCCCCTAAACTAGGTTGGTCTACTTATTCCCACATAGCCCTCTCCCCAAATGTTACACCACTTGCTAACTGGCTTTTTGCCTCCCACAGCTTGGAGTTTTTTCTACCTCCTATTGCCACAGAAGGGACAAACGAAGCTGAAGTTTGCTGGGATAACATAAGGGAACTTTCAGTCACAGAATCAACTATGTTGGAAAAGATCTCTGTAGATCAAGTCCAACCTGACTGACCATTAAGCCCTTTCTTGTATGGAAATATCTCTGGTTCATGAGGTGCTCCACAGGCCCTTGGGACTGGAAGAAGGGAGTGGAGGGTACAGCGAGGTGTGGTAGGGACACCTCTTCCCTGAGTCAACAGGCAAAAATCTGGTGCACGCCATGTCTCTACATGGCCTTCAGAGCTGACTCTGTGAATGAATAAGGACACGTGACACCAGGTCTACTTCCACTAACAGCTGCCGTCTGTGGACCAGAGAACACAGCGCCATCATCCAGCATGATCACCAGCTCAGACCCACCCCACCATCCAGCAGCTCAGGTTAGATTAAACTTCTTGTTTACAAGGAGGAAGAAAAATTCTAGTTTCCAGTGTGTGTGGAAACTTGGTCTTCTTGATTCATATTTAGAATTCAATGCTATCATCACAGCCAGTACTTATTTTCTAGCATCTCCAGATGAAAAAGAAGAGAGTGATACCCCAGCTCTAGATTCCTGGCATGGCTCACCACTGTCAGCAGCCTTTTCCAGAGACTTGATTGACAATGGATGGGCACTTAGACAGGCCTGGTGGAGAGGTAACCGCAGTGCTCCTGGTTGAGTGAAGATTCAGGAAGGAGTCAGAGGGGAAAAATGACATGATTAAGAGAAACTGCAGTACAAAGATTCATGTGTTGATCCATTCTATAGAATTATTTCTATGAAAGAATAAAGAGGTAGGGAAAAAAATTAAGGAGTCAACACAGAAGAAGAACTGAATGAATGGAAAGGGTGAAAGAGAGAACCAGAAATGCTGCAAACATCTCAAAAGAGATGTCTCTTACTGCATCACAAAAATAAATACATTTTCAAAGGATAGAAGATCAGAATGAATTCTAGAATTAATAAAAGCAGTCCGTTTTTAAGAGGAATTTCATTACAATGTTGCCAACAATTAGGTGCACACAAAAGGTCAGATTCTCCGCTAGTATAGCTCCATTGACTCTAATAAAATTACTAATTTGCTTTGCTGCTGAGATTATACTTGACCCTATATCTACCTACCCTTCCTAAGATTTATGGCAAAGCTCTGTTGAAGTCAATAGATATGTGCAGCTGTGCATTTACACAGGTATTCAGCCCAAGGCTTTCCCTCTTTATCTGGAAAGTTTAGAAAATGTGCCACTCTTGATGGTGAAGGGGCAATCTGAGGGGGATTTCTGCTTTTCTGGTATGGCTGGGCTTTGCCTGTTCTCTTCTCTACATCTGGGAAATTGCATTTCAAGTGAAGGCTTTCTAGCCAGCAAAAAGAGGCCCTGCAAAATGAGTTAGAGGAAACCACAAGTTTGGCATAAGAGGCAGCATCCTTTTCTGAATCCTCATGCCGAGTCTGGCTGTCTGAAAAGCTCTGCTTGAAAAGCAGTACAAGATTTTTTTGCATGTATGTGACAACAGCTGCAAATATTTCCCTTTGGTACACCACATGTACACAAGTCAATCTCCATTGCCTTCCAGACATGTGAAAATATAAGCCATGATAGTAGATACAACAAACCAGGCACTGAAAAAAAAATGCAAGGCCATAGTAGCTCCTCGTGAAGACATGCACCCATTTCACACACAAAGCTTTCACCTCAGATATACCTGGCTATCCAAACAGTGAACACGGATGCAGTATCTGTGGACACCAGGCTGGACACAGTCCCTTGTGACCTCTGTAGCACCGTAACTCATGCTGCCCACGCGGAGCTTTCATCCTCCTGAATGTCACAGGGGTTCACAAATGAGGCAGTTGCTACTGCTATAGGAAAAGATTTCAGCTTCCAGCTCTAACAATAGAGGATTGTCTTTTCAGATGCAGAGGCTCCAGGTTCAGTTACCACACATGATCCGCCCAGACTGGTTGTCAGAGCAACTCTGGCCCTAGAAGTGGAGACTTACTGGAAATGACTTTGTAATAATTTGAATTCTCTCAGGGGAGTGATCCAAAGTTGTGCATATGCAGCCCTCTCCAGAGTGGAGCTGAATGATCTGAAATCTCACCTGGCCACCTGTCTGCACAAGCTTTTATGCAGACCAGACCCACAATGAAATTGTGTGTGACAAAGCAGGAAATCTTTCTCTGGCATCCTTCCTTCTCCATCCTTCCTTCCCTCTGCCTTTACATCTGAGTGAACGCCATGGTGGCGGAACCTACTCGCCCAGCAGTATTGACATTTGTGTTTATCCACATCAAGGGGTGCTGACGCCTGTGATCCTCTTCTACCAACATCCAACTTGTCTGAGTGCAGTCATAGCTGAGTGACCTGTAGGACCAACCAGCCACTCAACTACCATAAAAATATTAGAAGGAGCTTCATGAGACAAACCAAGCTGACTTAGGAAACCAATGGACAATCTTTCAAGGGATAAACACGTAACAACAAAACCAAAAAGACTGGGGTTAAAAATCACTTTAAAACCATGCTAGTGCTAAGCATGCTGTGTATTTACAGTGCATTTTCATCATGTAACTGATCAGTCTTGTGTAACATACACCACATGCTAAGATAGATGCAGCAGATATAAACCCAGTCTGATTTCATACAGTAAAAATGTGTACATGCAAACAGAAATGGAAAAAATGCATATCATACAAAGCATTTCTTCTTATCATATTAAATACATATCTCAATTGTTTTGCCTAGTTTGGAGCCCACTTGAATATTCTGGGACTGTCCCAAATCCCTTAAGGGTCAAGAGCTCACTGACTTCAGTGGGTGTTGGATCAAATCCTACAAGATCAAAATTCCTGTAAGGAATTTTGTTTCAGTGTGGCTGGGTTTGCATTCCTTACAAAATACACCGTAGTTACACCATCCTTACAGTGTAGCTACAGCATAATATTACAGCTGAACTTCTACAAACATGGACTGAGAACAAATTTAGCAGTGTTAATGACGAGCAAGTCCAAAATACAATATATCTGTTGTCCACCTCTGCTGAGGCTCCTGTGAAGCATCACCAGTAAACATTCCTCTAGTTTGTTTTGGTCCCTTCTTACCCATTCAAGTCATTAATCATTCATATTAATTATCTCGGTATTATTTTGTGCTACTCCCCCACCCACACCGCCTGTCTGTTTATGGTATCCATCTGTTGTTCCTAATCATATACTTGGACTGCAGGATCTCTGGAAAAAGTGCCATTTACTTATGACGTGTGCACAATACTTCATGCACTTACGCCTCAGCCACCAGTTCAGACCTTACATTCTGCCACTCCCACAAATCAGATTAACTAAAAGATAACTGTCAGATACACTGTTCATGCACAGACACACACACATAGACATAAACCTACATGTATACAAGTCTACTGGAGGAAGGTATGCCTGCAATTAAGGCAGGTGCTACCAATACCAAGGGAAGGAGGAAAGAGAGAGGCAAGATCAAAAATTTTGAACGCGAAATTTTAGCTGGAACTATCTTTTGCCTGCTCACCCCCTCTAGCTGCAGCCCACAGCCTCGCAGCACCAAACAGCGCAGGAGCCTCTTACTGGACTTGAGTTACAGCACAGGTGCCCATTGCATGAAAACACCTTTCTTGAACTATTGCACAACGTAGGGAAACATCTATGGTGTTCTTGGGCCTGGTGCCAACCACACTAACACTAGCGTGGACTTCCACGAGAGCAGAGTTATGGAAATATGTGCTTTTGCAAAGATCACCACGTGCACTGTAGTGTGGAAGGAAACAGCAATGTCAATGAGATTGAGCAAGTTTTCCCTGGCTTTAAGCTACTTACCATTTCATAACTTCCTTTTTGTTTGTTTGATATAGTAAATAATGGATTGAAATATTGCTGAAACGTATTTTTATGGAATCTGTACCTGAAATGGAACATATAGCTGGACCTGGTCTGGAATGAATGATTAGACAAAATTTTCAAGATCTCTCTGTCCTCCACTGTTACAATTTTCTGTCCTATTTTGTTCACCAAGATGTACTTTTCCTGCTTTCCCATATTCACGCATCATAAATATCAAAGCATACAGAGATGAAGTGATCTTCTTCCTTATTACTTACTTACTGCAGGTCAAGCTAAAGCTGACCCATGTATCCTCTGCCAGGTCCCAAGACTTTAGTCTAATATTTCAAGCAAAGGCAAGCAAAGTCTAGAGGTACCGAGCATCAACAAAGTTTAAGCCCTTGTGTACTGAAGAGAAGACATTCCCACAGCCATATCTGGGATGTGCACATTCAGAGCTGGTGGGAGAGGCTATGATTCTGCAATTCAGCAAGTGCCTGTAGCCCAGTTTGATGGGTCTTCTCCCAGAAAAGGCACCATCTCCAATGATGAAAAAGATGACCGGAGGGTCAGGTGGAAGGGACAAGGAATTGGTTCTTTTCCATGAATTTCCCTGCATATTTTGGGAAAAGCACAAAACTTCAGACTTTACTCTGAAGAGCTGTCATTCTCCTGCCAACACCGAGGACAGATCCAGGGGCTTAAAAAAAAAAATTCAGGACAAGGCCTATACAATGGCTATGTCTGGTACACTACTAATGACTATCATCTAGATGCAAGAGCTGTAGGATAAGAAACTATTTCTTAATGTAGACAGAGCAAAGGAAACTCCTTAAGCAAACATACCAGTAGAACAATTAGAAGGTTAATCACAACACTGGCCATGAGAGGTTTTCTTCATTTTTTAACTTCAAAGGAGCAGTGATTAATAAACAGTGTTGATCTTCTGGAGAGATGAGTCAGCCCCTGCCCACGCTGGGGCTACCCTCGCGCTGCCGCTGCTGTTCAGAGCATATGAGTGTTCCCTGGGGAGGTGAAATGCTTCATTTAGCTTGCAGTGCTCCACACCAGATCACACAGCATTGTTCTCCACAGCCTCACTTCTGGCATTCCTGAGAGGGCACTATGCATGTGGATGAGGAGGGAACTCTGGTGGGAATTCTCTTGCACAGTGAGTATACTCCAACTCTAGGTGAAGACAACAGAGGAAGAGCCACTGGATGGATCAGAGAAGCTATGGTATAGTTCAGAGATTTTGCTACCTGTATCCAGTTTTGATCTAGAACAATGGCAGACTGAGAGATATCAGTATTCACCATTAAGTCTGTGAGATGAATCAACCACTTCCTCATCACTTTTAATTCAGTTAAAAATGTACAAGTGTTGAGTAACAGAGTAGATCAGGAAATGGAGAGAATCCCTGCTTGGGTCGTTACTAGCCCTGAAGAAACATACCCAGACCCAAGAGAAAGCAAGATCAAGCAGCTGCACATGAAGGGCATTTTATATAAGTCCCACCTAACACTTCAGAGGGAAAGGTCTGATCGTAGATGTGCTGTAATCATGAAAAATAGACAGGTGCCACTCTTCTTTCTACCATGAGGAACACATGCTGGTCCATGGTCTGTATTATCTCTCTCAAGGAGAGATAGATACATTTGTGGGAAACATGACACCAAAAGCACAGGCAGCAGCAGCAGCCAGACACACAGTGTGGCTGTTTCCTGTTTTGGAACACACGTCAAAGAGCTGAGAAGTGGAAAGGGAAGCCTGTCTTGAGACCACCAAGAACTCTGTGTGTGTGAGTGTGGAAATTTAACATCAAGCAGGCATCCTACAGGATGAACTCTCTTTTCCTCACATACACCCTTTGCCTCATGTTCCTACACAAGCAATAGTTACAATCTCCTACTTGGGTTTGGTGATGACACCCAAGTGAGCTACATCACAGATGTACACCTATTTCCTGTCTTTGTAAAACTCCTTCTACCCACCAATCACCATTCCACCATGCCAAAGGCACCACCACCAAGATGACTCACCCTTCTCAGTCCTGTTCCTGCACTGTCTGTGCTCAGGTCATCCCACCTGGTCTAAGATGCTCTACAGGGTGCTGCCAACAAACCAAGTTTTTATCCAGTCTCTCCCACCATGAACTATCACAACCAGTGGAAAAACATCAATTGACATAAGCTGCAATACTAGCATGATGTCTTAATGCACCCATAAAAATTGCAAAACAGACACTAGGTCTGCTGCAAATTTCCTCCCTGCCTGTGCTGAGGGCCCTCAGCTCCCCCAGCACATCACTGACTGTGCCAAGCAGTGCACTCCAGAGGACATTGCACTGCAACGACACTTGTTCCCTTCAGCTGCTCTCATTCTCTTACCAGGGCTTTTCTTTCTCTGCTGGATCTCTGGGCAGGAAAGAGCAGACACAGAAGAGCTGGCTCCGTTCAGCAGGGCCTCTGCTCATTTCCTAGGCACTTTTTGATGTGTTCCATTTGTGACCAAGCTTGGGCTGGGATCCCAGCTGATATTTTAAGTTCAGCCTCAATAGATTTCAAGCTTCAGCCACTGTAAATAATTCTGACATGTACTCCGCCTGCATTTTGGCACTTCTGCTTGTGTACAGTATATTTAATTTTTTAATTTTTTTTTAAGTTTCTTAGTGTTCCCTGTGTCAGCTATCAAGACAAAGATGGCATCTTGGTGAAACTGCCTGATCCTTGGTGAAGTCTAGAGACAGCAGATTGGTTTAACAACTCCATGCATAATAACAGTTACATTCTCTACTTAACAAGAGACAGATAAAGTGGTGTGCCATGTTCTAGGAGATGTTTACAGGACAGAAAACCACATGGCTTCAAACCAGGGAGCAATTCACAAGAGGAACCTTGTTTCAGCAGTCATCAAGACCAGGAACTAAGCAGTCTGTAAACAAAAAGGATGCAAAAATCCTCTGTTGTGATAGTCAATAAGAAATTTTACCCACTCAAGTTGCTTATTTCTAAGTCTTATGCCTTAAGACATCAGAATTCCTCACTCAGCCTTGCAATGCTCTGGCGGGGGTTTTTCTACACAGTGAGTGTAAGCTTATGCTTATTTTTACATATGCAGGCAGCTCCAATGGGATCATTAGTGTGCTAAAACCTTATCAATTCATTGCTAAGAAATTGTCCAGGCTGGATTTTGCTTAACAGAAATGAGAGAGATCTTGCACTTTTTCTCTGTGTGTCTTGTGCTTCTGTCATGCCTGTCAGACAAGAAGGAATCCCCTAATATGACAAACAGATAGACACAGACCACCTGGCCTCAGCTTTTAGGTTTTCCTGTGGTACAGGTGACAGCCATCACTGGGGAAACACAGAACTGAATAGCTTAACAGATATTAGCCCTCTCCTGACAACTACATTTCCTAGCCATCACGAGGAGGGTTAAACTCTCTGGAAAGAAGGATTCCACAGCAAAAAGCCATCAAAGTGCTGCACACGCCTTTCACTGGGCGTCATTTATCCCACTGCCTTAACCTTTCATCAGGGTTCCTTTCACAGCATATAAGAGTTATCCAAGACATCCAAGGCCTCCTTCCAGGCTCTCCCTTCTCCTGGGGCTTGATCTGAGGGCAGAGAGTGGAAATTCAAAACAAACAATAAACAAAACCAAGCTCTCCTAAGTGTAAGCCACACATTTGTTTGGAAGCTTCTTGGCTAATTTTACTTGCTGTTTCCTGCTCACTCTGGAATTTCTTTTTCCTTGTTTGTTTTTGTTTGGGGGGGTTTTTTGTTTGGTTTTTTTTTTTTTTAATTCTCTGCCTCAGTTACAAGAAAAACAAAGGGGAGTGGGGGCAACCCAAAAACATAAATTAGAAAAATTACTCCCTCACAAATCTGGTGTCCCATGTCAGGGACCTGCCCAGCTCACCAACTGCAGAGTCATTGGACAAGTCAGAGTAGTATTTTCTCCTGCTGGATGCCCGTCAGGTGTCTGATGGCAAACCACTTCCAACACTGCTGCTTCCTCCATATTACATATGTAGATCTGTTTATGAATGGCCCAAGCCAAAGCCATAAACATCTGTAGAACTTGGCTCAAAGTCAAGGTCAGGTCTGAGCTGTCCTAGAAATTCCAGTTTTGTCTGGCCCAGAAGTTGTTGGCCATCTGCAGAATGAAAATATGAGTGGAAACCTGTCATCACAAGATGGGGAGAATTGAGAGTGAGCTCTAGGCAGGCTACTTCAAGCTCTTCAGGATAGCTTCTCAATTGACATTAATCTAGCTTAGCTGTAAGAGTCAGTGAAACCACGTGGGCTCACAACACCCAAGATTCTAGGCTTCTTCAGAAAAATTCACAGCATTCCAGTGTTTAATGAACAGCTGACAGAAAATTTGACATTTATTAAAATTCAATAGTTTTATGCCTTCAGCTTGCAGTGGGAGGACACTCTCAATACCCCTGAGAGAACTCCAAGAAGTCCTCCAGCAGGCTCAAATTCCTGACACATGTATTGCTCAGCTGCTCATGGATATCATCTGGGCATTCAACCCTTGTTGTGTCTAGTGCAGCTCAAGCAGACAGCAAATAGATTATCTCTTCCAGTGGCTTTGAAAAACCCAATTTACTGGATATTTCTTTGTACATCATAAAAAAGGAATGAAATACAGAACCTGAACCCTTGTATCCATGGCATTACTTAAGGGTCTACCAGACAGTCTTGGCCCATGATAGTAAACCATTCCCATAGGGGATTATGGAGAGGAAAGGAAGGCTTTTGAGGCAGCTATTTTTAAGCCAGGACAGTGGTCAATCACACCATTGCTTCCAGTTTCAGTCGGAGGTCAAAGCATATCAGCATCACCTTTTTCATATCTCCAGAAGCTTGTACAGTTCCAGATGAGGCCATCACAACCTTCATGTCTCCTAGCCCACATTTTTCCATGATGGGAAGGATTATTTGAATGAGAATTGTCTGACACTAAAGAAAAACTCTAAGGTCTGACTTCCTTAAAATAAACAAACAAACAACAATCAACAAAGCAACTAACTATACAAGGTGATTCCCCATATATATTATAGTTGTTTGCACCATTAAAACATCACTAATGTACAGTCAGGAAGAAAAGTGCCTGGCATTGAGCTGTCTTTGAAGTGAAAAGCACAGACAGGGCCAGCAGTGTTGAAAATTAAGGAGAATGGAGTATGCAGTGATATTTTGCTGCTGGTGAAGGGCAAGCCAGCAACATATCAAGGCCACTGTCACAGGTCTTCCAGGGTTCCTTGGCTACATATTTCTGTGTCAATAGCTTCTTTCAAAGTTTGGTCACCAACTAAGAGGTGCAACTGTTTGGTCTACCTTGGCATTATATTGCTCATGGATTCTGGAGGAGCGTCCTAACTGAGATCCTTAAAGTAATTAAGCCTTGCAGAAGTTATCATAAGCTGTTTTTCATTATCCCTGATTCATCAGCAGGGAAACTGAGGCTGCAGGAGGTAATGCACAACACAGTGGTAGATGAGAAGAGAATGTCTTGCCCCAGACTTCCAGCCGTTTGGCTCTGCCTACCAGACAATGAGTAAATAATGGAGCTGTCACACTCAAATGTTATTTTTAAACTGTGGGTATTGGGTTTGGCAAAAACTCTAGAAAAGCACAGCATGACCAAGGGAGTCCTGAGGAACAAGTGCCCTGCACAGATGGAGCCTCTTTGGGGAAACCTTGTTGTTCTGTTACATTTGTGCAATCAGTTGAATGGGAGCCCAGACCCCAAACTGTCAACTGCACAAGAGCACAGGGAGAGCCCAAAGGAGAAGGACATGGCAGGACAGAGGAGTTGGCTCCACCAGCTGCCACCTCCTCCACCCTGCTGCCCTGGCCCAAGCCGCGCCAGTCAAATCCATAGGGGGGCAGCAAACCCTTTGCAGTCATGGGACTTCATTCCCAAAATGATCCTCTTCCACACGCTGTCTCTGCACAGCTGGGAAGCCCTCTCGCACAGCACCCTTTCGAAGGTTAGCATGGACTCTGCAAACTCTGGAGAGAGGGAAGGTGGGCCTGCAATGTCTCTTGGAACTGGACATGTGCAGCCACTTCAGCTCAGCAACCGAGCTAGCAGGACACGTGTCTGAGCCCACCAGCAGTGTTGTCAGGGCTCTGGAAAAGCAGGTGAGTTGGGCAACACACAGCTACTTTCAGGTTTTGATATGAAAACGTACACCTCCACCTATGACTGAGAGAACCCTTTTGTGGGTCAATGGATGCAGGCTCACTTTGAGAGATTTGAGGCATACAGGGTCCAAGATGCTTGAGGTTTCTATAATGGCATCCATATGTAACAGTGCAAGGACAGCCACACTGGCTCAAAGCAAAAGTCCATCTAGCTACATATCCAGCTTCCGTGGTGGTCACCAGTAGAAATGGAGGAAAGAGCACAAGAAAAATACACACATGGACTTACTCCACCCCAGGAGGCTGCCTTGATTCCAGAGGCACACAGCTTCAGCCAACTTTGCAGTACCCTATGTCTTCACGGTTCCCTCTCACAGCTGCAGCTTTGGCACAAAGCAAATCTGCATTTAGGGAAGGGGCCAGAACTTGCATTTAATCTCTTCGTGTAGACAGATGCAGAAGCAGGTCAAATGGTACCACAATGAACACGCACTCCTTGTCAATTTTAACCAATTAGCTCCTGAGTGACCCTGGATCTCAGGGCACAAACTTTGTTTTGAGGTCCATGCTAACTGTGCCCTCTCTCTCTCCTCTCAGAGATTTCTGGTCAAGCATCTCTAGAAACTTGCATTCATGCTACACTCAGTCACCCAACAAAACTGAGAGCTGGATTTCCTCTCTACACAAGCAAGGCAGAAGAGACTAGAAAGGCATACAGGTGACTTACCCAATATCCCACAGGCAGCCAGTGGTGAAGCTGGAATTAGCTCAAGCATTCTCCATTTCTTCCCTCCCAACTCCAGCTACACTGTCCCTTTCTGCCTGATTTTGCACTCTCCACCCAGCTGTCTTTACTGAACAGGCTTCCTACAGTGCCTTTTAGGCAGCTGTCAGGTTTGGATGAGTGTCTCCACTCCATCAAATGGGCTGTCCCCCTCTGTGCTGTCCCTGTGAGTGCTGTTAACCCTGATTTCCCACTCTAGTAAATGAGGAAAAAGCAAGACAGATAGATCCATGGCAGCTGGATGGGAGCTTGCCTCCTCTTCTCTACAGGAGAGAGTTTTCTCCTCCTTTTCCCCTCTTCACTAAAAGTTTTCCTCAGAGACTGTTTTTTCTTCAGCTTCCTCCTAGGAAAAAAAACAAAACAATTTCTTCTTTTCCCTCTGTCCTTCTAAAAAAGAGCTAGTTTCCTTCCTTCTGGGTCTTCATCCCTCCAACAAGCTTCAGTATAGGGTTAATCCTAGGGAGCGGTGGACAGGTGACAAACACATCAGCCCTGGTTTCCACTTTCCTCCTTAGTAGGGGAAAAAATAAAAAATTTAAAAAATAAGTTCTACTCATTCTTTCAATCTGTTCCATCTTAACACAGACATTTCCCCTCCCTGAGCACTCTCTCTGCTTGCTGCTCACCTCTGCTAATAGCACCCTAGACTAAACAACTCTATCCGCCTTTCAGTGGCTCACTTGCTTGCTCTGGCTACCACCTGCCTGAGCTTAGGGAAGAGACACCAGTTGCTAAACTGTACAGGGTTCCCGAGAGGGAAGAGAAAAAAAATCCTGGGAAGTAAAGAGAAAGGAAAAGGGAGAGGATTTGGGACCAGGTTAAGAAACGAACTTGCACATGCAGGGAGATGTAACCCTAGCACAAGGGAGCCCTATCAAAAGACCTCAGCCATGCTGGCTTTTAGTGGAGGGGTTCCTGCCATCCCCAGATTTATCTCAACCTCTCTGCAGCAGTAACCTATCCAGCCACATCTCTTCTCCCTTTACCTTACAACAGCACCACATCTTTCCCTCAGGATCCCAAACAGTAATGTTTAAAAAGCCTTTTGTCTGGCCCAGATGCCAGATGCCCAAGACAAATGTAGGAACAGAGGGGAGACTGCCTCTCTCTGTGGTCAGTGCTGCAGTAAGTGATTTTCATGATCACTTCTGGCCATAAGGATCCAAGCACCAAGTGAAGTGATGGAAGTCCATTCAGGAAGCTCACAAATCATTTGTCTGATACCCAACTGACAATTTTCCAAAACTTCACAAGCAGAAAACTGCCCTGAGAGATACTAAAACAACAAACTCCGAGCTCTGAGGTTTATTTAGCAAAGGTAGGGCTACATAAAATTTTCCTTGGTGTTACTCCTCATGGTGAGAATGAGGCTAGCTACCTCGTGGATGGAGGAGGAAAAAGCCTCCGAAACTCAACTTTGACAAAACCCGGGATTGGATCCAAGAGGACAGCTATACAGAACCCTCTGCAGGAAAGAAAGGTTTATCAAGGTCTTTTCTGCCTGTTCTGAAGCTGGTTTTGATTAAAGAAGGAATCACCACCACCAGTTCCCTTCCCCTTCCCCAGTAACACATAACACACCATTCCCACTTCTTTCACTGCCAGTTTGCTCTAATAAAAAGCAGAATTGTGCCTGAAAAGCATGTTGCGCAAAAATGGACCCTCCAAGCAGTCAAATAGATGCATTCGCCAGCAGTCAGTCAGGCACACGCATACCCAAATCCCTTGCTTGCCTGTAAACAAGACAGATTGCTTTCTCAGCTGCTGTATATGAATTTCAAGCTGCTGTGGAAGAAGCCTCTCTCGTCCTGCATTTTATTGCTGTGTGCAAGGTGATCTGGAAGGGCAGATTTGCAGAGCTACCTGTCTTTGCAAAACTGAATTCCTGACACCTGCTATGGTCTCTGAAAACTCTTCATGGATGCCAGTGGTTTTGATTTTCATTTGAATGATCTTTGCCTGGATTACAAGGCAGGTCAGCACCAAGCAGAGGTAACCTCACTGACATTTTGTGTGACACCTGGCAGAGTCATCCCCGTATTAGAACAACACTTCAAATGGTGCAGCAAGACCTTGCCATCATATGAAGCAGGCTTAGCTAAGGGGAAAAAGCTTAAAATGGCATTCTTCTCAAACACCAGCTATTTAACACATTTATTATACAAATAATTACAAAGGAGCTGATAGGAAAGGGAGGGATAGTTTCCTCCGGGGCTCTCCTGAGTAACTACCAGCAGAAATACTTTGACAGAGTCAGAGAGATAGAGTAAAAGCTGTGACAACAGCCGTTTCCACTATGCTACAAGTTTACAGCACAGGGTGTAACATTTGAAAACCATTCAGCAGCATCTGCCTGGAAGAAAAGAGAAATGAATTCTGCTGAATCCAGACGCAATGCCATTGTAATGCATGGCAGCAAATTGATGAGGCAGAGAACAACCTCTAAATTATTCCTAGCAATATGGGACAATATGTGCCAAGTGGCACAAGACCTCCCTTTTGAGGAACACCCGTGCAGACAGCAGCAAGCAGCAGGAAAACTTGGCAGGACAGTGGGTGCTCCCACCCCAGCCAGGCAGCGGGAGAGGAGAGGGCTGTGAACTGTGCACACTCAAAAGTGCTGCTGGCAGCCCAGAGCAATCTGGTCTATCCAGTCAATAACGAGGCTAGAGTCATCTTAGCAATGCAGGAGAGATGCTCCAGGAGCACATGCCAACTGCACAGCATAGGGACAAACTCAGAAGATCTGTGTCCTCTTACTCAGAACAGCCTACAGGTCCTTGTCCTTCAAGTACCAAGAGCAGAGAAGTAGCTGCCCATCACATGCAGGTGGGGACAGTGGCTAGGATGGGCAGAGGGTTGCGTGGAAGATAATGGCAGTGCTAGGCAACACCAAAACCAGCATAAAATAAAGAATCATTGGATAGTTTGCTATAATCCACACTCTTCCCTGGACCTCAGACCCATGGCAGGCACAGCCCACCCACGGCCAGCTGGAAGCTAATAGAGGAAGTTTGGAGGAGCCCAACTGCAGATGTGGTGGGGAGCCACAGCAGCCTCAGAAACTCACATCTTTCCTTTCCCTTCCATCCTTTCTGGCTTCTCTTCCTTCTCCCAAACAGCAAGCATATATCAATGGTCAGGAACGGATCAAAGCCCTCCATCCAGCAATCCGCCTCTTCTCCTGTGGGACAAGCCCCAAGATATGCTGCAAATGGTGTTTTTCCCCTCCAGCGACCCTTTTCTGCAAGCAGGCAGAAACACTGTCTCTTCCCTCTCTTTCATCTCTCTGTTTGATTTTCCCTGCTCTGGTGCTTAGAGCTTGAAGTCAGTGGACGGTTCATTAAAAGAGAGGGAAAACAAGCCATACTGACACTTGAATAGCTTTACAGTGAGATTCCCTTATGGAAAGCATGACTGAACATAACAGGAAAGGGTCTCCTCCGAGAGGTTTTTTAATCTAGCTATGAAACTTAGGCAAGGGTTATATCCCAGGTTTTATTACACTGCCTATAACAAGGGGTGTTCTAGGGAGCAATCTAGGCATTTTATAAGTTCCTGGTCAGTGTCGCCAGTTCCACTCATCCAAATATCACCAGATATGTTCAAAACATGGAGATCAGCTTCAAATAATCACTAGCCCTTTATTATTTAAAACCCTGGAAGACAGACCTTCCTATCTTTGCCATCTGTTTTTCTGAGGTTTTAAGATTTATGCCATCAAACTCTGCACATATAAAGGTGCGGTTTCATTGAGCTTTTTTCCAAACTCAAACTTACAGATCTCATATAAATCACATGACCCCAGGACCTGAGTCTTTGGAGAAGAAAAAACATCAAATACATGAAGATTCCCCTAGAATTCACAACCCTTGTTGCTAGTTTCCTTCCCAATAAACTTTTTTGCATCTTTCAGACAGCAGATCACAGGTTGCTCTAATCAAACAGCCACAGCTATCTGGAAGGGACAAGCATTTGGGACAAAGTTTTGAAGAGGAAAATTCATGAATAAAAGTGGCAAAATAACAAAGTTAACATGTCCACCCAGAGTTTATCTCTCTTTCTGCTATTTCAAGCCACATCCTGCATCATAAGATTATGTACACAACATACATCTTCTTGGTACTTGGGTGTGCCTAACTTCCTCTCAACACTGAAATTGCACCACTGAGAGAAATGAGGCTAGACCCTGCCATTACTCCTAGTACTGTCCTACCAGACAGCTCTGCAAATTGTCCAGCCTTACACTGGTATAAGAAGCGTAAAATATATTCTGCCCTGGGTAACACTGCTAAACTCTCTAGGCCACAAACAGGACATTCATGTGCCTTAAACAGGATTAAGCATCGCTTAAGCTTTGCAGTTCATATTTAGAAATTTAGAGGCAAATGTTAAAACAAGACCCAGACAGCATAAAGCAGACACATGGTGATGTCGTGCTCCATAGGTCGAGGATCCTCCTGAAAATAAAAACCATCAAGGCACAGACCCACTGTAGTGACACCTAAACTTTGTGTCTGCAACAGAAAAGAATCTGTGACTGAACTCTTTTTATTCCCTTTTGATCCTTGCCTGACTCTCCAGGAGTCACCAGTAATCAGGAGTAATTTATAATATGCTTTAGGCTGCTCTGATTTATTCTGGGAGTTGAAGCCAGGTGCAAGGAAGTTCAATAGCCAGCATTTCTTGGTTTTCATCAGGGAGAGCAACACACTAAACATTACAAATCCCCAGTGTGGCATACTTTGGGTTTCACCTACAATGAGCAAAGACTGCACATTCAGATGCACCAATCACTTCGCATGAGTCCTTTTTCTGGCTGCAAATACCAACCCTGGAACAGCATTCAAATAATGCTGGGGCATTAGCAACAGAAAAGCAAAAAACACTGACAAAATTGATGATAGAAAAGAGTAACCTCAATGATTTTCAGAAGAAAGAGAATGAGGTGAGTTTTCCCCTATCTATTTTCAATTTCCTGAAATGACATATGAAGAAAGGACAACCCAAAGTTTATTTCAGGAAGCAGAACTGCAGAAGTTATTCACCATCAGTAGGACTGCTTGGAAATTCAGCCATTGGCTTGGCTTTTTCTTCCACTTACAAACTGTTCACAAACTGATCCTAATTTTTCCCAAGTGGATCTACAAGTTTCAAAACCAAGTGAATCCACAAATTTTCTAAGCTCTGTGTGATAGGAAGCTCACAAATATAATTGGTCAGCAGCACCTAACTCCCTTTGATTTCTTTGAATAAATCGGCCTTCACCAACCCATTGAACAAAACCAGCTGCTCTTTTGGAGTTACTCACATAGTTTCCAGTTGGATTTTCACTTTTTGCTGTTCAGGGCATGTGACTGCTCATCTGCACTACATGGTTTGATTCTAAAGCTCAAATGGATGACCAAACACTTTTAAAATATGAGAACAATGATGAAGAAGTCACAGTTCACATTTTTTTAACAAAACAAGCTTTTGTGCTAAGGTTTGTGAAGCTTTTTAGATTCATAAACATTTTCCCCACTGCCCAAAGGTCATCTGCATACTCATAAATAACCAATAATATAACTCTTTAAAGATCAGTGAAGCCAAGTCAAACTGAGAGTGTGCCAATATGTCTACAATACTGTTTATTCCATTAGTGCACCAGATCCAGCAACAGAGCACTTGACTCTGTCCCTTCAAAATTAAATGAAAGAAATGAAAAAAACAACAAAAAACCAAACAGAAACCAAAATCCATCTGACTGAGTCAGAACACCATGTGATTGCTGTCCCCTTGCAGACCACTCTGCAGCATGTGCTTCCACCAGCTTGTATACAAGATGTCAAATCATTCAGCCTATAAACCCACTTTATTATAAATACTAGCATCCTGTCCCAATGGATTTGAGGTTGATTTTTTAATAAGTTTTAATTCAAGTCTAGCTTCATCAAAAGAGCAATGTTAAAAAAATTCAGAAGCAAGTGGGTTTGATTTTAAGCATACCAGGAGCAGAGGGAGGGAGATAGTAAAGGGGAACAGCTAGATCTTTTTGCTTTCTCTCCTCAGGACCATTGTGAAATCTTTCTCCAGAACATGAGAATAAAGTCAAGTTTCCATGTTTTAAACAAACCATGGTGTGTTATTGTACTACACTTCTGAAACAGGGAATGTGGGTCAAGAACTCTTGGACCTTTCGGATTTTAAGGTACACAAACCCTGGCAGCATTGTTATCTGCATTTTTCCTTTTCCTTTCTCCCCTCACCCTCCTGCCTTTTTTCTCTCCTTTTTCACTCCCGCTCCCTATCCTGCTCTCTCCTCTCCATTCTGTTCCTTTTCCCCTCCCCTTTCCTTCCCTTCCCTTCCCACTGGCCTCTTGCTTTCTCTTTTCCCTTCCTTCTTTCCTTTTTCTCTCCCTATCTTCTAACACTGGAAAGCAGCTGCAAGATACCACTTCAAATAAAAGGCCCTGAAAAGCTCCCTTAGGTTTATTAACACATTTTCAATTCTCGTGTTTTCATCCAGTGGGACACAAAACAAGTCTTAAAAAAATGCATACGTAGTTGCAGATGGGTATGCATAAATATGTGCATGCACATATAGTATGGGAAAACACACGAAAAGCATGTTTGCGTGCATACACTAATGCTTGCTTCTTTTTTTTCCCCCCCTTTTGCAGCCTTAGGGAAATTTGCAGGCTGGATGCCGCAAGCTGGCTCTCTGCATTACGAACCTTGTCAGTATGAATAATGGGGGCAAGCAATTCTGCCAGCAGGTCAAGGAACAGCAAGTGCGTAAAAAGGCAAGATTGTCCAAGAAGTACACGTAATATAGGCTGGGGTTTGAAGTGCACAGCCAGACAGGGACCGAGATCAAGTTGTAGACTCTAAGGCCAGGAGAAGCATGATGCCCGTTTCTGCTGATCCCTTGCAAGGGCGTGAATTACAGATTGTGATCCAGGAATCCCAGTAACTTTTTCCCAGCCACTGAAAGTACGAAAGTACCTAAGCAGATGTTTAAAGTCACGCTGTACCCTGGACCTTGTAACAGACTGCTCGTGGTCTCATTGAGCCGGAAGATCAAGAACAGGTCTTCTGCTGCTGAAACCACCTTGATGTTAGCCATTTGCTTGAAAATCACTTAGATGAAGGTCCAGGCATAATGCTGACACCCAATACAGTCAGTTGGAAGGAATGAGTGTGTCCTAGTCACAGATGATAGGCTCTTCTTCAGACTTTCAACAGTGTTTTTCCTAGAAATCATTTTCTTATGTCCATTTATTCCAGTAAATGAAAGATGAACATGCTTCACTCAGTATTTCAAACCATTTGAACAGCGCATGTTTGAGAGTTTAGCATGAACCTTCTTGGGCCCAAAGTTTGCACATGAAAGGCTGGAAAAAGCGGTAGAGAAAAACACCAAGGAAAGGTTAGCACAGGAAATAGAGCAAAGAGAAAAATCCAGATGAAAAATTACATTCAGTCTATACAGTATTATACCCACAAAGAATGTTATATGCCAGGAGCTAGGAGACCCATAAGTGCCAAAATCCAGGTTATTCACATAGCACTAACTGGTTCCCCTGAACATGGTCATTGTGACATAGCCAGTTTTTTCCACAGGACATCCCAGATCATTCTTCCCTGGCCCTCATCCAAGCCTGAATGTTTCTGCCTGTCTCCCACAGCCTGTCCTTGTTCTGCCTCATTCTCTGCTGCTGCCTCCACAACTGAGTTTCTTGTTCTCTAGGACTTGGGCTTTCCTGAATTTTGAGTCTCTGCTTACCATCCTGAAGTTCCTTGACTCATCAACAGTCTCAGTTGCCTTCCCTTCTAAAGTGTGCGCTCTCCTCTCAGTGTCACTTTCTCTTTCCATCTCTTCAGTTCCTTTCCTGGCATCAAACTCCTTTTCTCCACTGGATTTCAGTAGCATTTCAAGTCCCAGGCCTCCTGCCAGTCCTCACTTCCCCCTCTGTCTTCCCATGGCACACTTCTTGTGTCTAGCTGCTCTCTTTGCTGCCTTCTTCACCACATTCAGCTCCCAGCATTCCTTCTGCATTTGAAGTCTGATTGCACACCTCCTCCCTGCCTCCTAGGCGCCACCAGAACTGAAGCCAGTAAGACTGAAGGAGAGACAGCTGGCTTTTTCACAACCTCCCTAGCATCATGGTGCCGTAAGAGTCATTAGGAAGGTTCATGGATGAAATACACCCTCTTGCTTTAGGGATAAGCATCACGATGATACACTATTCAAGTGGACTCATCAAAGCATTTACCGGACTCTCATCACTGCAAGAAAATTGATATATTTTTGTTTTTATTTTCTCCAAAACATATAACACAGCTGAAAATAATCAGCTTTTCACAGGAAAAACAGCAGGCTCTTCCTCAATGTCAGAGGGTTGAACTCATCTGTATAAAATTGAGGAGTCTGTTTCAAACAATTTTTTTAAACTATCTCTGTCATTAACCCTCAGGATGCAATTCATTTCACTACTATTAGGTACCTACTTTCAGATGGGCTAATTGAACACCCTCACCTTTCTCCAGAGAGGATGAAGAAAGCTCAGCTCAGACAAAATAGGTGGAATGAATGCCTAATAAGCAGCCAGCATTAAAAATGAGGTGAGTTGCACCTCCCTGTGATTCCTCAGCAACATCTCAGACTTTCCTTCAGAAGGAGAAAATCAGCACAGTGCCTCAATGAAGTAACAACAACAACAAAAACATCAACAACAAAAAGAAAGAAAACAAATCTTGCTTTTTGGTGTTTTTTGCAAATACAGAACACAGAAGGAAAAAACATGGGTTTTTTCTGCTCAACTTGTTCTTGGAAATGAGTGAACCATTTCAGATTACACCATCCCAAGAAAAATCCAGCCTGATTCACATCTGTGGCACCAAAAAAGACTGCAAGAACAGTTAGAGATTGGCAAAGTCATAAGCGACTGAATACAGAGTCTTATGATAAGTGTTGTACAACTTCCCAAGAGATCCTAGTCCCATCTACACCTCAAGTGAGATACAAGGAGGCAGCTCTCTCTTGCCTTGATTTGCAAATGTTCTTCAATGTCATTTTTCTTCAGGGAGAAGGTGATGTGAAGATGGTTTATCTTCCTCTAAACAATTGTCCCTTTTCAGGGGGAAAGAGGAAGAGAAAGTGGAGGAAGAGAAAGTGGAGGCAGAGTCAGTAAGAAAATTCAAATTCAGTTACAAGGAAAAATGTGCCTGAAAAGCAACTTTCCAAAGCCAAGAGCTTCACAGGATTCAACAGTTCTTCCAGGTCGTTAGGATATGCAGATACATATCACTCACAGTAACATTCTGCAGGCTCCAGACTCCACCAAATTATCAGGCAGACTTTCCAACAATTAATGAGGGGGCTGTCAAATATTTAAAACAGAGTACAGTGACTCCTTCCAACACAGCCTGCAGAGGTGCACAGCACATCTACACATCTCAGCATATGGAAAAGAGTGAATTTAGTTTCCTATATGAAACTAAAAGATAGTAAGACTAAGGAAACAACATTCCACTTACTTTATTCTGAACTAGGTCAGTGCAATAAGTAATGAAATGCAGCACTGCAGGCCCACCCCTGCCTTCAGCTTCTTTGAAAGAGGTGTTCCAGCCTTAATCTCAGGTGCTCTGGTGGAAATGGCTCTACCAGATACTTAGCATTACTCTGCAGCACTTTGGGACATTGGCAACATGAGCTCTAGCCAGGTGAAGCTATGGGAAACCTATTACTAGAGTTAATGCAAAAAAGAAAGAGCAAGAAAGAGCCCACTTTGCTGCCATTCTGGACATCAAGATGGCACCAGGCATACCCCAGAGAAACACCTAGCCATGATGGTGAGTCCTATCCATGTCTTCACTGAGTATCCATCTCATTACCAGTAGGAAAGGGGAAGTCCACAACATGCTGGGCACTTCTGGATGCTACCACCCAATCATCAGACATCTTTACACATGCCTTGCCTAGATGAGACAGCCCTGACCTTCAATAGCACCCGCGTATGAGTTGCTCTGGCAGCCAAGACTTGGCTCCCAGACTTCTTGGCCCAACTGAGTTAACTGTATTTGTTCTCATTTAGGAGGAAGACCACTTCTATAAGGGACACCCAAGAGCATTAGAGAGGAAGGTGAAGAGTCTGGGAAAACCTTAAATGCTGGTTCATGGCAAGTTTGGCACACTTTTGCTTCCAATAATAGAGCAAGGGCAACAGGCTGAAAATCCAGAGAGCTGTGTTAGGTGAAAACAGTAGATGCCAGGAAGGTGAAGACATCCACTAACATGACAAGCTTGCACCTACTAAGAAAGCTTTGCATATAGGCCTTTGTAAGAAATCCCTTTTGGAGGAATAAATCTGTTCTGTTAGCAGTCTTTACCAAGCAACCTTGGCTCTACTCTCTGTTGCCATTCCAAAGCATTCACCTTGGAAGAAGTAATTGAACAATCAAACTAACAGGCACTTCAGGTCTTATTGCAAACCCTCCTGTCTTGGAAACTGCTGATGAAGATCCTTCTGTGCTTCTGGGCGTGTGAGCTCCAAGACCTCATGTGGCACTGTGATACACTGGTCTGCTTATAGCAGTCACGCTTCATGGACTTGCCCCAGCTCCCTGTAATCCCAAAGGAAAAGAACCATTTTTCTAACTCCCAGCAGACACTTCTTTTTCTCCTCTCTCTCTTTTCTCCTGCACAGTTTGCTTGCCGATATCCAGAAAAGATGTTTTACCTCCAAGAAATACACGGGGCAGTTCCCAAAGGCTGCCAGCTGCAAGCTGCAAGAATGGGATGATTTCCATTCCCATCTTGACAACCGGTAACAAAGTGTGAGGGTGTCGGGATAGGATGGAAATCACCGCAATGCCACAGCTATTCATCAGACAGTGGAGTCAGGTGGATAGCACATGCAAGCGCACATGGTGGGATTTGGGACCTGACCCACACCTCAGAGGTCCAGCAAGAGGGTGCCTCCAGACTGTAGCTTTCATGGTACCCTGCAGAGCAACACTGCCCCATCCCCTTCCCAAGCTCCAGTGGCCCATTTTCTCTCTGGCTTTGGAAGAGAGGCAAAAAGGCTAAATCACCACTACCCTGCTCAAAGGTACTGTTTGCTCACCTAAAGACAAGCCCAGATCTCCCTTCACCATTTTGTAAGACTTGCCTGGAAGCACAAGAGCAACATTTTTAAGTTGTTGGGCTTTTTTGGTAATCATTCCAAACACCCCTTTGTATGTACTCTGGGTCAGAGCCTCCCTACGTCACATTGCTGAAGTCGGGTCACCCTCTTCATCTTCCAGAAACTGTGCAGCTGGCTCCTCACACCCATATTGGCAAAACTTGCCCAGTTGAGTGGATAAGAACTCAGCAAAGGCGGAACTGCCACAAAGCAGGGGCACTCACTGAGTTTTGCTACTAAACTGCAGTGTGACTGTCATAGGGGCATATCACCACTTGATTCTGTTCCATAAAGAAAATACAATGAGCTGGAGGCAGAAGGAGGTCTCTACTCATTCCTGTAGAGGTCTAATTCCAGTCCCTGCACTACCCTACTAGAAGGCACAGGCTGCAAATGAGAGGTTGTCCAGAGAGGTCTCCTCCTCAGCTCCACAGTGTGGGCATCTGTACTACAGGGAAGCTGTTCCTTTTCAACAACAACTACCAAAAAAAAAAAAAAGGTCATTTTTCTTCTTTCTCTCCCTCCTCTCCTCCCTCCTTCCAGAAAGTCTTGGTTTCATCCCACTGTGGAACAAAAACAAATGCTCTAAACCACAACATTTTTCACAAACTGGAATTTTTTGCAGTCTGGCCAGACTTGGTGGATCAATACCAGGCATTTCTTTCCTCCTCTGCTCTGGCCTTTCCCTTCCAGCCTCCTCCCCCTCACCCCACTCACCAAAGGGAATAAGGGAGCTGGAGGTGTCGAATGGAGGAGTCAGGAACACTCCAGCTTGGTTTTAAAAGGGACAGAAAAAACACTGGCGTCAGCCAGAGCACCAGGGCAGGCACTGAGACCTTGTTTTGGATTTTGTAGAGACTGTCCCTGGGGAGAGTGGTCTTTTTTTTTTTTTTTAAATGCATGGTTTTGTTTGTAAGTTAAAAGTCTCGGGATTTGCAGCCCTTGAAGCATGGTCAGCCTGCCAGATGGAATTAGTCAGTGCCTTTCTGTCAGAAATCCCAAGCAGATGAAGTGGGATGGAAGGACAGTGTTTTTCTCATTTACCTGGAGACCCCTGTGGTGACCCCCAAAAATTCAGTCAGAGAGACCCCAAAAACAAGCAGGACTGAAGGCAAGAAAGCAAGCAGGGGGCCAAATATTTCACATGCACAGATCAGCGTGGCATCACTGAAGGCAGTGGCCCCTAAGCAGATTTACACTGCTCAAGATTCAGCCCAGATGTTTTTGCGGGTCTTTGCCTGAAGCTATAAGATGTCAGCAGAGTTTCCTCTGCTTAAAAGTAGTGCTGAATTTGGCTCTCCTGGCATCTGACTCATACCATCTTTCCATCTCTTCCCACCATGGCATATTCCAAATCTTCTTACTTGTAGTCGCCTTATGGTGAGTTCTCCCACTCCCAGGTGAGCAGTCTCCTTCTCTCATATTCCTGGGTGAGCTTTGGCCTTCCTTCACACTTGTCCTCATCTCATGTCTATGCCCAAGTACCCAAGTGCCATCTTTGAAGCTTTATCAATCTATTTTGTCCTCATATTTTTGTGTTTGTCTGTTTCCTGAGCCCTCATGTCTCTTTTGAAAGCTTCAGGTCATTCCTCAGGCAGTCCCTTGATACACTTGGAAATCATCCACTTATTTCCACATCATCCAAAACACCACTCAAGAGAGGAGTTAGTACTGCTTGTTCCAAACACGAAGTGTATGGACGACAACCCATCATAAAAACATAGAGCAACATCAGTAGAAGCAGGAAGAGTTCATGGGTATTAGACTTGAGCTGCCAGATTCTTTGCAAGAGACAAGAGCAAATCACTCACCAGCAGAGACCTCAATTTAATTTCTCACGAGGGAAGGAAGGGCAGAGAGGCTTCCTGCGAAGCTGATGCACAGTGGCGCTATCAAAGCAGCCATGCAGACAAATATATTGAGACAGCACATTTTACATTTGGACTTGACAAATCTCTCAGCAGCACAATGCTTACATCCACTGGGAGGTCCAAAAAGCACATTTCTTAAGTGACGACTGTGCTCAAATACTTGATGAGCAGATGAGCAGAGGGCAAATAGGTATATAACAACCCAGAAATGCTGAAGCAGAAGTTCTCTTCCCTCATCACCCAATGGTGGTCCCTGTACAAAAGACCCTTTCTGCTACTATGTGAACCAGGATATAGCTTGTCTCAAACAAGAACAGTTCAAAATGGTCTTAGGAACCTTCTCCACAAAGAGTAAGATTTTACCTACCTTGTCTGAACTTTAATATCACTCAATAACAAGAAAACTTTTCCACCACTGTACCAGCCAGTCTGTGGGATAAATTCTGGCTATCTGAAGGGACGAACATTTTCCTTCCAGCTTCTATCACCTTCCATATTAGGTCCTCTGAAATCCCCAGAAAATCCCCAGAGTAACACTGCCCTGCAGCGACTAAAGACAGCTCCAGCCACCTGAGCACCCACATCACAAAGTTGCCTTCATCACAGAAAGGTAAAAATCAAAGCCAAACAGCTAGAACCAATTTATAGCCATTGACATCACTGTTTGTGTTACTGGCAAACACCACAAAAACCACTAGCAACTGAGACTAGCCACAGCAAACAATTATTTCCACCACTCAGAATACATGACAACTCAACAGCTCTGTCCACCATATTCTATCAGGTCTATCCATGAGCCCAAGGTGCTGCTTCTTCAATTCCTTGCTCCACGTGGTGCCCTCTCTAGGCCCCTGGTGTGCCATTGCTGGAGCCTGACTAGTTCTGAATTTTTAAATTCTGACTCAGAGCACAGACAACTGTCTTGGGAAACCTCAAGCTCTGAAGACACGAAAGCAGACCCTCGAGAGAGGCAACAGTGTGCATCTGTCACCTGGGCTATTTGCTAGAACAAGAGTAATTTTGGACATTTGTTCAATTGAGCAAGAAATGCATACTTGGGATGGGTAGAGCAGAGGCTGGACTTCTACCTTATGATTACATTCTTGCTGCCCTGAAAGATATGCCACTGCAGAGCACAGCATTTGGCTTCCACCCACCTCTCACTTTCACTCCACCCTGCAGCCTCCTAAACAGCCTGGCCCAACCCACACAAAGGAATCACAGAATGGGTAAGTTTGGAAGAGACCACAGTGGGTCATCTGGTCTCATTTCCCTGCTCAAGTAGCCTCACCCTAGACCACATTCCACAGAATTGCATCCACATAGTTCTTGAATATTTCCAGTGATGGAGATTCCATAACTTCTCTGTTTCTGTGCACGGTCATTCACACAGTAAAGAAGTTCTTCCTCTTATTCAGGTGGAACTTCCTGTGCATCAATTCCTGTCTGTTGCTTGTCGTTCTATTGCTTGGCACTACCAAGAAGAGCTTGGCTACATTCTCTTGACAACCTCCCTTCACATACTTGTATACATTCATGGGGTCCTCTCTCAGTCATCTCTTCTCAAGACTGAACAGGCCCAACTCCTTCAGCCTTTCCTCATAAGCAAGATGCTCCAGTCCTTTAATCATCTTTGTAGCTCTTCTCTGGACCTGTTCCAGGAGCTCCATGTCTCTCTTGCACTGAGGAGCCCAGATCTCAACACGGTATCCCAGGTGAGCCCTCACCAGGGCTGAGTGGAGAGGCAGGATCATATCCTTCAACCTGCTGGTACACTACTGGCTCATGGATAGCTTGTTATCCACCAGGACCCCCAAGTCTATGTGCCTGCACTGAGGAAAACCACATCTGGTCAGGGACTGCCCTTAGCAGCCTGTGGAGGGACTCACATGGGCTGTGTTTCATTGCTGCAAACAGAAGGGGACCATGAAGACCAGCGGTGATTTAATTTACCGAAGGTCTGGTCCCATTATGTACTACTTTATGATTATTTAAAGGATGCTAGGAAGCTGCCAACATAGCCCACAGCTGAGTAGAACATGAATGACCCTGTTTTAGAGGAAGAGGCAACAAAAGAACCTAAGAGAGGTTTGAAACCAGGAAAACAGGCTTGTTTGTGAAGCCAAAAAGAGAGTGCAGCATATTCCAAGGCCAAGTGAATTTTTCTTGCAACGTTACTTTGCCTTGGCTACCTGGCCACTCTCACATAAACAATGGAGACACACCAAGAAAGCAAGGAGACTTCAGAGAGGTTATAAAAATATCACTTGTGTAATTAGACTGAATCAAAACTCATGACTTTCTGGTTTGAAGGAATGTGTGTGTTTCCCCTCTCATTTCTTTTTCTCATCTTTTTAGTTTTTTTCCTCATAAAAATCTAGATAAACAAAAGCCCTAGGATATTGGATGGTTCCTTGCATATTGTTTTAAAAGCAGAAACAACAACAACAGCCACCATGGCGAGGAGGAGCATCTGCAATTGACGCTGCACAGCCCCTGTTTTTCTCTGTTTTCAGGAGCTGCTCTTGCCTCTCTCTGGCCTGCACAATGTTCATCCACGTGTCCTGTCCCAGAGCACGATCAGGCACCCTTCTGTTTTTATGTGCCTTCCCACTCTTCCCACAACCACGGCGCTACGTTGTCAGTGGGTCACGTAACTAACTGCGGAAAATTGGATTTACATTCCTCCTCTCTCCTCAGCTTCATGAGTGATTTGCTTGCTGTCCCCTTACAGATGGATAACTGAAAACAGAAGAGGGGGAAATGGCGTTTTAGACACCCTTGCCTACCATGACTAGTTCATGAACTCTGCAAGGCAGGGACTGCCTGCTGCCATGCACCAGGAGCCCACAAACCTGACATATGCTGCTTACAAGATCACCCCCACACACTCTTATTCACGATGGCCACTAACATTCACCCACTTTCTAAAATGCTGTGGATAAAAAGCATGAGTGTTTCCAGCTTTTGGCTTTCAAAAATGTTGTGTGTGGCCTTAGAAGAGAATGATATAGGTTTCAAAATAATAAGACTTAACCAACCCAAAAGTATTTGGAGTATTTTTCATCTGTTTTCTTATTTGGACCCTCGAGGCTTCATATTTTTGAGTGAAGTTGTTTTCTTCCAGGATCAAGAGAGCTGGAAATGCTAGTTTGAAAAAATAAAAATAAATAGAAAGCTGAGAATCTCATTCAGCCTCTTGATTCCAAGAGCTCAAATAAAGACCACAAGTCTCAAATAAAATCCACAAACATCATAAGCTTCATGACGATATTCAACAAGAGATGCCAGTGTTCAGAAGCATAAAATGATAATTTCCATCTCATTGAATCTGGTTTTATTTTCTTATTCTCACCTCATAGTCAATGACTGTTTTTCTGTTCCTATACAGACTCTATTTCTGGACAAACAAATCGATTTCTTACCTTACAGCAGAGGTTTCAATCCTATCTATTTTCTAATTGCTTTTGAAATTCTTTAGTCCTGGAAGCTTTCAGAAAATCAACAATTTAACAGGAGAAAAAAAAAAGTAATGGTCTTAATGAGAAAAGCTGCATCAACAGCCCTACATTTATCCTGTAAGTTTACTGCTGCTCAATCAGCTCTTGTGTGCTCCTAATTTGCTCTCTCCTAAGCCAACAGATGATGGATATATGGAGGGGAATGCAGGGCAAACTGCTAGGAAATAAAAAGACCCTGAGAGGGAGGAACTGCAGGCTTTTCTGAGGCCCCCAACTTTTAGCGGTGCAGAACACGACAGTAGGTTTAGCAGGAGCATTCAGGGCTCCCAGCCCTCCACAGGAGATCTTTTCTTTTTTTGCCTTTTTTTTTCTCCAACTATGATAGATATAGGGACTAATCAGCGTAGTAAAAATTCTTCTCTCTTGGAAAAGGGCTTAGAAAAATTATGATTCTTGCCTCCTTTATACATTTGCCCTAAACACACTCTAAAATGATGCTGTGCTACTTCGAGGTATGGCAGAGAGGCTCACAGATAAAGTACCCCCATTGAGAGGTACAGAGAGCCACACACTACAGTTGGGTGATTGTATAGACATATCATCACTGCCTTCTAGAGGTGAAACCAAGAAAAGATAGCAGGGTGACACCCTGTCTCCAACTATTCAAACTCAAACAGCTTTAACTGCTCTCAAAAGGTGTTGATCCAAAGAAAACATGAAATAGAAGTCAATGGATCTGAGTGGAAAATATTATAGCAGTCAAACAGGCTGCTCCAATAACACTACCTCTACCCACAGGTATGTTTGAAGGGGATGGGGAGAGAAGGGGAAAAGAGAGAAGGTTCTGTGCTGAAGATCTGAGAAGTTTGGGCTTGTTTAGGGACAAGGTTTTTTTCTATAGAAATCTCTACCACTGCTGGGGAGCTGCGCAAGTCCCAGAAAGCCAGAGGCTAATGGGTGATGGAAATATCCATGAACTGGTACAAGCAGCCACAGGACCTTCCCATAAATCACTGCAAACTTAAATAAGGGTCATTAACATGTAACAGGGTCATGGCCCCCCCATTTCTGGATACTGGCGTCAGAGTTGCGATGAGTAAAGTTACGCAGCATCTCACTACACTACAGGTTATCTATGCCCACCAGCCCCCAGGCTCTTTGCCAAGGGCCATCACTCTGGGTAAAACAGTCATATGCAAAAACTTGTTCCACAAACAAATCAGTATAAGTTTTAGGCCTAAAAACTTAGTTTACAGCCTCTCTCACCTGAAAGAGCAACAGGAGCAACAAAATCAGTTTTGCAATCAGTAGAAGTCATCCTCTGATATCTTCACACACAGTCATGCATACAGAGATATCCACATCAAGCTAGACACCCTCCAGCACATGCCATGTGTTTGCATGAAGATGGCCAGAGAATACTCCTGCAACCACCTCCTGGATCCATCACCCAGCAAAGATGGCTGACACTTCACAAGAAGAAAATGTCTGCTCTTGCAGCAATGAAGCACAGCTGCTGTGGAAATAGCATTTTAGCAGGTCAGATCCAAGTCTGAAAAATAACACCCTGTATTGACCCACCCTTGCCTGGAGGGTTAGCAGTTTGTGAGAGACATTGTAGCATGAGGCTGCAATAGTCGCGCTGCGCATCTGCTCTGTTATCTCAACACATGGACAGCTCCCACTAGTATGATCCATCCCTTATTTTTACATGCACCAAAATATATCAAATTCCTTCCTTCCCCCTTAGAAATTCAGTGCTGGCCTAGCTTACCACCTCCTTGTTGGACAGCTCAGTCACTCCAAATTTATCCCGCCAATGCTGGTGAGAGATGAAACCAGATCCTGAGGCTCCAGGGCTGAAAGTTGGTCCCCATCCAGGTCCCTGAGAAATCCTTTGCGGTCACAGAGACGTCACTGCTGAGGTGGGATCTACCTCAGACTGAGGAGGCTGCCTCTGGTTGTTATTAGCTGTACTGAAGATTCGAAGGACAAGGAGGCATCAAGCCAGCATCTACTCCAAAATGCAGTGATTCTACATTTGCAGAACATGCATCTGGCCTTCATTAATTCCTAAATTGTCCAACGTGGAATCAGAGTGGGGGGCAGGGAGGGAGCTCATACACTGCACACTGAACAGGGCAGTCACAGGGCACATTCAGGCAACAAGATCTTTTGTTCTGAAGATGTTTCTGGTCAGGGAGTGTTTTATCTAAAATGTGCTTGCTGCAGCATCAATAGGATTGTGCATGGTCCTAGATACTCTTGTGAGACAGAAAGCCTACAGCAAGGGCTTGATCTTAGAATTTATCATAGTGGTCATCACAAACCTTAGGATGGTATCCAGGGGGAATAGGCCAAGCAAGGAGACTGGAAATTCAGCCATGAAATGGTGGTGAGATAGTCTTTCACCCTGCCAAAAGGAGGTACTAGACTTAAACATGTTGACAACCTTTAAAGAGCAAATCTTGGTGCATGGGTAGGCTGGAGAAATGTGATGTCAACATTTGTCCTTTCCCTCCACATGGCTGGAGGCATGACCATCTTCTCCCCATGGCCCTGAGAGTCAACAGGTCGCTAAACAAACACACTATAAAGATCTGTGTTTCCTCCAAGAGGGAAGAGCATCCCCTGTCTTGAAGACACAGGGGTGGCAGATTGAATGAGAATTTCAGTCTGGCTCATTAGAATCAGAGTCCATCTGCAAGCGTGGCTATGAGTGTACAATGAAGGGTGATTCAGCATGTATGAATATCTAGATAGGTGAGTCGCTGAGCACGCAGCTGAATGTGCTTGTGTGGGCAGCAAAGCACATGGCAGAACATCAGGACACAGGCAATCTGTGGATAAACAAGCTTGTCAGAAGTGAAAGTACATGGCAGAGCCGGGGGTTTTTTTGGAGGAACAAGTAAAGAACTGTAATAGCTTTTAATTTCCATTAAATCTGGAACATCCCATCGCTTTGCTGTGGCACAGCAACACACAACTAATGGAAGGAGAACGAGCCAATGCCCCATGTCTCCTTGGTCGCATCAGATGGACACATTTGTACTGATTTTGTGCTGGGAAATGGAGCAGACCTTGGGATGACCTGACTTCTAAATGAGCAGAATGGGAGTTTCAGGAAATGACGCTGTAAACAGGAAGGCATGAGATAAATAAGAGATGGGGAGGAAAGAGATCTATTTAAAGTGACAGTTGCTTTTTAGATCCATTTTCTCTCTTCCACTCAGCTAGACATTAAGGTCCCCACCCTTTTCTGCTCTCCTGTCAAAACAGCATACACTTACCACTTAGAACTCTTTCTTAGCTGATGCAAAACCTTGCTGCATACCCCTGTTAACACCACAGCTGAGGTTGTCCACAAAACTGGAGAGAACATGTCTACTTGCTCCAACAACTTGAAGGAAAAGACTGGTTTCCAGCTACCTCCTCTCTTATGTGAGCCAAAGTTGTTAAACTCCTCACATGGAGGTTGGGCTAGATGCTGAACAATCATGTGATGTAATATGATGCCTCATCCTAAAGCATTTAGGGAGATTAGAGTCAATAAAATACATCAGGGAAGAGTGACCAACTCCAAGTGAAGTAGTGTAGTGAAACACTGAGAAGAATGAAGAACAAGTCTTCTTCAAAGTCCATCCAGGGCTTGGTGTCTCTAGGAACTGAAACTTGCACAACATCAGTCCAATCTCAACTTCTGCAAGCTGCAATAGGTGCCTTTTCAAGACAGTACTCTGCCCTGGTGATCTCAGAAGACAAATCAGTCTTTAGCTTCTGCAGCCTGGCACAGCTCTAATTTTAAGTCAGTTTAAACATAGCAAATCTACATTTGGATATTAGATATCCACAGATCTGTGCCCCCACTCCCAGGTCACAAATACACACTTTTTCCATTCTGATGATCTAAAAGCCATTAAAAAAAGATGGTGAATCTTTTGGTCAGCCTCAGAACTCGAGGTTCCTTGCCTAGACTGAGATTTTAGCCCTGCAATTTCTGATCACTCCTGCTGACAACTGTCTTTCCCTTCACTCAGTTCTCCCCTGATCTGTTCCATTAGGGAAGTGCCAGAGTGCTTTGACCCACATTTCCAGGNTCCTGTTACAGAAACCCAGTTAACTACACAAGTGAAACAAAATACAATTAGGTTTCCTTTGGCCAGCCTAGAACATATGGTATTCGTCAGCCAGTCGTGTTCCTCTCTTAGTACTGGCAGGAGATAGCTAACTTGTTCCAGGCACTAAGAAAGCTCCTGGCAAATCAGCATGCTGAGCAAACTTTTGGAAGGGGGCTAGCTGGGGATATAATAGCACACAGAGACACAGATTTGACAGCATTTCTTCCATGTTGTTCAGTGCATCTCCAGGTTACAATGCTCCTGGCTTTAGCACATTCCTAGTTCACAATATTCCCAGTGGTATTGCATCTGTAAGTCCTTGTTTGCTATGCACACATGGAGTTCTGGGGTTGAGGGCTCCTACCAAGCAGGAAGACGAAGGTGTGGAAGGAAGAGAGGTTCCTGTGGATTTAGGCTCACAAGGAAATCTTCAAACAGCAAATCGCATCAACAGGCAGCACAGCAAGACCCTTTTCACATTACTTTTCCGATGCAAGCCAAAAACGGCTGCTGTCATCCCACAATGGATTGGTAAGCAGTTCCCTAGCAAGAAAACGGCAATAAGTACCATCATGCCACAGAGATTGGTGGTTGCAGAAAGGAATAGCCTCTGAATTTGGTCATCAACCAGAAAATTGCTTGAGTAGTCTGGCTCTGTGCTAGGAATAGCCTGTTCTGCTACAGTTTACAAAGCAGTTAGCAAAGAGCTGATTCATAGAGAAATAAGCCCATGTTTTGATACAGGGAACAGGAAACTGCTGCAGCACAATAATATCTGCAAAAAAACTGCCCCAGCAAAATCAGTTATGTCTATGAGAAAAGGACATTGATAAAGGACTATTCAGTTATTCCAGTTTCAGACTGGAAGTGAGAAGGGTGCTTCCCATCATATACTCTAGGCCTGCACAAGAGTTTCAGCTGCTTTTGGAGTCTACATAATTCAGCCTCTTTGTTGCCAGAGTTGGTCTGTCATCTCATGCATAGGTTTACTTGGTCTGCTACAGGCCTTTGTCAGCAAGGAAGACAACTTATTCCCTCCAGTGCAGTTACAAGCCAGTCAAGCCAAGTTTCTGCACTGCCTTTTATCTTCTCATATACAGTTGGCCTTATTGCATATCTGTTTCTCCCCTATCCCCGTTGATGGACAGCCTAGCTAACTCAGGCCACTACAGCATCAGACTAGAAAGTGGGAAATGTGGTTTCAGGATAGAGCAAGAGGATTTATTTTTATAATTTCTGTGCTCTTTGGCCCACCTGTTTGATTCCAGAGTCTGGCTTCCTCCCTCATTTACCTGCTAGGCACAGTCATTCTTGTTCCTTCATTGCAGAAGACCAGCATATTTCAACCTCTGTAACACACAGCAGTGTGACATTCTTGCCACTTCAGTAACACCTCAGAATTACTTGACTTTTTTTACCCACTTCTTGTAATCCTGCACTCTTTGTATCAGCAGGTATTCACCCATTTCTATTTCTAGCTTTTTGGCATCCAAGATCTGGTTTATGTAATGAGCTTCTGTATGCCCTCACTGCATCCACCACAGACCTGCTTGTCAGGTTTATTGGCATTAAGTGCATTGAGAAAGCATTTCCCACCCTTGTTTGTGACCACTATCTATGTGCTGGAGCACATAAAGCACATCAAGGACAGAAGTGCTTCCAAAAACCCCTTGCATCTGTTTCTCTTAGTAGACTGCTTAGGCCCGTCACATTCAGAACCTTTGCTGCTATGCACAGCTCCAATGCAGCATTTCTTTGGGGTTATCTGTGCACCCTCAAGCAGCTTATCTCTTCCACACTCTGGCCCATCAGATGTGTTGCTCTTGCTCTACCTTAAGAATAATGGGACCAATTCTCCACTGAGAGTAATGAGCATAGTACAGCAATCACAATAATCTTTGGCATGAACTTCACCAATGCACCCTAACCACCTGCTTTTGCATAGAGGGACCCAGCTAAGTTTTGCTTTCAAGAACTGAAGAATTAACTGCAGCTTCATCCTTCAAGAGCACCATCCATCACCCACCCAGGAGCTCTTGGAGTAAAGCAGCAAGCATGCCATTATCCTCTCCCCAGGACAAGGAGACAAGTGTGGATGGCTTTTGTTTTTATCCAGATCACAGACTTCAGCAGAGCTTGGTCACTGAGGGTCATTCATCTCTTTTGGTCTCAGGTCCTGCTCTGCAGTACCCTACTGAGCTTTCCTCATTCATCATTACTGGCAATTTCATCTCTGTCTCTTCCTGGGCACTTCCTCCCTGTGCCTTTGAAATGGAGGGGCTTTTTTCCCCTCCCTTAAAGGAGCTTATAACATTTACTGCATGGTATTGGAATCTCTGGACTGAACTGAGTCACAGTTCAGCAAAATTAGACTGGTTTCATTTTCCTCATAGTAGGAAATTTGTCATACTGCAGCTGTCTTTCTGTTTTCCTGTTAAACCATCCCATCTTCCTAAGATTGTCCTTAGTGACAGAGTAGCTGATGCACATGGCTTCTGAAACAGGATATAAAATGGCTGTTGCCAAAGGTTGTTTGCAAAGGTGTTCAAAGCAAGAGGGGACTTCACAATGTTTCCAATCAGCGAGCAGAGTTACAGTATTTGGCTCCTTCCTGCAGTCTCCCAGTATCTCTCATTAACACAGGTTTACTATTGCTGTTCTGGGAGTGACTGAAATTTCACTGGCTTCCAGGATGGAGCTTTCTAATGCAAACCTGGTGCAACGTCCCTGCATGCCCTATTCCAGGCTTCGTGACTCGACCAGAGCCACACCAGACTACAGCATCCCCTTGGTGTGCTGCTTTTAACATTGTAGGACTCCTTGCGTTATTTAGGTTATCTCACATGTTGGAAAGTATCATTCAAAGTATTTTAAATCTGTTTAATAGATAAACCATGAAACCACACATACAGAGATCTCAAAAGTCACCATTATGTTGCCTAAGCCTACGGTGACAATTTTCAACCTGCCATGAATCCAAAATTCCTCCCCTTCCCCATTCGTTCATTGAAGCCACACAATTTTACATAAAAGAGCAAAGTGCCAAATATTTAGGGCTGCCCAGCACAGGTTGCTTACTGGCATGATCCAAGCAGGCACATTATACAAGCTGCTCTTTCATGCACAGATTCACATTTCTTTGCAGCAGTGAGGAGAACTTTCAAAGACAGAAATGTGCAAACATACGCAACGTTTGTTTGTTTTCTTTATTGGCATTACTCAGTGGTATCTGCTACTGGAAAAGCACTTATACTCTGTACAAACACCTAAGCACAAACATTACTTTTATGTACATGAACAGAAGAATTTGAGAGCCTGTGTTAGCCACTTGCAAATGACCGTGCCCACTTCACTTTAAAAACTGGCACAGCATGCAAGTAAATGTAAGCATAATAAAAAATAATAGAAAACAGACAGGCAATAGAAATAAGAGCAGCAGCCAGCTGGGATCTTCTAACCAGTGACATCAAGGGATTGCTGAGGTAATACACTGATGGGTTTTAAATTAACTGTAACCACTCAGGAAAAAGATCTAGGCGTCACTGCAGACAGCTCAGTGAAAACATCTGCTCTGTGCACAGAGGCCATCAGAAAAAGAAGAAAAAAATGTTAGGTTGAATAGGATAAAGAACAATACCAAAAATGTTACAAATGCCACCACATAAATCAATGACACATTCACACTTTGAGAAGTGAGCTGAAGCCTGCTTGCCTCTTTTAGAGCAGGGATAGCAGGAATAGAGGCTAGAGAAAGATGCCAAAAAAAATCATTAGAAGCACAGAAAGGTTTCCAAGGTTGTCAGGAGGAAAGATAAAGGTTCAAATAATTCAAAATAGATTGCACTAGAAGTGTATAAAATGATGAGTGAGACAGTGAAGGTTTTCCCATTTGCCCTTTCTTAGGCTAAAGAAACAGAGGCCACCTAAAAACACTTCAAAAATATTATTACAACAGGAAAAAGAAAGCTTGTCGACATTTTGCAGATTGCGCAGTTAACATGTGGAACTTGATGCTACAAGGTGCCAAACTGCAATTTCAGCTCTAACCACACTGCCATCACAAAACAATGAATGAAACATATATGATACATGCATGCCTGTTGGCTCATATACCTGGGCAGGCACCTAACTTCTGGGGCTAGGAAGGTACATAGAGAAACCAACAGCAATGAGGAAAGCCAGGGAGGAACTTGATGCTGGTGGGACTATAAGGAGAAGTTGAAGGAGAAAAAGGTACCTGGAAAAGGAAAATGGGAGATAAAACACTTTTATCAGAAAAAGTTAAGGGAAGTGTTTTGTGAGATGCCTGGGATTTCTCTCCAAGTGAGACAGTGGACATTTTTTTTAAGATGCTGCTAGGGTGAGTCAGAGCATGTGCCCCAGTCCTCTGACAAAAAAAAAAAAATGGCAAATGCTTACTACAAGGTGAATGTTTACAACTGCAGCCAGCTGGGCTGTGGACAGATCAGACAAGCCACGAAGAACTGCTCCATTCAAGCCTGTTGTGCCATGCTCCAAACATTAACATCCTGGTTCATCCCTAAGCACTCCCTTTGCATCCTGATTCACCATTCAAACTTCCAAAATAAACAGGCAGTATCTGAATATTTTACAGATGCGGAATTTCAGGCACTGTTGAGTACTTTCAGTCTATGGTTTGATTTAGATTGGCATAGAGAGACCTGTTTCAGTATACACATTTTGAGCACCATGTGGAAAAAATTATTTTTTCCAGGTTACTCACGGGACCTCTAGCTCTACCATTCTAGCTCCTTGTGGTCTTTAAGTGTATCTGATAGGTACACAGCAGAGTTTTCTCTACCACATAGGGACCTGTAACAACACAGAGCCTCATCAAGTGCCTGCAACTCAGCAATTACCTCTGTTATGGCAAAGACTGTGCACCATCCTAGCAGGTAGCTAACTGAAAGAGTCAACAAACCTCTTCAGACAATTGGCTCTGCTTGTTACAAGGGTCATCCTGAGCTGCACATGGCTCTGACCTCCTGTTCAAGAATGAGTGTATAGACAAGGACAGCAGAAATGGACCCATATGGCCACTGAAATAGAGAAATTTTCCCTTAATATTCAGGGATTTCACTCAAGTTCTCCACAGATGCAGTAACAAGAGTAGTTGGGATGATAATGTGAACACATGGGAAGCATGACACCATACAGCACTTGCTCCATCCATGCTACCCATGTATTACGGAGCAGAAAGTCACCTGCTTCTCTATCAACGTGCCCAAGGGATGTTCACTGCAGGGCTTTTCTCTCCTTATGCAGGCCTGGCAGTGGGCTTTTTTGCTCTATTATGCATGACTGGTGGTGTGGATGCCCACTCAGGGACACCACCATAGGTCTGAACTGGAAATGTGTCACCAAGCAAGCCATCAAGCAGATATATGGTAGTGGATCTACACGCATGTGCACATCCAGCAGCAGTCCTTGAATGAGACCATCCACTTCCAAAGGCGTGGCTCCTGACAATCTTTTTCCTTGTAAAGAGAAGATGGATAAAAACTTGCCCTACAGTCCTGGGAGAGTGGAACCTTTTTTCATCCTTCCCCTCCCATGTGTTCATCATCTCTTTCTACCCTTCCTCTAGGAAGAACAGACGATCACAACCAGAAGCAAAGCCAACAATCCAAAACACCCATGGCTACTTGCACAACCTTTGACATCAAGCTGCCTGCTCCTGGCTTCCCCTCCGAGCCTGGGAAGCAGAAGCCCCAGTGCAGTGACCCACAGCACATACTGCCCGTTGCCCAAGCTGCTTTTGTCCACACCTCCTACGACTAATCCCACCCGCCCTCCTTCTCCACCACTAGTCTGCCAGTGGGGAACCCCACCACCAACACACCGTGCACACAACATAATAAAGCAACAGAGTCCAGTGTTAAGAGAGGCTTTTATGTGTAGCCAGCATTTCAAAAGGCACAGTACATACTGTATGCTTGGTGCCGTCAGACTCCAAGACTGAATTCCCCAGTGTTTTAGGAAAAAGGTAGGGCAGGAGGAGAGTGTGAGGAGGGGAAACAGACTATGCTTTGTGGAATTCTTTTTAAGAGTGTATGCATGATTATATAAAAGGACTTTTTTTCCTAACCTCAAAGAGACAATATTATTTCACACAAACCTGTTTCCAAGAGCAGCCAAACTATTTCTGCATGAACCAGTGCTTGGTTGAGGCAGTAAAGGGAAACCCTCTCTCAAAGTACGACATGGAAATTCCTTGACCTCAGCTGCGAAGCCCATCAACATATGTGCAATGGGCCAATGAATAAGAATTTAGAATACCAGGGCAGCCAACACAGATGAGGGTAGGTGTGTAAGGGAGAAGGCACAGCCTACTTTTTCCAGTCATAAGAACTGAACAAAAAAAAAGGGAGATATGCCAGGCTGGGAAGAAGAGGAAAGCAGGGCAAAAACAAGGGTATTGAGACATTGGTTAGCAAAGCAAAGACTTAAAATGCCAGGCAAATAGGTTCTGAATCATATTCTACAGGCTGAGAGTAGAAAGGCAGGGTGAACAGCCATGGAAGGCAGAAATAAATATTTATTTTAGGCCATGCTATCCTTTGCTGTACTTCCCAGAAAAGTTTGAGGGTTCATGATGAGCCCAGATAGAGCCAAATAAGTTCATCAGTCTAGACCTGGTCACACCAAGTAGTGACTACACCACAGACCTGTACCCTACTCTAAATCTGTGTTTGCTTCCTCCAGGGCACTGGAGAAAACAGCTCCAGAGTGAAACTATTTTTCATGACTGACATTGAAGACACACCAATATACTGCCTCTAGCAAGAGTCACACAAACACGTCACCACTGGATAAAGAGCTGCAGAGCAACAACTGACTCAACTTTCAAGTCACGGGAGACAGAGCCCCTTAGTTTTCTTCTTGGAGAATTGGATATCTAGAATTAAAGCATCTGAGACTTAAAAAACACTTGTGATCAGGGCTGAACCTTTAGCATAGACAAAGCAGCATTCTCCCCATGGCAGAAAACTGATGCATACCACAAGCCCTCCATGGCTCTGTAATGGGATTAAATATGCTGTGTAGTCTGGTCACTTAGTGTATACGTGAACTCACGGCACTTCTGTAACACACCAGATGCATAGTCTGCTCTCTCCATGGGATAGATGTCAGTCAGAAGGGATCTCCCACGGCCAGAATAATTTGTCTTTTTCATGGCCTGCTCCCAAGTTAACAGCAGGAAAGATGACTGCAAGATCTGGGCCACAGACCTTCCAAGCAACCTGCAAGAAGCAGAACAGCAAATACAAGAAGTACTAGTGGTATACATAGGTCAGTTTAGGTACATACACAGGGACAGGGATGCACAGCTTTGTCAGGGGCACGAGCCTCTTTTAAGATCACCCATGGATGCAAGACACAGCTACAGGTCTTTTTAACAACCACACCAGTATTTAGGAGAAGTAAGAGCAGTCCATATACTACAATCCTTTTCAGAGTCAAAAGAAACTCTACTTGACAAAAAAACATTCACTCTTTACAGTAAGAGTGACATTTACTGCTGGCAACAAGTTTGCTGGTGCTTAGATGCTCTGCATTAAGTATAAAAGCCATCAGGTCCAATGCACATGAGACCTGAGCTCCAAGACCTAAAATTGGGTCCAAACCCAATCCATCTTCATTGGGTTCTCAGAAACTCCACAAAACTGCTCTGCTGCCCATTACCTGTAGTTTCAGCACCTCCTATGTCTTTCTAATGACAGACCTTTGAAAAACAACTGTGACACCCAAGGAACTCAATTCTTACTGAATCTCTAACATGGGCTTCTTCGAATGCAACACTTGCTTGGGATATATGGCCTTTCCCATTAGGCATCTAGAGGAATTGTGGGTACTGATCCAGTCTCTCCTCTTCTCCTCTGGTCACCTGCCCCTCTTCTGCTAACGTCAAACTTTCCAAGGTCCCCCAGTGCTCCTGGTCTAGGACAGAAATGTATTTATTAGGCCAAAATGAACAGAGTGTGCATGAATTAGAAAATGAGTCCAGTCTGTTCAACTAGGGTTGGGCAAGCTTGTTTTGCCTAATTTAGAGGCCATTCAAACATTGTGGGTTTGAACACTACTGCATTAGTGTTTCACTTAGGAAAAACTGTGAAAAAAAAAGAAAGGTGAAGGGAAGGGGAAAAAATCCTATGGAAACATAAATATCATGTAACGTATATGGGGCACCCAGTTGTGCCAGCACAGATCTTCTAAGCCCTAACAGATTGCACAGGCTTCCTGTCAGCTAGAAGTTACTTTAAAAAAAAAAATCCTGAATTACCATAAAGAGGTGGAACAGGTCAAAAGGGATGGATGCTCATGACAAGGACAGCTGGTCCTAAATTCTGACCTGTCTTCATTTAAACTTTGAAATCAAGATCATGAAGACCAAGAACAGAGAGCTAATTTGCAAAGCTGCAGGCCCCCTCAGACCGCCTTGGGTGAATCACAGCAGCCCTCTGCATCAATAGGACATGCTCCAAAGTCTGCACAGATCCTGCAGCTGGCTCGTTAGCTTTCTTCATCACTCAGCTGCACTCGGCTGCATGTAGGACTCTCAACAGCCCTGCTCTCTGGCATCATTCAATTTATATCCCTCTGGGGACAGGGCTCCCAGATAGGTGACATTATATTAGTGCTTATCACCTAAAGAGTAAGGTCTTCAGGTTCAACATCTAACCCTATCTGATAGAACAGCTGGTCTGTTCCCAGACTTCATCTCAACAGTAGCCACAGGGAAAAGTGTGAGGCACTGTTAAGGCAAGGAGTGAAAACAAGCAGAGAACACATGATGAAAGAGAAAATTAGGCACCAGGGAAATAATTTCATGTACCGAAGAAAAAAGGCAGCAAGGCTCTCCTCATCAATCTGATCAATTTAAACCATCTCCTCTGTGACACATCTCCATTTCAAAAGCAAAAACCTCACAAGAAAACAGAAGGAAACCAAACTGAGAATAGCCTACCTCCAGAAGCATTTTCTCCCCATCTTAAAGGTTGATTTAGGTGAAAACAGAGACAAGAAACGAAGAGAAGGGAGGGTGGCAACAGACATTGCTTACCTGCCTGTGAGCAAGATCCAGAGGCAGAGAGCATGGCCTGACAGAGCAGCTCTCCCACCACCAGCATCCTGCAGCTGTCATCATGGGATCTGACAGTCCAAGAGAGACCTCACTCAGGGGATTAACTCCACCTAAAACACCACTCTTTCTGCCTTCCCCTTCTTCACCAAACCCTTTAAAGTCCCACCATCTGAGTGAGTTCATCTTCTGCTCCCATTTACACCTGGGCTACATGACCCCTTACCAACAGGCCCCATAGGAGATAGGTTGTGTTTTCACAAGAAACTGCAGATGAGATACCACCATCATTTCCACCCTGGTCTGGGACCTTTCTGCACCAGAGGATGCCTTCAGGACTGAAGCTCAGTCACACAGATGCCAGCAGGGCTGCCCCGGCCCTGCCCTTGCCTGCAGTGCTGAGGAAGGTGCTGTGAGCCCTGTATGGCAATGACCCAACACAGGAGGAATCCCTTTTCTTCTCCATAACATTTCTGACTTCCCCCCACCTAATCTATATTTTTTTTCCGGTCCATGTATACTTTCCAGCTTGTTTCCTCTTGCGGTTCTCATTTCCCGCTCCTAAGAGGTGAGCTCATGTGTTTCTCAATTACCAGCCAAAGAAAGAGAGAGGGAGAAAGCAATCTTATGGAAACAGATGAAGTCATGCCTGTATAAGCCCACATTACAGCTTGTGCTCACAGAGCCATGATGCAGACACTGCTGCCCCCCAACACTGGCAGGGCAACTTGGCTTCCCAGTCCCCAGCTCAATCCTTGTGCTGAACAAAGATGGTGAGGCAATATGCGGGGAGAGCAGAGCATGTTTGTGCCACTGGCTTTTCCCTCTTGTCCCCACCCCACCCTGCTTTCGATCCTACCACCCTTTTGTCCACCTCCAGCGATCCCCATGGATCTTTGACTCATTCACAGCACACCACTGAGTCAATAGTGAGCCCACAGACTATGTGCAAAGCATGCTCTGCCTACAGCTATGTGGACGCTGGAGAAGTTACACAAGGGAAATCTAAAGGCAATTAAAAGCATAATATAAGTGGTTGTTTAGAAAAGGTGGTGGGGAGGAGAGAATAAAATTAAAATAAATACAGGAATGTTTTAATGAGTGCAGCAGTGAAAGCAGGATTAGAGGTGCTTGAATGGCATCTCTATATTTCCCGTATGGAAGGGAGGGTCACCCAGTGCAACCAGAGCTGACAAAAAAAATTAGCTGGGCCTCAGGCTCAGAGAAACATTTGGCTAGAAAGGAAAGAAGGTAATTGCTGCAAATGTAGACTAATTCAGGAAGCAGCCAGCCCTACATGGGGCCAGTTCTTATGCTGTTAGAGTGCTATGGACACTTCATGACTGCTGGCTTGAGGGGTGGAAAAAAGCACAGGGAAATATAAGGAAAAACCAAACCAAAACAAGACCAAAACCAGCAAATCTCTCCTTCCTGCAGTTCACATGTGCTTAATGTTTCTCTTTTTTTGTCTCTCGCTATCCAAGAACACTCGAGATCTGTTGGGGGTCCTACTCAGCCTTGCCTTCACCAGTGTATCTGATGGCCATGGAGGGAGTGATCTCAGCAGCACTAAAAGTGCTTCTGCACTTCCCCCTGCCCCAGGGGAGGAGCAGACTGGAAGGTGAGACCCAGGGCACAGAGGATGTGTTTACTCTCATAACACCCCTGTGAGGTGGGGAAGTCATAGCTTCATCTGACAGATGAGGAACAGAGGCAAAGTGAGATTAAAGGATTAGCCCAAGGTCACACAGGAAAAGTTTGTAGCAGAAGTGGAAATTAAACCCAGGACTTTCGGTCCAAAATCAGTGCCTTAAGCGCAAGACCAAACTTTCCTAGAGCTGGTCAACCTTTTATATTTGATATTTGATTTAATTTCAAACAGAAAAACAGTTTATTTTCTAAATACATATTTTCATAGAAAAAGGAGATGGAGAAGCTCATTTCCTGAAGGCAGGAGTTGCTTAAGATCTTATTTATTTCTATTTAATTTAATTTCTTTTAGGTTTTAGCATTTCTGATGGGGAAAAAAATGCTGCAGGAATTTCAAAGCACAGGAACACATTTATTTTCATTTATAATTCATCATGGGAAATACTTTCCACTTTTCAGCCAGTTCTGCCCTGCCTCCCTTTGCCTTACCAGGTTTTTAATACCTTTATATTATTATTTTTCACAGGCTCCACTTGCTTAGAAAACCCACATCTAGGCAGAAGCCTTTGTTGGGCAATACCTTCACTAAAACCCAGTTGATCAGAGAGGTACTTTAAAAATTAATACAGGCAACAGGTCCATGCCTCAACATATGTAAGCTGCTGGGACAAATCTGAGTTAGATCTCATCTGCTGTTGACTCTTCATCCACTCCCTGCCCAGACCATGCCTCCCTCTGCTTCTGGCTCTGAAACTTCCTATTTTCTTCCCTTTATTATGCCGCCAAGCCCAGTCCTTCTCAAAACACATCTTCCTCTTGGCTCTGAAAGCCCCTTGGCAGTGGAAGGCAGTTCCACGCCTCTTCACACACAAGCCAGCTGAGGTCCATGGAGGAGCAACTACTTGTCCACAATCAACTAGGAGACCATCAGTAGAGCTGTGGAAAGTAGACAGGTTTCATTAATATGGAGCCTCTCTCTATGGAGACATGACAAATTCAGCCCTCACAGAGGCCCCTAGGAATTTACAACTACTATCCAAAGTGAGAAGTTTTTCATCCTGAGATACTAAGCAGCAAGAAAGCTATAGGCAGCGAATACAACCTGAGGCTGACATATTTAAAGGTGACTTAAGGATCCAGACAATCAATCCCCACAAAAACAAATGAGAATCAGAAGGCAGAAAAGGGCTGTCATATTCATGCCAACCAAATGGTTAAAATTAGTTATAATTGGTAAAGCGTTTCGAAAAAAATGTGGAACACTTATATAAAAGCTGAGTGTTGCTCAGAAACAAAGATCTTTTTTCCCGTAATTGTGTTCAATGATCTTTGAAGAACAAGAAGACAATCCACAAGGATGATTACCACCATCACATATGTTCTTCCGACAATGAGGGAATTAGGCTATCCTTACAAGGCAGTTTTCATTTCTAGTTTGCTTCCCCCTTAAATACTTATTTGCATAAGCAGGCAAACTTCATGTATCAATGATGAAGTATCTCACCAGCAGAAAAGAAATGTATTACAAACTTATGGCTGATACAAGTCCAGTTTGTCCTGAAGATAACTAAACACCTACCACACACAAAAGGATTTCAGTCCCCTCGCTGACTCCCAGCTGGGCTGTGTCTGGTCCAGAGTATGTACTCACCACTCTCCTCTGAGCTGCAGAAGGCTAACCTAAGAGCAGAGCTTCAACAGCATTACAAGGGCGGGCCTTGGATCATTTAACTGACCTTCATGTACTGAAAACTCAGCTATGAGCTCTTTTTTGATTTGTCTCAGTCCCAAGAGAGAGCAGTTTGTCCCCTATGGAACAAGATCCTTGAGGTTGGCCGACTTCTGCAGCAGCCCAGAACATCTTGAATTGCCAAATGAGGAACTCACTCACAAATTTTGACTCACTTGAGCCAGTGCAGACAACAAGAGCAGAGTATACCGGCATGTGCTACTCAAGACGTTCAAAGCCACCTGGAGATTTTTGCATTGGGTTTATGACTGCACTCTCTCTCCTATTCGCTGCATTCCCCATTACCACCATAGTTAACAGCGGGTGAGAAACTCAATTTACCTGTATATCCATGTGCTCACACATAGGTAGCAAAAGGGCAGGGTCCTTCATCAGCTCAGTTGATTTGTTGTGGTCTATCCCCATGGTAAATATTTGTTTACTTCCTGAGGTTATGCCCACAGGGAAAAGGTGCAGAGGTCTGAACACAGTCACAGGGCTGCCTGGAAGCATTGGGTCACTGGTCCAGCGACAGACAGGCAGGTACTAATGCCCTAGTCTTCATCCTACTTTGCAGGTCAGGTCTTGATCCAGGACAGAAATACCCAGAGGAAAACTTCTCTAGACTGAAGCTAGCACTATGCAGGCATAATGCAGTTTTCACTTCTTTGTCCCAAGTTCTGGGTAAGGTGAAGCGAATTCCTGGAAATTGAAGGGTTTGGTCACTAGAGTTATAGACTTGGAAAAATACTACTTCTGGCTACGATGATTTATTTATAGTTGCAATTAAAGACAAAAAGCCTCTTCAGAGAGGGAGGATGAAGTGGAAACAAGGCCAGGCCTAGAAACCTAAGACTACAGGGATTCCCAGAGCAAAACTAATCAGGGAACTGAGTTGTTTTCTATTTTCTTCCTAAAGGGTTATCTCTATATTTTGCTTATCTGGACCACAGCTTTGCAACATTTGCTACATTTCTGGCCCCTCCCCATGAGCTTTGGAGCCAGGCCAAAAACTAGAAATGAGACTGGGAATGGGCCTCAAACTCACAACAAAGACTTGTGAGACTTCAGCCAGAAAGGCCATCCTTATCCTTATCCTTATCCTTACCCCTGGAACTGTTGTCCGCCTGGCCATAGCAAAGATGGTGATGGCTTTGGGATGTGGCAGTAGAGGGGGAGAGGACAGCCTGAAATCATCAACTGCGCAGAAGAGCAAGAGAGTAAAAGGCGGCAAGAAAGAGGCCAAAATATCTTACGTTTACAATAAGAAATGTATGTGGTAGGATTTTCTCTCTGCTGGCCTTCGATTTATAGCCTGCCAGGGTATTTATTATTCCAGCTTCTAAAAGAGTGGGTGTGGTGCAAACTCCCAGACCGTTTGAGATGAGCTCTGTAGATGTCTCTTCATTCCTTTCAGATCCAGCTTTTGGCCCTGCAAATATCCCCTGTAGAATAAAAGATCTGGCTCCTGCCACCATGACTTGGATAACAAATGAGATGGAGAACTGCAGACCAATTCAAACAGTAAGACAACTCAAAGGAGGTGCTTCTTTGCTCTCCCAGTGAGTTTAGCTCCAGCTGAAACCCTCCTCACCAAGGGCTCAGATCAAGATCTGATCAAGAGGCTAGAGAGGACCTCTGATCACTGCAGCAATCAGGAAAGAAAGTGCTGAGGCAGACCAAAACTAGGGACAATCTTTCATGCAGAAAAGCCAGGACAGCTTTACTACAAGAGACACTGAATTCACCTCCATTTGTTCATCCCTCAGTGTGGATTCTCAGACCTCAACTTCCCGCTCTGGACCAGAATAAGAGCCCTAGACAGCCTCCTGTGTCACTACCATGTGTACCTTCACCAAAAGGGCTGCTACAGGTTTCCCCTTCAACCTGCATTGCCCTGTTTACTTAGTACATTCCAGCCTGGAAGAAGAGGCCATGGTTTATTCACACTTTGCTACAAGACAAGTTCTTCAGTCTGTTATAGCTGCCTCACTTCCACACTGTGACAAGAAGCTGTGCTGCACCAGCTCTATGCTACTTTTCATGCAACTTTCTCTCCATGCTGCATCCACTGAAACATGTGTGGACTAGTGGCAGCAGTTATCTGTAAACAGATACAAGAAGCACGGCTAAAAACAATGACAGGAGGGTAGTACCTCAACCTAAAATGGGGAAGAAACAGGACTGGATGAGCTTTAATTCGTGGGATTTAGAGAACTGCCTGAAACAACTAGCAATATGTCTCTTATCAAGCATGGCTGAGATGTACAACAGAGGGAACAAACCAAACTTTATGCTTAAGTAAGCTTATGGATTGCAGAAGAAAGAAAAGTCAGGTTAGTTATGATTCCCCCCCAAAAAATTCTGAAACATAAACAAATAATGAATAAACACCCCAAAGTATTCACAAGCATGGAAGATAACAAAGCAAAGTCTTAGGCTAATATGGATTTAATCAGAAATAATTTTCATTCTATGAAGTTAATTTTCCTCCATGACAGGCTGCATGGATAGCGGGGAGGCCATTGACATTACATGTCTTGACTTATAAAGCTTCAGATGTATACCATCTAATAAATGGTCTCAAATAAACTTTCACAGAGCAGATGCAGAAGTGTCTGGAAATGCAGTACTTGGACACTAACTATCAATGGGTCACTGTCAAAATGAAGGGATTAACCCAGCAGAGCTGTATTGTGTTTGTTGTGAGTCCAGATTTCTTCAAAGTTTTCTCTTAACAACTTGGGCCATTAGATAGATTGCACGCTTGTAAAATACACAGCTGCTATGTAGCTGGGAAGGACTGCCTGAAGACAGACTTGAATTCTAATCTTGGCAGTGGGAAAAATGTCTGAAAAAAAAATTGGATCCCATTCAGTACAGATAAGGATAGGGAAAAACTGTTCACAATTCCTCAGAAAATTATGGAGAGCATTGAGATGGACTGCAAGCTTAATAGGAGTCAGCTATGTTTCATGGCTACAGACAAAAGACAAATGTTGTCCTGGGTTGTACAAACATGAGACCAGCCTGTAAATCATGTGGAGTAACCCTTCTGCTCTGGTACGCATGGCAAGGCCTTAGCCAGAACATCCCATCTACTCTCAGGACAGGAAACTCCAGAAAAAATGTACATTGGTTGTAAACAGTCAGAAAAAAAGTAACAGGGAAAATATTTGAACATTTAAGATAACTCCATCTGCAAGGAGAGCTTTGAACAAACTAGGGTTGTCCATTATAAAAAAGAAACCCATCAGGAGATAATACACAATAAGAGTTTACAGATTCCTGGAAGCCTCACTTGGCTTTCTAAGCCCAGGCACTGGACACTCTCCACTTCAGAAATACTCAGCAGGTTATCAATATGTACTGTAGGAAAATATGCCATGTGATGGAGGGTGGTCCTGTGAAGATCAAGAAGTAAGAACTTTTGGCCATTGCTCACAAAGAGCAGGAGCTACTGATACCCTTTGCTTCCAAAAGCCCATCCAAACGACGTCGCAATGGAAGGCAGATCCTGCAAGAGCAGCTGGGCCAGAGTGCGTGTGAGACCTTGATTAAAAACAGGCTTCTCTTCACATTTCAGCTCTGCTTCTGGCTATGTGTGAGAACTTCCACATTCCTAGAGGTCTCCTCATCCCAGATGAGGGAGCTGGTGTCTGGGGAAGACCTTTAGTATTCATTACAAAAATGTTTCCACCCTCTCATTGGTCTCTCCTTATTTCACCAAAGCATGCAGGCAATTCTATTTTTCAGAAGCACCCACCAGTTCTCCCTTGACTGGCTCTGGCACTGCTACTCCAATTTCTGACTCACTCCTCATTTCATTTTTCCAATGGAAAATTCTTCCATTGATGTAAAGCACTCCACTGTGCAGGACCCCAGAGCAATGGTACCAAAACATGAGGAACCCACAGCTTCCACAAGGACTCATGAGATTAGAGAGTGGGGGAAAACCCTGAAATACAAGTGGAAGAGCATTACACTGGACCAGAATCATGCAGAAGGCACAGCAAGACCAAGCTGCATTACTCTTTTGGTTTGGGAGCGATCTCCTCTCCTGGGGCACGCCAAAATGTAGAGGCAACACGGCTGCTCTCCTGGGGAAAGGATGAAATGCCAGTCCCTGGTGGAGCTGCAGGTTCCCAGCACAAACCACAGTGGATGGAGCATGCCACAATCCAGCTGGAGGGAGAGAAGCAACTTCAAATGCTGAGGGAGGGGTGTCTCCAGTGATTACAAAGCCTAGAGGAAGGTCTAGACAACAAAAACAAACAATAATCAAAATTCTGTGGAATATGAAAGGAAGAAATAAGTAAAAGCAGATGGAGTTGTGCCACAGAGGGCTTTTCCCTTACATCTTTGGCATACCAAAACCAATCACCTCCCCTGCCCAGATTGTCTCTGTCCTCACTGAAATGGGCAACTCTGCTCTCAATTCTGTCTGGCAGCCCTTGTCCATGGAGAATGCTAAACCTCAGAGCCCCAGCACAAACACTACAGACAAATTTTTAACCACCTCCCTTGCTCCAAAGCCAAGTCAACTGCACTGGAGTCCAAGCACAATGAAAGCACAACACAAGTGCAAGGCTGAACAGGCTGAAAACCTTTGAAATTTCATACAATACTTAGTTATCTCCATTGTTTTTACAGATAGGTTCAAACATGGTCACACGTATTCTGGTCTAGCTGTTAATTAAATATCACTTAATGCAAAAGTTCATATTGATTCAGTTACATCAGGGCAAAGATCAATCAGAGCAGGGTCAATTTGGCCTGAGCTACTTCCTGTTTCACCCACAGAGTGTTACTCAGGGATGTAATGGAGTTATTTAATAATAACTTCCACTTAACAAATGCAAGTTTTTGTACATGTCAGTTCTAACCAGTATTTGGTCTGGACTGAAAAGATCTTTGTATGTTTCATATCCTGCTGTAGATGTGTTTCTAGTACAAAGACATCATACCGAGTACACGTAGATCACACCTGCACTCTCAGTGAAATACTAGTGTTACTTCATCATGGTAATAATACTTTAAAGGCAGCAGCTCAAAGCAGTATAAGTGTTTTGCACAAACTCTCGAACCTTTCTCTGAAAGCAGGGGACAGCAGTTATTCCTTGACAAGACAATCATGCAACAGTGGCACTTAATAACTTGATTTGTTTTTCAGAAAATTCTGTGTTCAAGCCAGGCCAATAAAAGCTATCCAGTATCCAAGGTGTGTTTGCCACTTGTTAAAAATGCCAAATTGTCCTTCCAGCTAATTTACTAGCAAAAAAATCCAGTACATCTTAAGTGCCAACATGGTCTGCAGATAGCAAGGGAAGACCTCATCAGCATAAGAAGTTTGGCTGTATCCCACTGATCGTCAATGGAAATCCATGAAGAAGAAAGTGCTCTCTTAAATGTAACTTCATGCAAGGCATTGGCTAGTTGAAGGTGAGGAAACTCTGCTGTATATTGCACAACTGAGAAGCTACTTCAAAGAGATCATTCTTCAGCTGATCGTTTTACATGCACGCACAGCATTGCAAAGTCCTACCATTGCCATTTGGTTTCAGCAAAAAAATGGCTTCTGAGGGATAAAGATGTGGGCTCAACAAAAATAATTAAACACTCCTGCTTAATCCTCTTGCATGGATAACATGGAAATAAAGGCAAAATAATTTTTCATAGATTTGAGATGACAGTAGCTATGCTTCTTCTGATCATGGTTTAACACATCCCTTTTACCAAATGTCTGGCTAGAACCAATTGGTGTTCCACTGTCTGTGGTGCTGATCTCCGCTAACCATCAACACAGGCCAATTTTTTTAGTTGCTGTCTGTATCCTATGCCAGTAGATGCCCTAGATTTAAATAAAGATTACAAAGTAAGCATACAGAGAAAGTTCAAGTGTGATTTATGGTTATTATGAAAGTAAAGGAAATTGACACACCCTTTTGATGTTGCTCTCTGCTATGCAGATGTGGCAAAGACCAATCCAGGTACATCGAGTTTAGTGTATGCGTGTGTCTGGAAGACTGAGGCAAGAAATGGACAGGCCATGAGAATCACTTACTGCCTTCTGGCCATCAGAGATTGACATACTCAACTCACAGGAGCAAGAGAGATTCCCTGAGCTGACTTCAAACTAGTTGGGACATCCAACCAGTGATGGAGGCCTGTATGGAGAGACTAGATTATTCTGAAGAGCAAGGAGAGCCACATCAGCATGCCTCATGGCCAAGCCCAGACAGCCTCCTGAGCTACTTGACTCAGCTGTGGTATGATACTGAAACAACTACATCCCTCCAAGTGCTAGAGCTACCTTGAGCATCCCTGCAGGGTTCCTCATCACAGAGGGTAGAGGTGCTCAGAGGGATCATAGTCTAACAGACAAAGGACAGGAAAGGGAACAGACACTCAAGAGTCACTTGCCTGAGGTTACAGAGCTGGTCAGCCACAGAGACAGGTACTGCACCCACCTTGAGCATGCTGTCCACTTGACCACACTGTCAGTCTCCTTACAGAGAGTCTGATACAAAGTTTAAGCCACTGGCACACTTATGGCTGCTGGCATGTGGCTCAGGAGGGGTAAGATAATAACAGACTGTCTAAGGATAACATAATACTGTATATTATAATTATAATACTGTATATACTGAAAGGAGCCAAAGCCAAGTAGGCTTTTTTTCACCTCTTCAATGGAATTTTCTCATGTATGCATGTTTTACTCTGAGGATGATATTTCTCTGTTTAGAAGAGGACGTAATTCTGCAGACTATCTTCTTTACAGGAAAAAAAAAAGAATCTTCCAGGTCACTAGAAAAAAAGTACAAGTTTGGGGTTTTTTTAAAGAAGAGACCAAATGCAAGAAAGGCACACAATGAGAATAAAGAGAAATAACAGAAATAATGAGAAGAAATTAATCCTTTAGGTTTTCAGATTAACCCTGCATTTTCTCAACCATGCTTACTTCAAGTCTATTTTAATATCCTGGTTCTCTTCTGCATCCAGGTCCATCTGACCTTGCCAGGGAAGTTCCTTCCACACTTCACCACTATTAAGGTGAACAGAAACATGGATAAGCACTTTTCATAGGTTTTATATTTCCAGCCAAGAGAATACCATCTACTCTTTCATCTACTCTACCTGTCCCCATAGTCAAATCACAAACTCATCATGGAAAAAACGACCTTATCTCTTCTATATATAAGAACAGTCACCCACACAACATTTTACCAAAGTCATTTGGTATGACCACGCTCACTGCTTCCCAGCCTGAAGATTCCTAGTCTGTTTCAGCTCTTTATGAGTACTAGAAGTTCCTCCAGTAAACGCATCTTCTACACAGTAAATAGAAACTCAGAGACTTTTCTTATCAACCTTTCACCTTTAAACTGTAGGTTTTTAAAGCATAGGTCAAAAACTGCTTATCTAGTTTCTCACCCTCACATCTTTCAAGCAATTTAATCCTATTCATCATGGTTGTCAATCATATCTGAACCTTGTATAACTTTGCAATTAAGTACTATTTTTAGTCTCATGACATTCTTCCCCTATACCTCAAAAAAGTGTTACACCTTAGTATCAGAGACCACTTCAAGCCACAAAGGACCTCTTGAAATCATTTAGTACCATATCCTCCTTGAAACAGGGACAACTAAGAACAGTTTGTGCTAGACCTTGTCCAGGCAGGTTCTGAATATTTCCAAGGATATTGATCCCACAACATCTTTGGGCTCCTATTCATGTGCTCCACAATCCTCAAAGTGATGGGCCTTCTTTTCCTAATATCTAATAGAAATTGCCCTTTTTGGAACTTGCATCCATTGTCAACCCTACCATTTTCCATTTCTGATTCAAACAACCTTGTTCTCCAGCCTCCTGTTGGGTACTTCTAAAGCGTTTAACTGCTCATTCAGCAATTTCAGTTTCAACTGAAGACAAAAGTTGGGCTTCACCTAGGAAATTAAAGCAGTTCTTTCTACATCAGTATTTTCATTACTTTCAGCAAAGGAAAACTGAATGCTAGAAGGACAATGCAAAAGAATTCCTAGCCAAAAGTTAGTGAGGTAACTGGGAATCTTCCCACCACAGTCATTAAGCTTTGAGTTAAATCCAGGAAGTGGACAGATACCACAGTGATAAGAGATTTAAAGATGCATTTTCCTAGTGTCTTAAGGCAAACTGTTTTAAAATTTGTCCCTGCATGCATAGATTTCATAGAAGATCTCTCTTTAATTCCTATTTGAAAAAGAAACAATAAAACATTTCTCACAAAATTGTCATTTGGTACTCAAAGAATGCTTGGCATAAATTGAGGAGGATATGGTATAATTTTTCATTAGTAATAAATGTTTAAGTCATGCTTGAAGTGCAAAATTCAATTCAACTTTAATTAGGGAGGCGTCACTATAGCTCTTATTATGATTTTGTAGGCCACAGAGGAGATCAGATCAAATACTCAAGTTACAATGAACAGGGCAGAAAAGGCAAAGAAAAGATCACATACAGGATGATTCACTTCATCAACACACTACTAATTTGTATGTTACTATTCTAATTTATCTCATCCAGAGATGACTACTTTTTAAGGATCTCTGGTACAGGCTGTAAGGTTACTACGTAGGAGGGCTTTAAAAGCACTGTTGCCTGCTCTATACCACACCGTGGACTGTCTTTGGGAGAAGCTGGGGCATGTTGTGCATGCCCTCCTAGGCTATTAGCCCAAGTATGATCAGATACCTTTCAGCTGCAGCAGCATCAGCTTTGTCATAGCCTAAGTTCCTGTGCCTCTTTTTTTTTCCTCTCCTCAAAAGAAAAAGGCTACATCTGCCCTAGCATCAGTATGCAAATATGCATACATCATCCTGCATACATCAATGACATGCAGGCTCTCCCTGATGATGCAGCAGATCAACTGGCAGAGAACAACCGAGTCTAAAAGAATCAAGATAGTCCTCCAGTGCTTAGAGCCAGAAGTCCAGCAACTGCTGTCAAGGGAAAGATACAGAAAATATTTCCAAATGCACTATTTGGATTGTTTGCTGACATTAGGAAATAATATTTCTGCTTAAAAATAAAGAGCTGGAACCACAGAGACACAGCCGCAGGTATGACATCACTGGTGACCCCTAGAACATGTCTTAGAGGGAGATGAGGTTCCACCATTTTTTAATTTCTCCTCCCACTTAGGGCAATAATTAATGTCTTCACTCTGGATGAAGACACATGATTTTATGGGAAACACAAATCAAGGCACTGTTTATTTTAAAGGTTGACAGAATTACCCTTTTTTATTAAATAGTTTTAATATTTGCAGAAAAATGGACATGTAGTCACACCAAGTCCTACAACAGTATTTGACAGTTGTTCACTTTTTTGCATGTGCTGCAAGAATAGCTATAGGGAAAAAAAAAAGAAAGCAAAAAATGTAAACTATAGAAAACAGAAGAAAAACAGTGTTACGAAAAATACATCAGTAGGTGTACCTGTCATCCACTTAGGCCACATCAAGATAGGAAACCATACCTTGGAGAGGTCTCATTAAAAATAGAGAGATTCATGGAGAGATTCATGTTGCACAGGCCTATTCTGCAATTCTTGAGAAGTCAAGCAATGAAGTAGGCTCTCCCTGGCTCCTGGGCTCCAGGCAACACCGAACAACATATGATAGGACAGCTGAACAAAATGAAGATTTATGGAAGGGAAGATGGGAGAAAAAAACCCAAAACACGCTTTGTTATTAATGCCTTACAAGACAGTACATTAAGAAGTGGAATTGTCCACAGGGTTACCCTTCATGGTAAGTAAGGACAGATTCCTAGTAGAAGTGGTAGTACCAGCCATAGAGTCTAGAGAACATAGCGTGGGAGGGAGTATAAGTAACTTACTTTGTATATAGGTCCAACCTGCACAATTATGTCTTCTGTCTCTACTTTGAAGAAACCATTTACAGGGAGAAGACACTGAAGAGCATTACTATTCCAGGAAGGACACAAGCTGCTGGATGTTCTCTTTTAGTTACTCTTCCTTTCTCATCATGTGCCTTTGCCGTTCCCATTTGCTCAGTGGCAGAATTCCTAGCAAGTATTGGCAACAATGTAGATCAGGAATGTTATTCGCCAAAAAATTTACCTTGAAAGAAACTGTTCTCCATGCTGGAATTGCCTTGTCCCATTCCAGACACAGAAGAATATATGCCTATTCAGTACATTTACTGGCAAACTGAAATCTGCAAATTTTGCCACCAAAATGAATACTAAGGCACCAGATGTTATACACCAGAACCAGAAGAAGAACTTTGTGCTTTGATCTGTCTTACCATCTAGATCCCATTGCAACTTACCACACTTCATGATGCCTTCCTCCTCCCACCACACATTCCATTTTTCACTAGGTTAAACACTGTGCTACTACATCTCCTCTCCGTGGCTTAGATTAGGAACCAAATAGTGAAAGCAGTGCTCTGAAATAATTAGGCAACTTGTTCACCTAACCCAGGAGACCTAACTAGTAAAAGAAAACTAACGGAAAACTTTACAGACAGACAGATATTTAAGAAAGATCAGTGTTTCTTACCCAATTTTTCTCCTGGGATCAGAGAGTATGGTTGTGAAATATATCAGAATTCTGTCTTCTTCTTTCTTTTCCTAAGTTTGTGTCTGAGGGCTTAATTTTTATTGGGATGGTGTTGCAAACAAGCCAGCCAGGGGCTTCAGAAAATGTCTCTATTCCTGATCCATCACAAGCAAGTCCAAACATTCTCCAATTGGTCTTTGGAAATTATCTGAAGCAAAGGGGCTGTATCTTTGATGTGGACATGGTTAAAAGCTGTAAGAGGTTCCCTGGGCTGGAATGGCACCTACCGGCTTAATGTATTTACATTAATCAAGATTCAGTCAAAGGCTTATTGGCACTCTCAGTCTGTGTGCCTGCATTACAAATAGCGATACAGATTTCTGGGAAGGTTTAGTCAGGGCCTTAGCATAACTTGCAGCTACAGTACAAAAATACATAAACCATATAAGGTTACACAGTTCATTAAATGTTAGCAATATGCTTAAAACTAAAACTAAGGCATGCACTTTATATACAATTTTGATTGTCTATAATCCGTGTCAACACAGCTGTGCTACAGACCTCCTAAGTGACTGTTAGCAAGTCCATCTGCTTCACTGAACTGTGTCTAGTTTTCAAATAATGGCAATTTCTTTAACATTTTATGATTCCTGACTGTGAAAACTGCCTCTTGCGTGAGCCCATGTCAAAATCTGACTAATGTTGCAAACTGTGTGGTGCAATGAGATTTTGTTGGCAGTTGGATAAACATAAAAATGTTAAGACACTTCACAAAAGTTTCACAAAGGAGTCACTGAATAAATCTTTTAATCTCAAGTAGCACGTACTTCATTACATCAGCATTTTTCAAGGAATGTTCCTATTGTCAATGAAAATTAGCTCAAAGAATTTGAAAGCAGGACGACTTACAAGGGAACCAGAATCCCGGAATTATGGCTTGTGTGTTAAGCATTCTGTAAAAAACCAGACTTCTGACAAGCTGGATCTTCCACTTTACAAACACAGGCCTTTACTATCCCAGTAAGACCAAAGCAGATAATCTTTACAGGAAGATTTTTGATAGTTCTCAGTTAGAGAAATGTCATCATGCCCATCTGTTTTGCTGTGTACTATATCCAAAGAAACTTGCCATCATCAGTGACAGGACAAGGTCTGCAACCTTAACTCCCAGGCTAGATTCTGCAAAACAGTGAGTGTTTATAATGGTGCCCAGGTTTTTTGTATTTTCCTCAACAATAGTAACTATCCAAGTTCTTAAGGATATTTAACTATGCAAACACTTTGAAGAGCTCATGGTAAGTTTCTGAGTAGAATGAACACAAATATTAAATTCTTAAATCAAAATAATTATTTTTATAACTTACTGACTAAAGAGTCCTCCCCTGACTTAATTCAAGTGTTGTCATTTGCCTTCAGAGTGGTCTTACAAGTCTAAAATCAAACCTGATTTTCCCAAGGATAAAGAAGGGCGGTAAAAGAACATGGCATAGAAGCAGGTTGCAATTTGCCTTATAGAAAAATCAGCATTTCTCCCTAACAACAAGGTCTTTAAATAACTCAGTCACATAGGACAAGAGGCCATGTAGCTGCCATCTCTTAAAAGTACTTTTTATGTGACAAACTAAACAACAAATCCAATCTATCTGCAGACTCAGCAATAGCTGTGGACATTTGACCGGTCTGTTGTATGGGCCCTAGCCAGTGCCGTACATGCGCTCTCAGACACAGTCTGTTGCACAATTACTGTATGCTTCTTGGACTTCATCTGTTCCTTACAGGAAGCATAGACATTTATACCTTCAGTAGACATCTCACTTATTATTTCAAATAAAATGAATAATATCTGGCCAGCTTGCTGCTCCAAGTGAGACAACCAAGAACAGTGATGTGAGTGAGTCAGCAGCTAGAACTATTGCTCATATGTGGATATCGAGTCCACACGTGATACCAGTTTAACACATGCGCGGAGGTCGATCTCTCTGCCATGTGCATAGTGGGCTGATCATTACTAAAAAGACCTTTCTTCTTGCCAAGGACTAACCTGTAGGATGACATAAGTTCTCCTTTTGGTGTGAAGGCCAGGGTGATGCTACAAGTGCTTCACAGCTTGGGAGGAGGCACCATTAAACACAAAACGACTCTGGGGAGAGAGTGTTTCAGTTACCTCTTCACTCTCTTCTTATTTCCGGGTCCTAAAGAGAAAGACTCCATCACTTTACCCTTTCACATTAAACAACTACCCCCACCATGGCTCTCTACTCTTCCTTTTGGAAAAAGGGGCAGAGCAGCCAGAGCAGAGGCTTTCTCTTTTCTCTTCTCTTCTCTTCTCTTCTCTTCTCTTCTCTTCTCTTCTCTTGTCTTCTCTTCTCTTCTCTTCTCTTCTCTTCTCTTCTCTTCTCTTCTCTTCTCTTCTCTTCTCTTCCTCTTCTCTTCTCCACCTGCTTGACTCATCACAAGGAGATTGGTGATCTGTCACTAGCAGGTTCAATCTTGGGCCCTGTGCTGGATGTATGTACAGACTGGAGAACGAGATGCTGAAAAGCAGTGCCATGGAAAGGGAACTGGGGGTCGTGGTCATTGGCAAGCTGAATATGAGTCAGCAGTGCCCTGGCAGCCAGGAGGGACAACCGTGTTCTGGGGGGCATCAGGCAAAGCAACAGCTGCCAGTCAAGGGAGGGGATTGTCCCACTCCGCTCTGCACTGATGTGGCCTCACCTTGAATATTTTGTGGAGTTTTGGTCACCGCAATATAAGAAAGATACTAAGCTCTTAGAGAGTGTCCAAAGGAGGACAACAAAGATGGTGAAGAGCCTTGAGGGGAAGCCATATGAGGAGTGGCTGGGGTCACTTGGTCTGTTAGCCTGGAGGAGAGTGAAGGGAGGCCTCATTGCAGTTACAACTTCCTCATGATGGGAAGAGGAGGGGCAGGCACTGATCTCTTCTCCATGGTGATCAGTGACAGGACCCAAGGGAATGACCTGAAGTTATGTCAGGGGAGGTTTAGATTGTATATTAGAAAAAGGTTGTTTACTGAGAGAGTGGTAGGGCACAGGAACAAGTTCCCCAGGAAAGTGGTCACATCATCAAGCCTGACAGAGTTCAAGAAGAGTTTGGACAACACTCTTGGGAACATGGTATGATTCTCGGGGGTGGACCTGTGCAGGGCCTGGAGTTGGACTCGCTGATCCTTGTGGTCCCTTCCAACTTGGTGTATTGTGTGATTCTGTGATCCTGGCCTTCAAGCTGTATTGTGACCAACCTTATGCTCAGAGCAGGAGAGCAGCGGTAGCTACTCACATGCTTGTTTCCTGGCACAGCTGTCAGGTGTGCCAACACAGCTCTTCACTGCATCCACTTTATTGCACCCTAATTTTTTCCCTGAAGGCACACAAAGACAAGGTAGACCATTACAAAGGGATCATTCAGGTAACAAATTATTTAAATATCCACCTCTCTTCTACTACTCTATTTTCTCCACCCTTCTCCCATGAGAATAAATCAAACTACAACTTCTCCTATACTGACGCTGTGGATACGCAAAGCAAACATTTTGGGAGATCCCAGCATGACTGGGTGCTGGGAAAACATCAAGCACCTGACTCCATCCCAAGCCATAAAACCACCTCACCAAAATGCTTCTGCAGTTCTCAGAAAGGGGACGTATTTGTAGTAACTGGAAAGACCTTGACCTGGATGCAGTGGCCCAGTGGTACTGCTCAGGCTGGGATCACAGAGAGACGGAGGCAGCACTCCAAGAGGACTGTGCTGCAAGCCAAGATACACACTGAGACTTGGGACCTGTTTTAATTATTGTTTCATTTCTTTCACTGCTCAGGAACATGTAGCAAGCTGAAATGTGCGTTGTGCCTGTAAACATTTACTTTCTTTTGGTCTTGTGCAATGCTATGTTTCATTCTCTTGGATGGTGCCTGGAATGCAGGAATAGCCATAACACATTGGCTGAGTGACTGTCGACTCAACCGTCCATCTCCAACAGTGACCAGCACAAGCTGCTTTGAAGGAAGTTGCTAGAAACCCCACATCAGACAATTGTGGATTAGGTTGCCTCCAAGGGAAATTTCTCCTTTCTGCCATGCAATTCATGTTTGACTCATGCCTTAAAAAAATCGGGAAAGTCTGTCTGTCCATCCAACAGCTATTTTTTTTTCCCATGACAATTCAAGCACTCAGGGTGCTTTCCACTTGTATGCTTGCCAGTTCCTTTTGGTGGTGTGTGACACAGGATTGTCCAGGTTAATCATGACCAGTACGGAGAATGACGACCTTGCACGGTCAGACACATGGGGCTGCAGTTGTCGTAAGCCTGATGGCACACAGACATAGAAATCTGAGTCAGTCTCAGCACAGTCTCTGCAGATGCACTCTGGCCCTTTGTACTCACAGCCTGTGAGCACAAGGTATTTGGGGATCCTGCTCCTCTCGCTTGCATAAATGGTTGTTTTTGAACGGCGCAAGAGAAGGGGCATTCACACCATCAACAACTTGTGATCCTCTCCAGGCCTTTGGCAGGCAAATTATCTTGCAATTTGGCAAACTTCACCAGATGCATAGGAGGCCAGCTGGGGCCACAGCAAAGAGTAGGCTAGTGCTGGAACGCCAACCTCCCCCATCCCTCCGGCAAGGCTGTCTGCCTCACACTGAAAAGGAAAAGAACCTTTGCCCCTTCTTCTGGGTCCGAAGGAGCATCTGCAGAACTGAATCCAATCAAAGCCAGCTGTGAAAAATGAAGGGGAGAAGGCAGGGAAAAGCTGATTATTATGACTAGGAAAAACGCTATTAAAAAAATAAAGAAAAGGGAAAAACTGATCCCATATGGGAGGCAAATGAAATACAAATTCAAAACAGGCCATTACGCAGTGCCTGTTGTAAGGCTGCCACACTGGGGGCTGCATTCACGTGTCAAGATGCTTTGCCCTTGGGACCTCTGGAGACACCCCTCTGCTCTGCGGGAGCGTTAATGTTACCTTGGGGCGTCCTGGGCTGCGGCTGGCATGGGACCATTGATTAGACAGCCTGTGCAGACTGACCAAGAAGTTATTCAACTCCCTCACAGACCCACACACACAGAGTAACCTCAGGTCTGCCAGACCTAACCATTGCACCAACTCTTTTCTGCCTCCACCTCTTATTCCAGGCAATTTCACGGCTGGCCCCTTGCTCCTTTTGAGATGAGTTATTGCCCTCCTTCACTCCAACAAGGTCAACCACCCTTTTATCGCTACTCTTCTCACTCCACATTTCCTCTTCTTCAGTAGCTCATGTCCATCACCCACTCCGTCTGCTTCCCCAATGTGTGCCCTTCAAGCTGTTCCTGAGCTACAGCCAAGCCCACGAAGCCAGGCTCTCTGGGGAAAATGCATTCACCAACCAGGAGGCTTTTAGGGTGCATGAAAGAAACACAATCCAAGCTCAATCCCCGTTTACACTCCCGGGAGGGAGAGAAATGCCCACCCTGTACCAGCCACACCCTGAGCCTCACTTACAATGTTACTGGACCAGTGGGGCCAAAAGCCAGCTCTTTATTTCTCTTCAGGTGTTTCTTCCACTGCTCTTGAAGCACAAGAAGATTCAGTGCAATGGAGGCTCATTTTTGGTAGTGGTGGTGAAGATCATTCATCCACAGAAGGAAAAACTGGAGGACAGCAACATGACTTCCCCTGTCTGTGGGTTATGTGCCTCAGAGATAAAAAACTCTTCAGATCTCAGGGGACAGATGGTTAAATGGTGGGTGGCTCAGTCTGCCCTGCTCTTATGATTCTGTCTAAGATTCACAATACTTACTATGTTTTGTTTTTCAAGAGGACCTTGCCCATATGTAACTATCAGCGTATTTAAAAGGCAAAGTAATTTTTTGCATACTGTAATGGAGAGAAGGCATACAAAAATGTAACTTCAGAATGCAAATCACAGAAAGAGAAATTAATCCCTTTAAGAAAATTCATAGGAAACCCTCCCACTTATGTCAATCTCACATTTTTGGAATCCAGCTCAGATGGAGTAAAACCCCTGTCTGCTAATGTGAGGATAGGAGAGCATTGAGAGGCATTAACTCTACAGAACTCCCCAAGCTTGTCTTCTTTGTCCTCCCTGTACCAGAGCTCGGGCAGCATGGATCTACTTTTTGAGAACAATCTCTCTTGCATCTGGATCTGAGGGAGAAGCAGGAAGAGAGGGGACCCTGAAGACACTTAATTTCTCAGTAAAAGAGCATTCCACAACATACCCAAGGCCGCAGCCAAATGCATTAGACCACAGCACTCCCAGATCCTACTCGAGTCTTCATAATTCCTCTTCTCAAGCCAAGAAAAACAGCAAGCAGAAAAATAACAGTGGGCAAGCAGGAGTATTTGTCCCTTATTACAATGGCCTTAAGCAATCAGAGAGGTAGGGCTGATGAACCTTTAATTACTTGTGCAATAACGACCTCTGTTTCCAGCATTCCTTGGCAGGCAGGAAGTTGCTGGAGCAGTCAGGGACCTGTTATGATCTCTTCTCCACAGGCTTGAAATTGATATGAAGGCCCCTCACCCAGCTGGTCACAAGTTTCAAGATACACTCCACACAGAGGTTGTTTATAGCTATTATAAGCAGTGAAACAAAAACACAATAAAAACAAAACAGCTCTTTTACTAAGGAGTTGTTACTGAACAGCATGGCTCTACAGCTAAGGTGTTCAAAGCTCCTCTGCTACTTTTTACAGCTAAAGAGTGGTTAAAAAAAAAAAAAAAAGGAAGTTAAGAAAACAGCCTTCAACCTCAGTATATCAATATTTGTGCAGTGTGCCATATTCTGCCATAGAGGGAATGGAGGGAGCACTTTCCATAAAGGACTCCTAGATATTAGCCAGAAATGCAAGTGAGGTCCAAAAGAGGGTGATCATCCCCAGATAATTTCTACGACGCAAAATGAAGGCAGAAGGAGATGTTAAGGAATTGAGCCAAGCTCAGCTGAATACAGTTTGGAACTTAAGTTCACTCTCCTGATTTCCAGGCAACTGAAATGAGCTTTCTTTTGGGGGCAGAGGGGACTCTTGACATCCACAACCAGCAGCTGAAGAATGCAGCAGGTGCTCTACCTTCCCACAGTGTCTACCACACAAATAGATGTACTGTAGCTGAGACAGCTGCCAAACCTGCTGTCTTCCCAAAGCTCCATCTCGGCTGGGATTCTGCAACACAACACAGAGGCTGATCCAGGGCTCAGAAAAAGAAACTCCCAGAGATAGCTCACAGGCTATTTCATTTCCGAAATAACTAAGTCTGCTCCTATCCCCATCTCTGTCTGTTGGAGTCAGCTTGTGCCTTGACGCATGTGGCACTGACAATTTCCCAAAACTCTTGTCCTTTTAATATTACCATTAGCTCTCTGATATCTTGGTTATCCACAGAAACAGTCAGAGTGTGTCTGCATCCAGCAAAGTTCTTGGCCCTGATATTTTGTGGCAAGGAATTGCACAATACTAATCTAACCCCATGTTGAGTGAAAACATTTTTATGTCAGTTTCTATCTTGTCTTCTTCTTTGTTTCTCTGACAGTTCCCACTCCCATATATCATAAAGGGAGGTACTTCTGGATAGTCCATCTCTAATCATGTTGTCTCTCCCTTCTCTTTCCTCTAGAATTAATACTTACAGGCTTTTCAATGTCTTTTCACAAGGGGTCCTTTTCCTTGACTACAGCCACAGATAGCTTCTAAACTGCCCCTCCTCTTAGAGACAAAGTGGACAAAACAACATGGTGTGTCCCAGTACTTTTGCAGTACAGAAAGATGTCCTGGGATTGCTGAGCCACTTTCCTGTCAATTAAAACAGGCAACATGAAGTTAAAAGGAGCAAGCTCCCTCTGCCATTTGAAGAGGAAGATCTCTGTTCTGCTATGCATTAGGGCAATACAGAACTAACTTGGGTTAAAAAATAGCCACTTTGAACACAAGACTGAAGCTACAGGCAGATCCATCAGTTCGTGTCCTCTTTCACCACTCAGAAAGGGTAAGACAACTCCAAATGGCAGATCACCTAGCTCCAAAGTCTGCTCCAGTGGAATTACCCATTGCTTTAATTAGCTTGACCTTGACCTGCCTCACACTGCAGTATGCTGCCTGCCACGTGCCACTGCTCTCACTGTCCATAACCTAGAAGAATGCACATGCAAAAAGTATCCCCAGGGATGTACCCATCTCTTAATTGAAAGACATTCACCCTGCTTGTAGAGCACCCTTAGTTTTTTCCCCACTGTCCTTTTCTACATGTTTCAGCACCATAGGACAAGAAGACTTCTTCCATCAAGTCCCCTTCAAAACACTAAATCCCTGGAATGACGGGCTCCATTGGGCCATCCATGACAGCATTTTAATGGCACATTCAGGAGTTAATCCCAAGCTTCACTGAGAAGAGTCAACAGGAAGCTGGTAGGAGAGAGGAACACCAACTCCAGTTCAAAAGCAACCTACAGGAGAGATCCCATAGGCAGAGTGGGGTGCGCCCTGGTATTAGGTAGCTACTCAGAGTTTCAACATCAAGCCTTAAGGCTTCTTAGGCCTTCTTACACACACCCTGTAGAGATTTGCCTGATCAGCCCTTAACAGCAAGACCCATCTTTGAAGTCCAAGGCTCAGCTACATCTGCACAAGCAGTAGCAGCATCAGGCCCAACATACACTGGGCAAAGAAGCAAAAGAAACAGCCCACAAACTCTTTCCCCTCTGTTTAAAAAGGCATGCAAGTTCCTCTCCTTCTCTTCCTCTAACCCCTTCCATAAGATCTTTGCATGCAGAGCAGTGTCTCTTGGGTCCCTCATTCTCTTGAGCAGAGTAAACAGACCTCCCGTGCAGTGACAAATGAACAACAAACACAGGGGGAAGAAAAAAAAAATCTCACTGCCAATTTGAAGGTTTTTTCTTTGGCATGTTTAATTAAAAAAAAAATGTGCAAGCTATGCCTCAAGGGTGACCCTGCATAAATCTTTCTGGCAGCTCCAATGTCCTCCATTTTCCCCTCACATCACCACAGACACCCCATCTCTCCCCATGCTCTTCCCCTGATGCACACACACACATACAGAGCCCTAAGAATCCTGGCACCCAGACGGCTTTTTCTTTTTCAAGCATGCCAAAACAAGCTAAGCTCCTAAATCCCTTTTAGAATCTGGACTTGTGTAGAAATGTGTTTGCTTCCATGCTGTTTATTTTCTTTTGTTTTCAGGTTTGTTAGCCCAAGGGCAAATGTTGCTCCTAGCACCGGTTTCGGGGCTGGGTTTTGTTTTGTTGTTTTTTGTTAGGTTGTTTTTTGGGGTTTTTTTGGTATTTATCTTTCAATCAAGTGTTCTTCCTTGCAAGGATAAACAGGATGTTTAGAGACTTTGGGTATGACGACCAGTCTTTGACAGCTGTTGTGACACACCACACACTGGGTTTGCCATGTGTGCAAGCACTGGCATGGCTCATTCTGTGGCAGGCTCTCTTCATTTGAGGAGATAGACTAATAGGCCTTCAACAGTTCTATGTTTTCAGCACAGGCTCACGAGAAACGCACCACATAGATGTGATCCAGAACAATTCCCCAGCCTCTCTCTTGGTCTAGGAACTACCTGTCCACCCTCACAGCCATTCCCTTTCTAGACAGCTCATTTCACTTGTTTAGCTACATTAAACTCTGCTTCTGAGAATTTTTTTCCAGGTACATACAGACAGGTAACAGCCAAAATGCTTCTAAATCACAATTCAACAAGGGAGTTTCCCAAGCCTTTTTTTACGAAAGGTAGTTTTCCAAGCCTTGAATCACTGACATTGGTCTAACTCCTAAACTAAGAACTTTGGAAAATGAAACAGATAGCACTAAGGGCCAGATCCCTAGCAAGACCTCCCTACCTAGAATATCGTGGGTGATCTCTCTAAAGTCCCAGTTACCACAGGAGAAAATGAGGTGGCTAATTCTGCACTGCGCAAATTCTCCAAAAGCTTTATCACTTTATTTGCAGCATTTTCTAACAGCTGAAGGCAGAAAAGGTTGAGACTGATAATTAGTACTCTTTTGTAATTAAAAACAATTAGTTTTGCACCAGGCCCTAATTACCGTGTTCTCAAGCCACAAAATAAGGAACTGCAATGTATTTCCCTAATTCTGCAAGATGGGTGTGTCCACAACAGCAGCATACACTTTGATAAGCCGTACTATACACAGAGAGCTAAATGCTGTCTAAACAACCATAAATCACTGTAAAAGCAATGGCTCAGCCAGTATGTCATCTTAGCTAGTCTAAAACCTTTTGCATTTAAAGGAAATAATATTTATAAAAATTACCTCTCTTCTCTAAAAACACATGACTGCTAAGCAGCACCAGTCAGTTTTCTTCATTACAACCACTTTACGCAATTCACAGGACAAATGACAACCGTTGGTGACTTTCATGCTGTTTGGGGCCAGCTTATTCAAGGAAACTGACTTGGTCCTACAATACTTGTCAAGTTCAAGCCTTGAAATCTATTCCAGGTAACAGTCAACCACAAGCTTTTGGCCTTCACGCAGAAAGTACAGCACAAAATTTTATGGTTTGTGTTATTCAGGAGGTCAAAAGGGATTATCACAATGTTCCTTTTTAGCTGTGGTACCTATAAGCCTTGGCATATAAGCCACCCTGGAAAGCCATTCTCAGACAACTGTTTTAAACTGGACTCTGAGCAGTCCTTGAACTCTATTTCAGGAGAAAGCAGCATTGTCAAGATAACGGTTTTACAGCTTTCAGTCCTTCCAAGAAAAATAGTGCTTGCTTTATGTACCTTGCCCTGTTGCATACACTGAGACGTCCTCTATCCAACCCTTACCGCTCTCTGCAATCTGTTCCACAAACACACTGGAGCTGAAGAAGCAATAGTCTGTCCTACATCCTGAAAATTCCAATAGGTAAAATAGTTTTCCTGAAATAAAAATCCCAACTTTGATGTAATTCCCCAGCCATGAAGACATTTTCCACAGCAAGATGGTGTTAGGCAAAGTAAGCAAAATTTTCCAACTGCTTCATTCATTCAGCACTGCTAATGACAGTGGATCAAATTGTTGATTACATTTTTGTGCATAATTTGGGGTCCCAATACAGGAGCAGGTATCAGAAACTGGATCACCCATTCTCAGGCAAGTTCAGCCATGAAAGCGAGCCATCTACCTTCCCTGTACCTCAGCTTTTCTTTGCCCAAATCAAGAATATTTGTTAAACAGATTAGCATGTGGAATCCACTACAAGGTTGCACTTCTTTCCTGTAATTTAGTGTTTTCTCTTTTAAGCACCAGCAGCCTGAAAACAAGGAATCATGGACAGGACCGTAAAACTGGCCTGTGAGTGTGCAGGCCACATTTAACGTTTAACATGGTGGTGTCCCTCGGGGGTCTGTACTGGGACCAGTTTTGTTTAGCACGTTCAGTGACATAAACAGTGGGATATAAGTGCACCCATGGCAAGTTTGCAGACAACACCAAACTTACTGATGCAGTTGAGTCACCTGAGGGACAGGATGCCATTTGGAGGGATCTAGACAAGCTCAAGAACTGGGCCCATAAGAACCTTGTGAAATTCACCAAGGCCAAATGCAAGGTCTTGCTCCTGAGTTGGGGTAACCCACGCTATTAACAGCAGATGAAGAGATTGAGAGCAGCCCTGTGGAGGACTTGGAGTATGAAAGGCTACACATAAGCTGGCAATGTGCACTTATAGGCCAGAAAGCCAAATGCATTCTGGGCTGCATCAAAAGCAGTGCACCCAGCAGATGAGGGAGGGGATTCTGCCCCTCTACTCTGCTCTGGTGAGACCCTACCTGTAGTACTGGCCCCAGCTCTAGGGTCCTCAACACAGGAAGGACATTGACCTGTTGGAGTGAGTCCAGAGGAAGGCCATGAAGATGATTAGAAGGATGGAGCACACTTCCTATAAGAAAAGGCTGAGAGAGTTGGGGTTGTTCAGCCTGGAGAACATTCCATGAAAACCTTATTGCAGCCTTTCAAAACTGAAAGGGGGCCTATTAAGAAAGATGAGGACAGATTTTTTTAGCAGTGTGTTGCAATAGGCCAAGTGATAATGGTTTCAAACTAAAAGAAGGTCGATGTAGATTAGACATAAGGAAGATTTTTACAATGCAGATGGTAAAACACTGAAACAGGTTTTCCAGAAGGGTGGTGGATGCCCCATCACTAGAAACATTCAAGGTCAAGTTGAATGAGACTCTGAGCAACCTGATGTAGTTGAAGATGCCCTTGCTAACTGCAGGTGAGTTGGGCTAGAAGATTTTTAAAGGCCACTTCCAACCCAAATCATTCTATATTTCTCTAGTTTGTGTAATACAGAGGAGATAAAGCTACCACAGCTTTGTGTCTAACCACTTATCATCTGTGCTGCATGAGGTCACATAGCAAGGCTCAGGTGACAGGTGGTTACAATTCACTGATTTTGCTACCCGCACAAAACTGTCCCTAGCACTTAAGGGAGCATGACCTACAATCCAAAGCTCATTTCAAAGCTGTAATGCTAGGAGAGTCACTTAGTCACCTCGCTGTCTCTGCAGTTCTTTTTGGTTTGTTAAAAAAAAATACAAGTAAAACAAAAAGATAATTGTGTCCTCCTCCTGAAGTGTCCTGGTATTTCTGGGACAGCACTCATCATAGCTGGATGGTATTGTTGGGATAGCACTCATCACAGCCAAATGCCTTTCTCCACCAGAGTGGCCAATACAGTCAGTTGTGCATCTGCTGACTGTTCCCCTTTTGGGGGTTGCACACATTCAGAAGGGAAAGAAACTGCATTCAGCATCTCCCTTGCACGTCAGAGAAGCCAGCAGCTGCAGAGCTGTGCACGCCAAGTGCAGGATGTGGCTTCTCCTGCACCACAAGCGAACATCAGTTTCTCCAACAAAATCATTACTTTGGTCCTTAGAGAAGTCATTCACGTGTATATCTGCATCCTTGGCCCACAGGTATGGCCACTGACTCAGCCAAGGACAGCTCAACACTTCTAACAGCAGAGGACACCTCTGACTTCACAGAATCTGCTGACCCCTTACATCGCCCAAAACAAGCATCAGAACGTGCTGGAAGGAGCACAATATATTGAACAAAACTCAGAAAAAATTCTGAGTCTCTGTCCTAGTTCCATGGCTTACTTGCTGTACTTCTCTCTGGTATGTGATATAATCTCCACCTTCCTATTAAAGTATCATCTCTGTTATCTTTTAGCCCACCTGTAGAGCTCGAAGGATGGGATTTGTGAAGCACTGAAGCACCAGATCATATTAGTTACTGGCACATCCTCAGAAACACTGGTCAAGGACTGGGAAAGGCTTGAAATTTTTTTAATCCCATTTCTATGGCAATCAGGAGCATTAAAGCAATATATTATTGGGTTGGGGACTTTGACTTTTTTTTATTCTTGCCTTAATTTCGCAGGAATACTGTTTTAGAGGTAGCTGGCAACATTGAGGAAGGAGTCCCTGCCCATGACAAGAAGCTGGAACTAGGTGATCTTTTAGGTCCCCTCCTACTCAAACCCTTCTATCTTTCCATGACTGCTCTCTTGAGCTGCCTGACTATCTGCCAGAATTTGGTTGCAGCACCTTCATATAGAAGTAAGTATATTTGTATCTCTATTCTTCCCTTCTGTGTCCATCTAGAGAGAAATCTGCCTTGAGCATTAGCTAGAAATTAATCATCCATGGAGGAATCACAGAATAGCAAAGCATGGTAGACCTGCACAGGGGCTTTTGATACTCACGCAGCCTAGAGCATATTTGGGAGTGCAAATAAATTCCACTCTGGTTGGGTCCTCAATACCAGTACAGAAGCTGGCAACTCCAATGTCTCTGTTAACAGAGGATGATGGTTAAAAATATCTCTTGCTGTTACCTAACACATGGAATACAGCCTTATTTATCCAGAACTATCACATACTCAACTGTTCACTTGCTGAAGGCTGCCCAATTAGTTAGGAACGTGCATGGCAGCATTAGATGAGTTCTTTTTATCTTCACCACAGTGAAAGAAATGGAGCTACCTGTATTGGAGGTAACCACAAAGGACAGTGAAAACTCCGTATTATGTTATAGGAACAAAGCCCCAGTCTCAACATAGAGCATCTCCATACTGATCTGTGAGTTTGATAAACAGCCCTTTTAGAAAAATATATTTAAAAAAGGAGAGGAGATGTGGAAGGCTATGTACAGCAATGAGGAGACCCTTGTGCCCAGATAAATTCAGCCATCCTACTTTAAAACTGCAGGCCAGCTCCTGATTTAACCTGGAGTTTCACATGTCACTACAAAACTCTGGAATTGTTGCCTTTGCAGATATGCCAAACATATGAACTGTTTTCAATGAAGTCAGTATTTTTCCACATCTACTATTCTAACTGCTGGCAAGCTGGGAGCAGCAAATCCTCCCTTATCTCCCTCCTTTCTGAGAGCATCCCTCTGTTAAGCATGGGCTCGCTTACATCATATATGATCCCCCCTCCTTGGAAAGTTGACAGAGCTGGGTGGGAGAGTCACTGGGGTTGTAAGCAACAAACCACAGAAGATGGACTGTCGTGCATGAGGGAAGTAGCAGGAGGAAAGAGGTGACTAATGAACAGAAGGGGGTGCATAAAATCCTACTTGGACTGCCTCTCTGGAGAACAGCTGTTTCCTTGTAAACATCTTGCTAGCTGTCCAAACAAGAAGTTCAGACACAGAACAATAAAGGAGAGCACTCGGGTAAAGCATTGAAGGCATGGGCTCATTCACTACTCTGCCAATTGCTCCAAGTGGCAGAATTCACAAGCCAGGGAAACATTAGCTGTATGTTTAACCCTGCACGTGCTGTGTTGTAGCAAATGGCCGGCAGAAATATCCTTCTCCATCTGTGATGAAGTCCTTCCTAGGCCTCCTTTTCCTCCACTGTTTCTGGCACAACAGCAGAGCACATTACTTGACAAAGGAAAAGAGGAAATATCCTCATCAGAGCAAGAAGAGTCACAGGGCCAAGAAATGAAAAAACTGAACGTGGCAGCCCTGACAGTCTAGAAAAGTTCTAACACTGCCCTGGCATCAGCAACTTGGAAGTAGAGGGAGTTACACTATAAAAAGTAAAAAGAATCTTTTTATGAGTCCTCAGCACAAAACAGCCTACACTGGCAGAAGCATTTCTATGCCAATACAATTGTGTCCACAGAGGACATTTGCCAGCACCGCAAGGCAGCTGTGGACAAGGCAAGGAATACCAGCACAACCATGCCAGTCAACATTCCTAGGGCAGGCAGCCACAGAAGGCAACTACCTGCACCCCACAACAGCAAGCAGAGACGTGCACCACCTTTGTCTGTTCCTTGACGCTTCTGGGAATCAAACGTGTAAGTGCTCTATCATAACCCTGTCCTATAAATCCCGTCCATAAAATGCCACACAAGTGTTACAGAAGTGCAATAAGATCACACACACTTTTCCAGGAAAAAGGGGTCACTGCAAGGAAGGCCACACAAAGGATAGCAGGACACAATAACTGACAATAAGGGAACCCTATGTCCTGAGCCTATAATCCAGTTACCTACCTACACTTTCATGTCCACCTCTAACTGGCCTATAAATTACTTTTATACATTCTATTTAGTGCAAACTGCATGTATCCTAGGAAATTAAACACCTCTATTTCTACTCAAAACAACCTGTAAAAGCACGCAGGAAGTAAACACAATGACATTCTTCACAGTCAGAAATGACAACAAGGAATTCCATATTTTAGAAATAGTTCACAAGTTCACAGGAAAGACCCGATGCAGTCAGATTTATTTTACCTTTTTATTTCTTCAGGGCTATTCTGTTGTAGTCATGCACACACAGCCAGCAAAAAAAAACACACTAGCAAGGGCTGCTCAAGAATAAACATTCAGCCATTACAAGAAGGGAAGAGTGCAAGTTGTGCTCATCAAAATCCCTCTGAGCCTAAAGGAAGGCAGCTGGCTTGTTGTATCAAAGTCCAAACCAGTCAGGGACTCCACCTCGTCTGGGGTCACCTTCCTGCTTCAGCTTCTCTTTCTCCACGTATTTATCCCTGAAGTCATCAAAAGAGCGAGTTTCTGTGTCTTGTTCTTTCTCTGGAAAGAGGTTGGGAAACTGAAAGGTTTGTCCTTGGCCCTAAAGAGAAAACAAATGGTCAGAGAGACATTCCAGCCTTTCTGCAATAGCTATGATGAATATACTTAAAATAAAAGACCACCCTGAAGTTTCAGCGAGGGCAAAATGGTATCTCATAACCTCCCAAGATCTCTTCCCACCCATCTCCTCAAGGCACACGTGTATCTCTTCCCCCCAAAAAGCTAACTTTCAGCCTCTCCTCTTCTGTGTGCTACTTAAGGCACTTTTTTTTACAGATGAATGATCAGCAGATGGGCACCTCTTTGAAGACTTTGAACCAGCTCAGAGATGTGCGAGTCACACAGTAAAAGCAAGATGAGCAAAAAGTAACACCACTGAGGAAACGCACAGTGGAGCAGGCATTTGTTATGTTAACACTCAGGATGTGAGTAGTGGTTGTAGTTGTTTAGATCTTAGCTAAGGATAAGAGAGAACGGTCCTAGCAGCTGTTATTGTAGGGTGTAATGTGGGAATACAGAATAACAGATATCAGAGGTTTCTTATCAACAGACATAAAGATTATTGTGTAAACAATTACAGTGGGAACAATCTGCCTAATATATCACTAATGAGATTAAAGTGGTTACATCTGCATCAGTCATTCTGCCTAAGAGACAAGTCATTTTAGTGAAACATCATCATCAGATCTAGGTCTCCCACTTGGAAAATAAACATTTGCTTGGTCTCTGGCTTTTATCTAACAGCAGGAAACCATTATTTTGTGGAAATGTACTATCCCATTAACATTACCTACTTACTTTTTAGTAGTGTTTGCACTAAGCACAACCTCATTTAACTCAATAATATCAGCCCTCCCATTCTGTATGAGACCTTGGAAAATAAAATTCGAAACGAATCACTCATAACCTAAAATTACTCTCCAAAATACTTACAAACATTACCATACATTAACTTCTTTGGCAGCAATACTGCATAGAGAATTCTCAAGCAAAACATTTAATTGCTTCAGATGAAAACAGGTGGGTTTGGATATTTTTCAGATCAGCCACTCTTTATATTTGTGCATAACCCAACAAGAGGCCCAGTTATGACATGGTTCCACAAAGGACATGAAAGGAGCCTTCCACAACATGGCTACCTACCCTGCATTTTGAGATAAGAAATATGACATAATTAAATCCAACAGAACTGTTACTCTGTCCCTGACCCAGATGAATGTGTGCTGTGTTTCATTTAATCATATGCATTCAACCTGGTAAATAACAGGTGTGAAAAAATCTAAACCTCAAGCATACACTTTGGAGAGAAAAAACATGATTTATCCCAGATGAGATTATCCAGACTGGAATCTACAAAATACCAACTCATACCCAGCAATGCTCTGGTTGTTTTTGTAGTGCATACTTCTTGGGGGTTTCCTAAGAGCCTGACCATACTACAAAAACGACAAGGGAGCTGCTGTGTTCATTGCTCTTTCCTTGATTCTAGCCTGGACAAGCTCAACTGGAACATAGCAAGGTTTTCCTTTCCATTGGTGTACACTCTTGGGTTTCAACTCTTTTGTACCTTTAAATTACCAACAGGTATGCTTATAATAGCTGTCCTGTGACAACTAAAGCACAGTTCCATTTCATGGCACAGAAACTGGCCTTGAGCAATCCCAAAGCTGCAGCCTACTGAAACTCTTCCTGTAGTTAGATCAGCAACGAGCACCTTTGAGGCCAAGTGCTGCCCAAGATTTTAGTGCACTGAAGCATTTGGAAAAGAATTTGTTTGTATTACAAAATCTACTGTGTTTCACCACAGTGTCACTCAGCTCTGTGATACCTACAGAATAGACAGGGCTGATCCTGAAGACTCGTCTGTCCCGGAGAGGAAGCCATTTTAGTTAAATGAGTCACAAAACAATTCAGGCTAACATGGTAGGCATACCACCTACACTGAAAATCTGAGAACTATTTATATTGGTAACAGTGTAGTAAGGGACTGTTCTTGTTATGCAGCACTTTCATTCTGGTATGCTTCCAGGACCAATGCATTTCCCTTATTGGAGAAGGAAGGAGAGCTGTCCCTAAAGCATACTGACAACATCCGTGGTAATTCACTAAGCATTGCAAAACAGTTATTATTTTAAAAAGAGGGAAGAAAACAAAAAAAGATACACACAGAGGCTATAGCAAAACCAGACAAACCTTTAAGCTGTTTATCAAAGTGCTCAGAGTTCCCATTTTGAGGCTGGTGAAAGTCAAATATTGAGCTGAAAATGTCAATCTGTATCTGCAGTCTTTTAACAAATCAGAATCAGCAGAGACAAGTTGGCTCTTTCCAGCTCTTGTTTTGTGAAGAAATTCTGATTTTGGCTGGCAGCCAAACATGATTTGAAACAGCCAAGACATTACACCCTGAGAATTGAAGGTTGATAAATCTTAAGTAACAATACTTTGCAGTAATTCTGCACTGTAAGGCACTGGAGTGATGAAAGCTGTATGAAAAATAGCTGTTGTGCATGCTCAGTAGCTAATTTTCAGAAGATGCCTGTATCTTGGGTATTTCAAAATTTAAAAAAAAACCAAAAGGCATCAACTTACATAAAGGATTGTAAGTTTGTCCAGGCATATTAACACTCAAAGCATCTTCCACAAGATGACAGAGGCTACTGAGGTTCAAGCTCATATACCACCTCCTCAAAAATAAATGCCTACCAAAGGATTGGAGGGATTGGCACTCCTTTACACATTGCTGCTTTTCCTTACACTTTTTCTTTGTATAAGTTTTCCCTTCTATACAGCAATCATTTGATAATCATATGATAAATGCATACTCAGAATGAAATGCTCACTTGAATAAAGCAAGCAATTTTTACCAAGTTCATCAGGGTTTATCTGGTTTGCAAACTGCTGGAACATGAAATGCTGGCATATTCAACCAGAAAGCAAAATCCTGGCTGACTCAAAAACCTTGCACTTGTTTACAGGTTTACCTTTTGCAAGCTATTTATCCATAGTCATTCTTTTAATTGCTGAACTACTGAAATGCACATAAACTGAAGTAATCTCTAAAAAGGCCAGGGCTTTAGAACTTCAGAACTTCTGCCAGCACAATTTCCTTAGTTTGAAGCACAGAGAAAAGAGGAGAAAATAAGAACACCTTTCTACCCAACACAGCCTCGCTAAAAGAAAATCCTGTAAAAAATGACAGACACTGGAAAAGAAAATAATTTTGCTCAGATAATTTAGTCTGTCTTGGAACTGGGTCCTGCCAGCAAAAGAACTTTTTCACCAGTGTGAGGTGATACATGGATACTCTGTCAGGGTAAGTTCTGACAACACATGCTCTTATATGTAAGTGAGGCCTTACAGTGCTAAAAAAAAAGAACAAAAACCCAAACAAAGCAAGTCAGAGAGGCAATATTGAAACACCTAAAAAAATAAAGGCAATATGATGATTTTACACACTACTATTCCCAATTTAGGGCTTTTCCTACAAATTGTAAGGTTATGTACAAGTGAGATGTGTAGTCCAGCGTTCAGATAATAGAAATGGGAGGCATTAAACTTCTTGTTCTGTACAACTCTAGCCCTCAGTTCAGCATTACCTAAATGTAAACTGGGTTATCTACAAGACTTTATGAGAATTCATTTGTTAAATGCTATTACTGTCATTCACAATAAAAAGTGACCTAAGTATCAAAGGGGTATTTTCCCTTTAAAGTCTTTTGTCATTAGAAGGGGTGAAAACACACCTTGTTCTCAGAGTCTGTCTAAGGAGTTATCACATGGAGTGGTTGGTACAAATTGCCTCCACTCATTTTAATGAGAGGTTAAGTGACCATAATCAGGCCTATGAAGTCAAGTGTCAGCTTTTCCATTGCTGAGCCTCATGTCACAAAGCTGCTGGAAGGATTACTTGGCACAAACTCACTTACACTTCTCTGACCTTTGCGTCCCTTGTAAAGTTTAGAAACGGAAGGTCAGCACAGATATTACTGTGCAGAAATGATGTAGCAAACACTGATCATGTAAACAGCTGTGAGATCTTCCCATTATTTAGATAACTGAAGCACTTACTACTGTCCTTCAGAATTAGCAGAAAAGTGATGTTTATAGATTCATTAACTACAAAAACGTTGGACTCCCAAGAGCACAGGATTCAGTCCAGCAGTAGCAGCAAATGCAGTGAACTTCAATAATCCACTGCATTTCAACAATTCTCCTACTATTGCATTGGTAACACCTGATGTTAAAACATACTAAAACAGCACAGAAAGCAACTTCAAAAATCCACTTAGGCATGACACTGTGTATGAAGCATCCAAGTTTCCTCTGAATTCAAAAGAAATCTGCTGCCACACCTGATGTGCAAATAAGTTAATTACTGTGAATATACAGGACACTTTAAATAGGGTTTGAGGAGAAAGCACTTGCAGAAATGCTACCACTGGTGCCATCATTCAAGCAGCTAAATAGGTGTTAGTCCTAATGTTGACAAGGTCAGACTCCTTTTTACAGCCATCTCCATTAGATTTCTCAAAACAGGTTTAATTAAAAATAGGTCTGATTCCAGAGGCTCCTCTACAGTTGTGCTCCCACAGATGCTAACACCTGTTAAGCTAAACCAGTGACAACACTGAAGGAGGAGGGGATGTTGTTATTCTTTAATTTCCCTGATGTTAATGCAACTGCAGAGTTTCCCACTGGTTTTCTTTTCATCTTTTTTTCTTTTTCCTAATGATAGTTATAATTGTATTGGAGTAAGGAGAAATGTTGCTGTATTACATTTATTTTATCTGCTCTGCAAAGATATATAGTTTTGGCTTTAATTTAAAAAATAAAACAATGCAGAAAAGTAGTATTTGATACCCAGGGCCATAAGTCCCTAACTTAAAACTTTCTCCCCACATTCCAAAAGGGGAAAAAAGGCAGGCAGGCTCTGGAATGGCAACATATTGTTGATCCACAGCCTTCTATGATTTGAGGTATTTTTCAGTGTGAAAATATTATCCTTGGACAGATCATGTATTTGTCCAGTTACCGCCTGAGAATAAAGTAAACAGCTCTGAATCTCCAAGAAATAGCATTTGGAAAAGAAAGCACAACAATTCTTACATGGGGAACAGCTGGGGTACTGGTGTGACACCTAAGGGTATGTTGACTGTGAGTTCATACTTTGAGACACTTGCAGTAAGTTAATGGATATGTATGTCATGCTGGAATCCAAAAGGTAATGCTTTATGAAACAGGGAAATATAACTGGTCATGACAACATACTCAATTTCATTCAGGTAAACTGCACCACAGCTGCTACCAAGTCACACTGGAAAGAGCAATGCTTCCACCTAGCGGGCAACAGAAAGATCAAACCAAGACCTACCAAAAACACATCCATATTTTTCCAGTCATAAGCAGTTTTAACTTGAAACTGGATTAATGAGAGAAAACACAGCTGGTAAAAATGGTGGGAAAGCCCAGCTACTCTGACTCATGGCAGATGCAAACTAATTCTCATGAAAATAAGGATTTTACAGTGGTTACCAAAGACTTTCCTAAATTAGGCAGATATTCACAATGGACTGCATGGGGCCTGTTACGGCCTCAGTCACACCATGAATGAGAACGAAGGCAAGCCCTTCAGATTCAGAAATGACACTGAGCTTCTGGCTTCACCCACTGTTTAAAGCTGGTGTGAACACAGAACTGGAGCTCATTGTCTGAGACACCAGAGCTAGTGATGAAAAGCAACAAACAAAAAGAAAAAGAGAAACATAAATGTTAAAGGAATTAACAGACAACAATAGGAAAAATAAGAGAGCAAACAGACTAGGGGTGAGGTGAGGAAAAAACACAGACCAGGCTTCACTGATAAGACTCTACTAAGAGGTTAGGATTCCCTCCCTTGAGACGAAATACAATACCAAAAGGTGGTCCTCTGATCCTGTTCATGAGATGGATGGAAAACATGGCATTCCTTAAGAACTTTTTATGGTAACTACATTACAGGGCAATGCAATAAGGAACTCTTGGCTGTGCCCATGCACTAAGAGCTGAAGTGCCACAGGGCACAAAATGGGAGGCTGGAGCAATGACCAGGCTTCCTGATGTGCCCTCGCCTCCAGTAACCAGCTAGTTTGGGTAAATCTCCACTCCTCTGCTAGCTACCCTTAAGGTAATGATAACTGTTCTAGGTTGAGAGGTTTGATGTGAAAAAAATGCACACAGGCACTGCCTTAAGTAAGTGTCTTGCTCCACCAAGCAGCAGCATTCTGCTTCCTACTCTTTCCCCCCAGGTATCTATGGGTTGCAGACTACCTCCTTCCTAACTCAGCAGACAAGAGAAAAAAAGACAGGATTAAATACACTGAAACAAAACGTGAGGACTGACTACAGCTCGCTCTAGACCCATGCCTGCTTCAGTCTTGGGAAATGAGTTTCTAAAAGCAAGGAATTCACTACCAGGAGGCTGCAATAATAGAAAGTGCCTGTAATTACCTGCTAAGGAACAACACCCAGAGAAAGCAACTTGTGAGACTCAACACCAAGCATTCAATTCCTCAGCTGTGTTCTTAATGAATCATACAATCCTCATCTCTAGCAGACAAAAACTCAGCACAGACAGTCCAGCTGGGAGAATTTGCCCACCAAAGCAGAGATTCTTCCTTGAAAAAAAGAATGTGCTTTTTAGCCATCGTAATTGCACAATCCTCACAGAGATGAGGTTGCCTTTAACTTCTTCAGCACAGTAAATGAAGGTTAGTCCTTATCTAAATACAACTCTGTTACTGTCTAGCAACACTGTACTTTATACTGTTCTTTTAAAAGTAGGGGCTGTCTTGAAAAACACTCACTCCTCACTTTTCCTTCCACTCCCAAAAAAGAGCTTAGAGAAAAAATTGTAAGCACATTTAAACTTTGAAAAAAGTCCCAACATCAGAATTTCCATTGTCTGTGCCTCTTGAGTTTGACCTCAATTCCATATGAAGTCTTTGGCAGTCTTTAAGATCATAGTGTTGCCCCAACACTGAATCCTTGTCCCAGGGTGGAGTAACACTGAGGTGGTGTTGCCAACAGCAATTTTGAGCTTATGGTTTTACAACCATAAATAGCATCCCTTTAATGTCATTTTGGTATGTGAAGGGGTTTTCCATCACTAGTTGCACTACTTTTTTGCATAAAGACAGGTAAACCCCAGAGAAGTCTAAACTATAATATGCTCCTGTTTTGAAAGAAACTGAGAGAAGAACATGAAACTCCTTTTCCACTGAGCAACCAACACGTGTTTTGGAACTCAGTTCAGCCACAAAGCATGCCTGTTAGACATGACTAAAGGCTCCCCAAGGAATATGCCTTAGTCTTCTCTGAAATTCAAAGACCTTTAATAAGAAGTTCCCTACCCTCACAATATATTCTTTCACTTACTGGACATTTCAGCAATCAACCACACAAGTCATGAACCTTCCAGCACACACAGTACAGGGTCAGCATGAAACTCACTGGCAAAGCAGCACCATATGACATCAGACCACAACCTACATGCAGACCTCAAACCAATAAGGGACTTGAAAACCAACCATTTGTTTGAATTTGATATCTAGACTGAGTCATAGAAATCTCTTTATGTTCTGGAATGTGTTAAAGAAACTGTCATTCTTAAGAGAATTGGCAGAAATATTCAACCAACTGGGACAATTCACGGGACATGACTTCTGGCTCGGCTGATTAACAGTCCCTTTTTTTTTTCTTCACAGGCATCCATGCTAACTCACCAGCTGTACATAGGCAACCTTGTAATCTGGCTTCTTCTCCCTCTGATTCTTGTGATTCCTCTTGTTGTTTGCACCTGCAGAAATGAAGACAATCACGGCTTTCACTTCCCAGTACTTCTGAGCTCTCCAAAGCAAGGCCAAACCGAAGGGGGGACTTCATTACTTGTGACTTATTGTTAAGGGGAATACTCTTTCTTCAGTACTAGCACAGCATCACCATTACTAAAGCATACTGAAACAGGGGGACACTAGTCTCCTCATTTACAAGCAGGGAACTGAAGTATCACCAGCCTGCTGACAGCTATTGTGCCTTCTTATCACACACAAAAGTCTACAGAGAACCAAGGAGCTAAGCCCATGAGTAGGGGGCCAGGAGTGATAAACTGTCCTCCCAACATCCACAGCCTCAGGAAGGAGAGGAGAAAATGGCCACTAAACAGTTGTAAACTTGACAATTTTTAGTACCCAGCTAAAGAGCTGGATCTATTGCTTATACACCAGGAAATTATACTCCACAGACAACAAACAAACCAAAGCACTTCAACTTTCTCCAAGTACACTGGTCACAAATGAGTGGGAAGTGCAATTACTCCCTGCATGTTAGGCAGACATTAAAGCTCTCAAATTATTAGACATTCTAACCCTCTTTTATCCCTGACTACATACATTCTACCATCACTTTAAATTAGCAGGGAGGGACAAAACGGTTATAAGGACAAGCATGGCTATTTTTCCGTGCTGTTCGGGACATGTGTTTGGTATTGAAGACTTTATTTAATTCTTTTTTACATATAAGCATATTACAGATGATATTTCTGGGTTTTTTCTTCTTTTATATGTTCCAAGTTTTACAATCTTATTTTGAAGCTTTTTCACTCTCCATTTTTCACTACTACAGCTCTTTTTTCCTATTCTTTTTAAAATCATCCCTAATCTTACCCTCACAAACACTTAATCAGTTCCTTCGCTTAGAATCACTGCATGAAAAAGGAAAGAAAGCCATCAAAGATGTCCTAACCAACAAGTCACTCTCACCTTGATTATTGCACTACCTGACGATCAGAAAGGTAAATGAACATGAAAAAAATATTCCTGACTTCGCTCTGCATCCAAACCACAGTCAGAGCAGCCCTTGGGAATGATACATTCATACGTAAAGGTGATATTATCTAAATTTAGCTCATTGCAGTTAGAGAGGAGTTGCTCTGATCCGAGTCAGAGTTCAGTATAAGTTAAACTAGGAACAGTTTTTATTTTTCTCTTGGGTTGGCTTTGTGGTGTTTTTTGGCGAGGCCTTGAGTGATTTTTGTTGTTGTTGTTTCTAAGGGTAGTACAGGAGCAAAATGCCACGAGTGCAAACATTTAAGTCTGTGGCAAAAGTCTGCCAACAACAGGTGATAAACTGAACCTTTTGACATTATCTACTGGTCTAACAGAATATTTTTCTTTGCTTTACAAACTTTGCCTTTTGTTAGACCATAACGCCTCCTCTGTGCGCATGCAAGGCAATCTCAACTCACTTTTTTTTTAAACAGCAGCTATAGCTAATTGTATTAAAATACAAGAAGCAGTTCCTTCTGAAGGGAGACACCCACTGGTCTTCAAGGAGAAATAGTGCTGACTACAAAAACACAAGATAGATAACTGTCAGGATGATAAGGCTTTTTAAAATTCAGGTTTTTCCTTTTAGAATTAAACTTACATCATAATTTAATCGAAGCATTCAATTATGGAGTGATGGATATTCATTTGAAGGAATGAATAAACAACCAAGCTGACTGACATCACCAGCTAAGCCCCTGGACCCAAAATTTGCTGAAATCTAACAGACCTTTTGATGGCTAACATCCATTCTGGTTGCACAAGGATGCTGTATTCATTCCTTTAGATTACTCAACTGCACTTACCATACTGTATCCTGGTCCTCACAGCAGCTACTGGCACATTGTATATTTTTTCAAGGTAATTCTTGATATCCACTTTTGTCATTCTAGGCAATGCAAAAAACATTTTGGGGAAAGAAAGAAAGAAGAAAAAGTGTAAATATTTTTAAAAAATAAACCAGAGACTGGTTGATACTCTGGAATAAGTGTGTCTTCTTCTTTTAACTAAGAGAGCTTTACTGCACAAAAGTATACACTCAACATAAATTACACACTGCTACAGCAATTCACTATCCATAAACTTAACAACTGGCAAATATTTTATCCTCTGAAGCCTCAACTCTCAAAATGCCAGATACATCCTGCGTTCAGCAGGCTTTCTCACTGCCCAAGCTGAGAGCCCTTTCTTTGTTTTCTGAGTTGGAGTTCCTGATCTTACCAGAACCTGCCACAGGCCTGTGGGCTCTGCTGCGTGCAGTCAGACTGGTCAGGTTGAAAGAGTTCTGACAAACAACCCGGGCATCACCTTGCTTCCTCTGGATCACATTCATATGAATTCATTCCTTCTCCTCAGCCTGCGAAGGCTGAGCCTCACTAACGCTCAGAGAGAGGGGACACGCAAACCTCGTAATTAAATCGGTGCTTTCTCTACCTCTACAGGAGAAGCCCCCTCCCCTCAGCCGACAAGAGCAGCCGCCCTGCCCGCACTCACTCCATGGAGACGCGGAACTGGACGGTGTCCTCGGGCTGCGGCACTCCGGGCCGCACCGCCAGCATGAAGAAGTTGGGACGGAAGATCCGCAGCTGCGGGCCGCCCCTCTGGAACAGCGGGTACCTGCGGGGACACGGCGCCGCTCACTCACCCGCTGACCGACCGAACCCCCACCCCGCTGCCCTGGCCCCTCATCCCACCTCATCCCACCCCATCCCATCCCACCCCATCCCACTGCCGCCCGGCCCGGCCGGCTCACACGGCCCGTCTCACGCGTGTCGCCATGGCCGAGCCCGCCTGGGAGCGGCGGCGCCCCCTGCTGGAGCGGAGGAGCGCGGCGGGGCCGGGGACAGAAAGAGGCGGGGGCT
>VXBA01003292.1:653332-766074 GCA_013399895.1 Serilophus lunatus | reverse complement strand
CGGGCGGCGGGCTGAGGGCGAGCAGGGCCCTCCCCGAGCAGCCGCCAGGCGGGGGGAGGCGGCGGGGGGTGGCTGCAAAAGGCCGTTATCTGGAGGACTGTGTACGGTTCTGGGCTCCCCAGTACAAGAGAGACAGAGAGCTACTGGAGAGGGTCCAGCGGAGAGCGGCAAAGACGATGAGGGGACTGGAGTGTCTCTCTTATGAGGAGGGACTGCGGGAGCTGGGCAGTCTGGAGAAGAGAAGACCGAGGGGGCAGCTCATTAATGCGTATAAATATCTCAAAGGTGGGTGTCAAGAGAATGGTACCAGACTCTTTTCAGTGGTGCTCAGCGACAGGACAAGGAGCAATGTCCATAAACTAAATCACAAGAAGTTTCACGTTAACATGAGGAGGATCTTCTTTACATCCAGGGTGGAAGAGCCCTGGAACAGGCTGCCCAGGGAGGCTGTGGATTTCTCCTCTGGAGACACTCAATACCCATCTGGACGCATTCCTGTGTAACCTGCTCTGGGTGACCCTGCCCTGGCAGAGGGGTTGGAGTGGATGATCTCCGCTGGTCCCTTCCAACTCTTAACAATTCTCCGGTTCTGTGAAAATGTCGCCTGTGTGGAACTCTGTAGTGCTGCCCGCATTTCGTGGAGTCCTGTCCTCACTGACAGGCGGGAGGCAACTCTTTTCCTGTCCTCTGTGCTGGCGAGACCCCGGTGGCGGTGTGGTCCAGCCCGGGGGTCCCTGCACAACAGACATGGGACTGCAGGAGCAGATCCAGAGGAGGCCATGGAGATCCTGCGAGGGCTGGGACGCCTCCCCTGAGAGGACAGGTAGAAAGAGCTGGGGTTCTGCAGCTGGCAGAAGAGGCTCCAGGGAGACTTTAATGTGGGCTTTCTGTATACAAGGGGTTCCGTATGACACTTAATACCAAGGTCTGTCATGATAGTACAAGAGACAACGGTTTTAAGCAGAAAGAAGGCAAGTTTAGATCAGACATTAGGAAGAAATTCTTTACTGTGAAAGTGGTGAGGTGCCTGGAACAGGTTGTCCTGGAAGTGTTCAAAGCTGGGTTGGATGGGCTTTGAGCAACCTGATCTAGTGGGAGGTGTCTCTGTCAATGGCAGGGAAGTTGGAACTGCATGATCTCTGAGGTCCCTTCTCACCTAAACCACTCTTTTGTGTCCATGATGCTCAGCATGTGCCAACAGAGCCAGAATGTGAACGGAAGCATCAGAAATAGACAGAAGTTTGGAAACATCCTGGTGGACTTCTCTCCAAAAGAGCGTTTCAAGGGTTGGCAAAGGCAAGAGACTCACATCTCAAATTTGGTAAAAGTCATTTATGCTTCGACATCTACATTGAATTAACCAAGTAATTCACACTTCATTATTGGGCTTTAATATTGTATGCAGGCCAATGACCTAAATAAATAATGTGATATTTGAATGAGTCATTCTCTATATTGCACTGTGATTTGTCTGCATTTATTGCTATGTGCTGAAAACTGCCACTTCTAGAGATTTTTTTCCTTTGTTCCTGATTCTCTGATTCACTTCATCACTCAAGCTTTTAAGTCAACTTCAACGACTTTGGCACCTAGATTATGAGCTCCCACAAAACAATCAGCTTTTGGTATCTGCCTGCATGATGGCTGTAAAACAGGTCCCCAGTCCTGGGTCTTTGCTGAAGATACTGAGCCTCATTCCCACTTGTAGAGCCAGATCAAATAATATTAAATAAGGATTTGGATCAACTCCCAAATCCTTGCAAAATGATATGACCTTATATAAAATATGAAACGCCATTCCAGAGGGCTGTCATTGGAGTAGGTACTGGTTGTGCTTTATTTACAAAATCCAGAGATTTGTACACAGCAATCTACAGGACAGCGTAGGGCTGGTATCAGGAGGATAAGGGACATGCTCAGCAAGAATTGAAGATGCCAGCAAGGAGTCATCTCAGTTCCACAGGGAACCTGCTTCCCCTTGACTGAGGAAGCCACCAGACCCCTCCAGGAAGTAAAAGAAGAAAAGCAGCAGCAATAGCCAGTCCAGGCTGATGCAATTTTTGTTATCATTGAGGCATAAGAATACAAGTGATCAGCAAAAGAAGAAAGAGGAGACCAGCAGGGTTTCAGCACACCACTCAAGGCCATCCTGCCTGGTTCTTTACTTCCAGCGTCCGCCAACCTTGCCCTTGGCTCCTGCCTTCTTGCTGCTACAATACAAAAGGAAAGAAAAACATGTCAGCATGATGGAAGCGGTGAGGCTCTGTGGCCACTCTGCATTTCTGACTCTTAGAGTAGGTTTGAGCTGCTTTCTCTTCTAACATGTTAGGCACACCTGCCAAAGACCACATCCTGAGAAAAATATTGCAAATATTGTGGAAAGAGATTCCTTCTGGGGCTCTAAATGAAAGGGAGGATGTGCATGGACCCTTCCAGACTCCTGCATTGTCAAGGCAGAAATCCATGTGGTCTCCAAACCTAATGACAGGTCTACTCAACCACAGACTTGGTATTTTCTGAATGTAAACCTGCAATGATCTGGATTTTAGGATTTAGAGCTCTTTCTGGAGAAATGTCCTCAGTGTCAAAGAGCTCTGATCAAGTTCCCCAGATGCTCTAATCATCTGGTAGTAGAGGCAAAAAGCTGAGCACTGATTTAAATACAACTATGAACTGGCTTGCTCTAGCACAGGCAGAATGGCAAGAGCCTCCAAAACAATCCAAACAACTTTTTAGGCCTCTTCTCATACCAATATCCCTGTCTTGCTCATGGTGTGTGGGAGCAGTCCAGCAACAATCCCTACTCAAAGCACTAGAGGCAAACTCTCTCCAAGAATATCTTCTTCCACACAGAAGGGCAATCCTGCATGCAAGCCACTTACCTTCTCACTGGGAAGCAGACATGCCTGGAGTCAGAATGGGGCTAGGTGTGAAGTTAGTTGAGTTAGATTCTGCACTAGTTCCCGTCAGCAGCACTGTGGCTTATGGGGCTCGGCACACCCCCAAACCTTTCCATCTCACACACACAGTAATGAGGCCGTTTCTTGAACCAAACACATGCAAACTGGGGGCAGCTCTTTGACATGACAGAGCATGGGGTTGAGGGCTAAGCACAAGGTAGTGGAACCTTGCTGTCAACAGGGAGGCATTCTTCAGAACCACTCGTTCATCCTGGAGCAGAAAAACATGGGGACATCACATCTGGGGAGATCTTTGTTGAGCTGCCCCATGGATTGGTTCAAGAGCACCAGCCATATTTACAGAAGGATGTAGCACAGTGACAGAGACATACACATAGTGTATACTTTTACCTTTTCACTAAGATAGGCTTGGTGTATTTAAAAATATTTACCTTCTCCCTGAGAGAGAGCATGCTTTTTCTGCTTTTCTTAAATTAATCTCAATGTCCCTTTTGCTAGCTTTTTTGAAGGTTCAAAACCCAGTATAGGAGCTGTGTAGCTCCTCAAACAAAGGCACAGTCCTTTTATCTCCATGAGCACCTGTGATGTTTGATGTTATGCCTAACCTTTAGAGTGTGCTTAAGGAGACTTAATAAAAGCTGAAGCAAAAAACTCACTTGATCCTTGTATAACACATTAGCAGGCAATGCTTTGGAATGATAGTGTCTAGTGTGGATAGAAATTTAAGCACACAGAAATCTCATGAGCTGTGGACTTCTCAATGCAACCTTTTCAAATGATGTCCTGAGAGAATATCATGTCTTTTGGGGTGCAAGCATGTAGTAGCCTGTTGTGAGTGGTGCAGTAGTGCCCCTCAAGAGCAGCAATGCCCAGCCAAACCATGGCATCCTTCTGCAGCTGCACATTCTGCTGAGGTTTATCAGCCTACAGCTCTGTACAGAAAATACCACGTGAAGCTCAAGTGTTGTTTGGCATCTATAGACAACCAGCCCCCAGTGTTACATTCATCTGATAAAGCAGGACATCTTTTGGCAATGTCTGGTCACTCTTGTCATCCAAACATGTCACCAAAGATCACTGCTTCATTCCCAGCATGACTGTACTAAGATACAGAACCACAGAAAAGATCAAATCCCACCACTGGAGAATTCTCCTCCCTTGCTTCCCTGCAGTTACTTCTCCATGGCTGTTAGTTTTCTACGTCCTAACCCTCAGGCTTTGTCTATCCTGGTTTCTCATAAGTTCATTAAAAATACCTATAATCATTAAAGATACAAGACTTAAAAAAAAGTCTAATGAAATAGTCTTGTGGTAAAGGATAGTGGGAGGGAGATGAGGAGTGAAAAGGACTCACAGCAGTAATCCCATGATGTTAGTCTTGTTACATACCATTCATCTTAGCAAACGCTTGCCCTTCACAAACAAGGGCTGTATTCCCTCAAGTATTCAAAGCACCTGAGCCAGGTGTTTGAAAAAACCAGCAACAAGCAGATGAAAATTTTGAAGTCACGGTGTGAAGAAACATAATTTTCTTCTTGTTAGGTGTTAAATTCACTTCAGTTTCCCCTTCATTTTCTCAATGTGAGGCAGGATAGGAGTTGCCCTTCCATCTCTAGCCTCATTTCATTGCAAAAAGAAAATGTTGGTATCGAGACTGAAGTGACACTTGAACACTGAGAAGATATCCCCAAGCCAGGAGCTAGGAAGGGGATATAAGTACTTACTGCTTCTGGGCCTGATCAATCCGGTTCCTGAGGGTGACAATCTGCAAACAACATACATGACCAGCATTTTTAGAGATAAAGAAACTTTGTTCCCTCAAGGAGAGGGGAGTATTACCTGCTGAAGTGCTGGAAACAGGTGCCTGTAGTAGGAATTAATACTTCCTTTGAAATAAAAGCTCACCCATGGTTGAAGGAGAGAAATACTGCTTCTTGGCAATAAATCTGCAAGTCAGCATCACGTGTCAAGGGAAAGAGGAGCTAGAATTTTATAACCCTTACTAGAAGAGTTTTACATATTCAGATTAATCTCCTAGGAACTCACATATCAAACTGCAGGCAAGTGAACCAGAGTAAGTGTCATCCTGGCCAGCTGGAAATGGATGCCTCCATCACCTGTATGTGTCAAACTCACCTTCTCACTCTTCCCTTACTCCTGCACATTAGGGAGTGTGTAAGCTCAAAGAGCTTCAGTGGTCTATGGATGGGGACGTCACGAATGGAAGAGGTGTGACATATTCTGATGGAATACCTTTGCTGGGCTGGCAGAACAGGAGTTTGGGAGCTTGCAGCACTCACCACCTTCCCAGACACTAATCTAATATTAGAAGACGACTTTTAAAGGGGCTGAAGAAGAAAATATTCAAAGGGAGCCTCAGCAACAACAGAGGAGAAGGTTGAAGTGGGGGCTCTGAAAACCTTCCCAAGCTCTGTTGATCACTGAAGCCTTTGAAGTGTCTGTCCTACAAGTTGAAGCATCTCTTTGTTCAGCCATGATTAAACTGCATATTTCAACCTGATACATGGGAAATCAAACACCTACCTTGCATAAGATGAGAACCTTATGGCCTAACTTAGCACCTCAGTCCTAGTCTGTAGGACTGGACTTGCTACTGAAATCCTGGGACTCTTCCAGCTGACATACTGGAAAAGCCCACAAGAACACTAGGGTGTAATAGAGAGGCCTCTTTTGAGGTTTCACTCTCTCAGTTGGAACTGAATCAGGGTTCTACCCAGTTTTGCTGGATTGGAAAAAAATACCCTTGTCATGATATATGCTTTGCTTCTGCTAATGGTGCAGTTTTAAGTTCTGCACTGACTCTGCAGGCCCAAGAACTGGTGACACAAAATTTGAATATTTAAAGTGGCACTGGACATTCCCCACATGCAAAACAAGAAAAAGAAAAGTCATACATTCGAGTTGCCCCAACAACTGGATTTCCTGGCTCATGTCTTTCCATGGCAAACAGAAACAAAATAAGAGACTGAAACATTACCAGGAACAGGACAACACAAGGAAGGAGAGATCAACAGATCAGCTGCTTTTGTACTTACTCATGGAAGCTTTAATACCTGCCTCAGCAGTTTAAATTGTTTTGTGCAACCAAGTATTTCTCTCAAGTGTGGAGGAGAACCAGCAGTCTTCAGTTTGACCCAAAGAGTTGACTTACCTTCAGTGATAACCTTGTGATTGTGACTATAACACTCATTCTCCAATGAAGCACCAAAGAGCAAAAGACACTAAAGAGTGACTCCACTTCTGTGTCCTAGTTCCTTCCTTTGTCTCTCCCTTGCATCCCTGCTTGTGTCTCCTTCATTCTCGTTGCTGTTTTCACTTACCTTTCTCATTTCATCATTTTTTTCCTGCTATCATCTTTCTTTTGTTCTTTCACTTTTCTTCTCCAGTCTTAGCTGTGCATTTTCCTTCTGCTTTGCTCATTCTTTGTACTTTTGTACTTGCTTTTCATCAGCAGGCACCCATCTCTTTGTTTATGCAGAGGTTTCATTACCGTGTCATGTACCCGTCCCTGGCAATGCCTTATTTCCTGTTTTTTCCACTCCCACTGGACCTGTCATCCTTAAGCTAGCCCTCTCCAATATTTTTGAATTCGATAACTTAACCATGTGCCACAAGGTGGAGAATCTTCCGAAACCCCGTGCTATTATTTTTTGTGAAGTCCAAGCTATTACATACGTATCCCTAAACCTTTTTGCATGTATTCCAGGTGCATCAGGGTGATGCCCCCATGCACACCATATCAGAGGTCTGAACAGAACTCTGACTGAGTTCTGTGCTCAATTCTTTAGCCACATCACTGTTGGACTCTTGACTCTTTTCCTAAATTGTAACGTTATATCTTTTCAAAAATTGGAAAGGGAGAGAAAAAGGAAGTGAATGGAGAGACACAAGATCCAGTTTTCTCTTTTCTCTCTGCACTTGGAGCCAAATGCCAGTTCCTGTCTGGCATCTGGCCTCTGACCATGCGGCAGGCTCATGCATTTGGTAGCCTTTGCTGCTGCTGTTACACAGGCAAGTTCATTGTACTTACAACTTGGAAAGCTCCTGCAGCCTGCAACGCATTGTTAAAATCTAAGAGAGATTGAGATAGTTACGTTGGTGTTGCTCACTCGCTGACAACATGTGTCTGTGTAATGGGGAATTAAAAGAAGAGTGAGACAGAGAGAGATCCAGGAAGATTTCTTAGCCACTGAAACCTGATGTGGGTGAGTGCAGCCCTACCCAGTGAATTTGTAGAGGAAACATGTCCACTTTCTGTTACCATATTACACTTCAGCCTGATGCAATTTTCAGTTACTCCAGAGAGCTCAGTCCATAGATACATTGTCTGGGATGAAATAAAACTTAACAACGTTCAACTTTGAAATCAAAGATGGATGTAAAAATACTACTTTGCAATGGAGCTGAGTGAATTGAGAGTTACTGAATTTTCAAGCCACAGTTATCTATAGATAAACAAGAATGCACAAAATATGTTTCAGCAGAGGGCAGGGAGTCTATTTTCCATCAGGATTGCCTTTCCATGAGGCACTGAAAACCCTGAGAATTCAATTTCAGGCTAAAATATGAAATGCAGTTCAAGTATTAGGAGAATACAGTTCCAAGCATGTTGCTGCTTAGATATTGCAAAAGGGCATTGGAAACCCAAATGATGTCACACCATGGCTTTTGCCAGAGAAGTCACTGAGAGTTTTACATTTTGGATCCAGTGCCATTAGCAAAATGGCCTCTCAACTCACCTCATATTTTTTCCTCTTGATCTGCTCTGAAAAGTCGTACTTTTCAGTCTCCAGCTGATATAACCAGTCCCACAATTCCTTAGCCTTGTCCCTGTGTGTTTATGGAGAAAGGAAGATGGGAGAAACACGACATCAGATATTTTCTATAGTTTTCACATCACTAGTATTGTGGGTTTTTACATTTTATTTAATGCAGTTCACACATCTTCCTGTAAACGCTTTTGGTTCTCTGGAAGCTACTCACCATTTTCAAGGTCATATTTTTCTTGCCTTCTCACTTGCAAAGCTTTTAGACTTGCAGTCTTGCATATGTCACACATTCACAAAATTCCCCTAATTTTCCCCCTAACTCTTACTGAAAGACTCCACTGGAATCAGAAGAGAAGGAAGGACTCTGAAGTGTATATGATATGATTGATAAGAGTGTTAGCCGTGTTATGGCATTGCAAGTGAACACGGCTATGGCTCTTCATTTAATTGATAAGAAGGGGGAGATGTAGGAAACGTCAGTGAAATGTTTTTTTTACCAGTAAATGACAGGCAGAATACAAGACCTAGAAGCTGAAAAAGGAGCCAAACTGAAAGTGAAAGGGCTGACCATGCCATCCATGTAAGGAAGATGTTTGTACAACACGGCAGTGTTGGATTGGACAAGAGCGAAGTGATATGAGAGCTGCTTTTCAGTGGATGCTGACATTTGAACTATCCAGTGCTGGAAGCCTTAGCTATCGATTGTGGTTAGAAAAGTATAAACTATATGTAGAACATAAAAAACCATTCTTGTAAACAATAAACGGATTTCTCCTCTGACACTACATCTGTGTGGTTGTGTGTCTTTGGGGGGGTCCGGGAAGCCACACTGAAGGTCGCCCAGATAAGCAGAGTAGCTGCCATTGTGCAATCTTATGTGTCAGGACTGAGGCGAGCCAACCTTACCTTTTGATCGTGTAAAGTATAACATGTGCAGTTCAGACTATCATCTGATGACTGCTCTGCACCAGAGCACTCAGCTTCCAAAATTCCAGCCTTCATAGAAATACATCTTCATACTTTAGCAGCTCTAACTGACCCTTCAGAATTCAACAGTTACCAGATTGTAGGCTTGTTCAACTAATCTAAGAGCTAGTCCTGTAAATGACTAAGGCTAACTAGCAGGACAGGCTAACAGTGCTATGGCAGGAGCATGGCTGGATGGCTACCAAACTATTTCAACACTTCCTTACATCCCTATCTCCCCTCCATTCTCCAGGTCAAAGAAGGGCTCAACTTAACCATGTCCTGTGATAAATTTCAATGAAGGACCCCTTCTCTACCCCATTTTGTCACTAGAGGAGACTCCGGGACAGTAAGACCAAAGTTGTGCGGATTGCATCCAGTAAGTTAGGATAAGCATGTTACCTCAGCTTGTCTTCATTAAGGTGGTCAATGTTCAAAGGCTTGCGCCTCTCTGCCAGGACCTTCTTCTTCGTCTCTCTAGCTGTTTGCTTCTTTCCTCTCTTCTGATCAGCCTATTTTCAGAATATCAATTAACATCAGTCTGCAGAAATTAAGCCTGGATGAAACTATTTCAGTGACAGAGTATGTAAAACAAGCTTCTGGGGATCCAGAAGAAGAAACACTTTGTCTGTTTTCTCATTGTCTAATAAAGACTATTTCCAGTCAACCCTATGGTTTAATGTTTTCATATTTCTTCCATGGATCCATGATTTTTACCTTAGCCAGATAACTGCTGTAATTTGCACCCATGGAGGACAGAGCCTTCTTCTTCTTCAAATCATCCTCAGCTTTTCTCTTGGCATCTTCTTCCTCTCTCCGTGCCTTTTCCTCCTATGGGGTGCAACACAGAGAACAGGTTACTCTAGGGGATACTTGCAGGTTCCCCAGCAGCATCACTGCAGGGAATGTGATCAGAGTATATTAATGAGAATTGGCAACTCCTGTTTTCTGCTCTTGCTTTAAGAGGGTGGTCATTTCATCTTTGGACTGAAACAGGCAGAACCTCTGTTTTTTTAGTACCTCTAGAGATCTCCTCCAATTTGATGTTGTGGCAACGGGAGAGAAGCAAAGACACTTACCGCAAGCCTTGCCTGACGCTCCTTCTCCTTCTCTGCCCGGATTCTCTGTTGCTCTGCTCTTTCAGCTCTGCGCTTCTCCTGCAACAAGCAGTGGCAGAGGCATTGGATGATCACTGTAGCTCTATCTGCCTCCACTATTACACCCCACTGCCAAGAGCTTTGTTTCATAGAGAGCGAGCTACCTTCTCCCCTGCTATAACATGCAAAAGGGTCTCGTGTACAATTCCCAAATACAAAAAAAGACCCTAAGAGAGAGATAGATGTGGGGAGAAGCCATTCAATGGTGACTCGAGCAGTCACTTCTGTACACGGCAGTATACCTTTCTGTCAAAACCTGTCAGTGGACTAATGGATTCAGCTTCTTTTCTACAAATGATCTCTCAATCTAGTACAGGGAAATGGCAGTACAAGGACTCACAATCCTCTCCTTGAGGGCAACCAGCTCTTCCTCTTCCTTTCTCCTGGCTTCAAAGTGGCTGTCAATCAAGGCCTGCAGTTCAATCAGGTCTTTGTTTTGCCTTTTCTTTTGGATGTCCTAGAAGAGCAGGAAAATGCATTAAGTCCATATTGCTCCAGGAATCTGGCCTGGACATTTACAGCACACTGCACACACAGAGAAACAAAAGGTGAAAGTGTCTGTAGACATCCATGGAAATCTATGGGAGGCTGTTGGTACAATCAGAGAATCATTCAGGTGACTGTCAGGAGACCAGAAGAGTAAAGAATCTAAATCTCCCATCCTCCTATCCCTGCTTTACTTACATATCTATCTTTTCATATACTTAGCTGCTTCCTCTTTGCTTTGGAATATGAATCTTACCTAGAAAATAATCCGGAATTTTGGGCAAAGCAAATATTTCTGTGGAGGTTTTCAAACCCAGAATGTCTTCATTTTTCTATCAACCTTCTAGAAAGTTATTTAGATCTCTATCTTTCATTGTAATTTTAGCTAGTGTTTCTCAGCAACAGCTGAAAGCAACATTTAAACCATTTACAAGAATGGGACAGGAGATCTGAGATCTCCTAAAGCATTTAATTTCTCTTTCTTATATTGCCCTCAACTATTCAAGGAAAAAAAAACAAACTAACAAACATGGTTTAACTGAGTCACATTATCAACGGATGCATCCAGACAGTTTCAGAGAGCAGAGGGCAGCCTTTCACTAAAAACAAGTGGCAAAGCAACGATACTTTGGTCCTTGACTTTATCCTCAGCAGTATCCAATACAGGAGCAGTTATGTGGGTTTGCACACGTATATGGATCAGGTACAGACAGACAAACACAGCCAGTCTCAGGAATACTTACATCGAAATCTACTTTCTCACCCTCTGGTATTTTAGGAGCAGTTAGTCTGCGGAGAGTCAAATACAAAACAAAAAGAAAAGAAAATAAAAAGAAAGGATTTTCTTCTCAAAGAACAGGCAGCTATTTAAATAGCACATCCTGGCCTCACCCGACCTCCCCTCAGAAATGATGCTGATTAGGAGTAGTGTTGGAGATACAGAGGGGTGAAACAATAAGTCAATGGAAAACTACTCCAGAATAGCACTATGGAACACTGTACTTCCTAGAAGGTTGTGAAGGGCGGGAGTTGCCCCTATAACCCCTTTACATTTCCAAAACCTATGGTTATTCCCTACTACATGGAAAAATGTTGTTTTTTAAAGGCTGCCTGTACGGGGCCGTACACTTCACTCTAGGCAGCTGGCAGAGTGAGAAGGGAAAGTGCTGGTGCCCGGAGCCAGAAGGTCCACAGGAGGCCTTAGTTAAGCTCAGTTCAGCCTAACATTTGCCACCCTTCCTACTGCCAGCAATCTTGTATGGACAGGTAGTTTCCCAGCCATTTCCCTCACAGAGGGTTTACTGTTAACTGCCTATACTTTGGGGGGCTGCGAGGCCACTGTATCTTGGACAGTTGACGAGTTTTCTCACTCTACAAGGAACTGGTCTTAAGACCCAGCTAGTAATTGCTGCTAAGGCATCCTCTGAAAGAAGCAGACATCTTGGAAAGGGATGCAGGAACAGGTGCTTCTTGCATGAGGGAGAGTTGGATAAAGGCTTCTAGTGGCCATCTGCCTAACAGATAATCTAAGAGCTTCTGCTACATCAGAAAAATTATTCCAGGGTTTTGAAACTTTCTGCCCCTCATACTTACTTTATTCTGGGCTTCTCCTCTGTATTTGGAAGCAGGGAGCAAAACAGGAAGGGAAAAAGAGGGAGAAAGTTAAAATAACAGAGATCACACCAGCTGTTAAAGAAGGGTAGGGAAATTTAATCTTAGGAGAAACATCCCAGAGAAACTGGTTAAATCTCAAGCACTTCCAAAAGAAATACACACACTCACACACCCCTTTTGCTAGGAGTGAATCTGTTTTCACCCTTGAAACAGAATTTGGCAGAAAAGAATCAAGAGACTGTATAAAAAAATTCCAAATATAGCATCTGGAAAGCAATGGTTTCATGTAAATGCAAAATTATCTTTCTCAAACCATCCTGACCAAAGCTCTAAGGAGGACAGCTGGGCTGGAGGGTAGAAGAAAATGTTGCCTTTTTCAATCATCACTTCTTTTGCTAAAGGTAACCTAAATTCACAGTCATCTCAATGATAACTAGGCTTTATCAGTTTTGTTCAAATCCTTCATATGGAGACCAGATTGGAAAAATCTTTATGACATACATTTTCTCCAGATTCATTGGCTTCTAAGACAGCTTAAGGCACTGAGATACTTTGGTGCCATGGGGAAGATGCTTATTCTTCTGCATTGTGTGGTGGTCCTCAAACCCAGCTTGGAAAGGCCATCCTCTCCTAGAAAGCATCCTCTCCTGCTGAGGCACATGCAAAATTCCCATAGGCATTAATGGGAATGATCTTTTCATCTCCAGGAGAGGCATAACGCCCTGATAGGCAAGCTAAACCATCACAGAGACTGTCAACTTGGGCTCTGGCAGTCAGAAGTTTTCTTTGCAACAAGTGACCTTTTCCTGGCTCTCAGAAATGTGCTGGTCTTATGAGTTACTTGCTTAATATTTGTACTTGTGATCAACTCCCCTCCCTGCTCTGCTTTTTGAACTTTAGATGTTAACTCCAGCATAATGCCAGCAAGTTCAGCACTGTTATTCTCACAAACAGAAGTAAATTAAACCTATGTGTTTCTTCTGGCTCATTCTCTCAGAGACCCAGGTTGACTTTCATAACCACACACTACATTTGAACTTTCATGGATGCTGATGGATTCTGCAGTACAAGACTCTCCCTGTGTTGGCTCAGTGGGAGGAACTGAGGTAAAAAAGCTCACAGCCTATTGTATCTGGTAAAAAAAAAAATCAACAAGATTTGTAAAGTAAAAGTAAAAACAGCCTCCTCAGGAGTGGGTGCATGAGCCACGTTATCAATATCGTAATACAGAAAGACATTATATTTTTTTAAAGTGTTTTAGACAGCTGTACTGTAGGAGTAGGAAGTTACAAATTCCTCCTGAAGGAAAATACCATTAGCATGCTTCTGTATTTCTCCAGTTATATTTTTAATTGTTTTGCTTTTCAAATAGCCAGTGAGGTTCTTAACACATTAATTGCCTTCTTTACACATAAATTGCTTTTTACCTGGAGAGAGAAAAAGTAATCATGATTAACCAATCTATCAGGGAAGTAATTTATACAGGATTCCCTTCCTTCATGACATACCCAGCGAATTTTCGTAAACATTCCTGTTTAACTTAAAGCTGCCAGTTAGTAACACTTCAAAGAAAGAGATGAGGGGGAAAAAAAAGCAGACAGGAAATGACTGGCTTTGTTTGTTGACCTTGGTTGCCAGGACAGACACCTGTCTGTCAATAACTGTGAATTTGGTTTCAGCTGCGACCAAATCAGTACTTTAAGCTTCATTAAACCAACAAACAATTGTAAAAATAAAAATAAAAATTAAGGTTAGTTGTTTTTGAAGCAAGAATTCTAGTTAGAATACCTAAAGGTACCTCCAGAAAACCAGAAAAGGGGATATTTTATTAAAAAATAAACAGTAATAAATCTGTCCTTTGCAGTGCATGACCTAGCATTGGTTCATAGTGTATGCACCAAAAGCAGCCCAGGGATGGGATTTCTTTTGAAATGCCCCTTCTTTCAAGAGTAAAGGAACTGAGCCAAAAATTGTTGACAAGCAGGAATTGTCATAGCAAATTCCTGTTCCTGTGGTGGATTTTGACTGACATTCTGGTCATTCTGACTATGAACCACGGGGCTGAGACAAAATCCACACATACAACCCTGCCAAAAGAAGGCAAGAGACACTGGAAATCCAATTTCACTTCCCTGGTGATTAGAGAGTCTCTGAGTTTCTGGTTTCCAAAGGCTAGCACAGGGAGAGGACACACAGCCATAAATACCACCCTTCTTTCTTCTGCCCAGACTACGAGATATTCACGCAGTGCTCCACTTCTCTGTGAATCCATCTGAACTGCCTTACTTCACTCAGAAATCCCCAAACACCCTCCCTTAATTCCTCTTCTCAGATGCAACATATCTAACTCACACTGTGTCCTTGGGAAAAAAAGAAAATCAATATGCTATTAAAAGTAAAAAGAAAGAATGAGAAAAGGTAAGAGAGAGGGGGACTCAAGAAGGTCCTCAGAGTATTTCCCTAAATTAGAAAAAAGCCTGAAAAGCAAGCAAGAAAATTAAAGGAAATAATAAAAAATCTACAAAAGTAAAACAAAACAAGGAAACATGAAAAATGCAGGGTGTTTTCAAGTGATGTTGGGCTTTGTCCTTTGAAGCAGCTGGGTGGGTGTTCTAAGGGCTGGGGCAATCAGAACAGAAGAGACTTGAAAGGCCTCTAAAACTCTGTGAGAGTCGTTCTATGCATTTAAACCGCCCAAGGGAGAGGCTAAGTTATCTTGCCCACGTACAGGAAAAACTGACTCTGCATACATTTAGATTTGGTCCTTTCATATAATTGTTGTCACCATGCATGTGCTCCAGCACTCACTCAGAAAGTATTACGACCAGACTATCTTAAGCCTATGGCCTGCCCCACCTATCTGAATAAATTTCTCCACATTAGATGTTTAATACAATTTCAAGTGCATACCTTGAGCAGAAGTTTACATTTTTGTAGATTCAAACCTGGAGCCCATAACCTGCTAAGGGTGAGTGAGGAAGTCATGTCTATGCAGGGCTCAGCTCCATTTTCTAGTATGCCACTATGATTTAAGAGCTGCTTTCCTGATTTTGGGGAATAGAGAAGTTTTGCTGATGAGAGCTATGACACAAAAGGTCCCAGCTAAAAGACAAGTGCAGAGCAAGCTTCTATAGTTTGATTTTCACCATCTACTATCCTGAGGAGGATGTAGAGGCTTCTCAATACACTAGTTACATCCACCAAGAGCGATTGGATATACACAGTGACCGATTCTTTGCGGCAGAGACGTTTTGGCCCAGTTCCTGAGTTTAAAATGAAGTGAGGAACAAAAACAGACACAGAAAAGAGAGTGAGATTTTAGAAAGATGACTTTGTTGTCCCAAGACAACACTGAGCTACCATCATTGTATTCGCCGCCTTCATCAGCTGTAGGTTGAAAGATAGAAACAGAAGCACAATAGTCAATCCACAACCAGTGCTGTTCTGAGAGCAACTGTCCCCACTCCCTCCCTGCTATGCTGGGAACCTTGGACTCTTTGGAGATTGAACGAGAAGAAAAAAGCCACCCTTTTGGTGATCTGATTTGGCAAACATATGACCCTTTTCTCCATGTTCACCCAATTCCATCCAGAGAGACCATTTCCCTCCCATACTCTCTTTGCTCTTGAAAAGGTCAGTGTTTTTAACACTGTTTCCCCAACACTGAAAGAGAAAAAGGATGAAGAGTCTGTAGGTGCATCACATACCTTCCTCAGCAGCTTCCTCAGCTGGTATCATGGTGCAAGCAGTAATGGAAAGACAGGAAATAGAAAAAAAAAACAGAACAGATGTTTAGAACTCTTGGAATCCTGAGAAAGAGACCAGGGAATGAATGAAGAGGGGGAAAAAAAACAAAGGAATTAGTGAATTAAGGCAGACAGAAAAGGTATCTGGAGAGACTGTCAGGAGTTAAAGATGCTGTAAGGTTAAAGTAGTAGTAAGCGTGGAGGTTAAAGGAGAAGAGGGCTGCAAATGACCATTGTGGTTAATGTTTGTTTCTCTTGTTTTGTTCTCTTCTACGAGCCCAGGACTCTTGTTCTCTCTCACACACACAAACACACACATACACGTTTTTGTGTTGCAACTAGGTGGAGTAAACCAGAAGTCGTGTCACATACCTGGCTCATGAACTTCAGGGGTGAAGTGTCATGGAACAAGTTGCGATGGAAAGCAAGAGAATGAGAACGAGAAACCTGTTATTTCGCACACTAAAAGAGCTTTTGAGCCAAAGGGGAGGAAGGGCAAAGAGGAAAAGGGGAACCAAGAACAAAGTTAAGAAATAAACATATGGTAAAATAATTACATTTGAAATAACATATAAACAAAAGACATAGGACAGGAAAAGTGAAAGAGTAAGATTTATGATAATAATGCAGTGCTTAAAAAACACTTCTGAGCATCATATGACATAAAGCACAACCTGACAGCACAGCGTACCAAGGTTTACCTTGATTTGAAATATGCACATGAACCATAATCTGCACTCTCAAAGCGCTATTGGATTCACCTTTTACTACAACAGTATTTCAGCCATTTGAAATAAACACAGTGTGGTTCAGAAACCTGAAATACCTGACATAGCTCATCATCAACATTCAGCTAGCTTCCCAAGAAGCTCAGATCCCTTATAGGTCTATGACACAGGCAATTTTCTTCCTTGAGGACAACTTTGATGTCTATATAAATGTACTGCTGTTCTTCACATCCATTTGCAATGTAGAATTACAAATGGATTACTTCATAGGAAGAAAAGGTTTGTTAAAAGTCTGTGCAGGCCTACATGTCATTCTTCTATTTTTTGGCAAAACAAGAACAGATCGGCAATGCAAATTTGCAGAGGAGATTTTGCTTTTCAGCCACACACATACCAATTTTTTGCAAAGCAGGCATAAAAATAATGCAAAATCTCTCATTGTTTATATTCCCCGTGTGCAGTTAACAGGCCAAATTCTGCCCTGAGTTTTGAAATAAACCCTTCTCTATAGGAAGGAAAATTCATTCTCATATCACAGTACAGAATCCAACCCATTCCACAAGGATACTTCTTACTGAGCTACTCTTTCACAAGAGTACATATATTCTTGTAGTTTCTAGTAAAATTTTCATGCAACGGGTAAGTTTCCTCCTCCTTACTGCTGATTATACTTTACTGAGAAAAAGTATTAAACTAAAATAGAACCACACTAAAGGCATGCAAGTTACAGTCCATCATTAACTGATAGGTTGTTATCCCCTGCCACCTTGTATTCACTTCCCACACACATCATCCCAGCAGAGAGACACTGGGGAGTTTAGAAGTTAAATCACATACCTGGAGGGGGGGCTTCATTTAGTAGGAAGTGTCAGGGGAAAAACACAGGAAAGGAAGATAAAAGAATTAGAAATAAGTTATTCAGGAGGGGATCACCTCAAACTTTGGTAAGATCAGGTTGAAGAAGTATCATTAGGTTATAGGGATAGACTGTTAATAAGAGTGGAAAAGGAGAGTAATTACAGTGGAGTGTGAAGTAGATAGGGAGGAGATGCCATAGAAACAAAAGATAAAGGGAATTTGAATGTTGATGAATTGCAAGTTTATAACATGCACATATATAAACCATGGGCTAGTGCAATAACACTGTTGATCTTTCATGTTGATAGAAAACATACCCAAGAAGACAGTTTTACAAGTGTGTAGTGTTATCTAGGTTTCAGCTATGTACATGCTCTTTTAACTATCAGACCTAGCATGAGGATGTGAGAGTTACTGCAAGGAGGTGCTGCTACAGCTATCTATGATTGCGTCTAAAGCTCCACCATCTAAAAATCTCTGCTGGCAGATTCAGGGCTCAGCTCTGCAGAACTGGAAATATTTCAGTTTACACAGAGCCAGTCTCTGCTTCAAAGGACTAGAAACTGCTCGATCCTATGTGCCAGGATCCTGCTGCAATCCACTCCCTGCTAGTGGAAGCAGCTTGGGTTTCTATAGCTCAGGTAACTGCTCTCTGTCACATCTGTGGTGTAGTCACAGCCCGACAAGTTTTCAGGGCCAGAGAAAAGTTTCTTCTAAGCTTCTTAGTAGGTGACTCTTCAGTTATAAACAATATTTATACTTTCTTATGGGGAAAATAAATTTTAGGGAGTCTTAAGAATGGATTGATTCTTCATGATTCTGGTTTTCTTCAACATCTTCAAATTCCTATGTGCAGGAATGCTTCACACTAATACATAGGAATTAGATGTCACACATATGCGCTTGGTTATGTGTAAAGAGTCAACAAGGAGAAATAAAAGAGTTAGTGCAAGAATCCCACAACAGCAACAACTCTGAACTTGTACAGGCCAAAGCTGTGACTAAGAAGATGCGGTAGGCAAAGACAGCATAAATAGCAAAGAAACTAAATAATCATGCAATTATATGAAAAGCTGGGACTGTCTCCTTCTGACATAAAAGTTTTCTGTTAAGCTTGTTATATTTACATTGTCCCTATAAATTTTTGGGTTTGTTGTGCTTTATGTTACGGAGGGAAAGGAAAAGCACGAGGAGGCTCTAGTATGGATTTATTATTTATCAGATTATGTTAATACCTTATGTTTTTCACGAATTTCAAGCTCATACATCTGTCAAAACTAGAGACCAACACACAAGTACTGAGCAGTAGTTTGATAACTATCAGGGAAAATAGGTACAGAGGAAGGCAAAGCAGCTGGGATGGAAGCAATGACCTTTAACTTGTGCAAATCAAAGTCAGAAAAGTCAGGTGCAGATTAACAGACAAGAATGAATATGGTTAAAAGGAGAAGAAAAGGATGTGAAGCAAAAAGCGACGAGAACAGGAGGGTTATGAGAAGCGGTGCATAGATGAATGTTGAAGTATTAAGTCATGTAAAAATCAATCAGATAGTTTTCATCTCACTCCAACTCTGGCAAAAGCATTGATCTGGTCTGAACTAAGAGATTGGTCTCCCTCTGTGAACAGTGGAGTGAAATACCTGGGGTGAATGGCTGCTGAAATGTGACTGCTTTAATAAAGCTACTTCAAATGGCACAGAATAATTTTTATGGACAGTTTACAGGATACTGCAAGTTCAGTTTCTGTTTTTCCAGGCAATAAATGTTATAACATTCCCATACACACTGTGAGGATGACTCTGAGTCCAGTCAGTGTCTATTATTACAGCTTATATATTGAGATGTTTGTCTACAAAAAATGTTATTACATTTTTCATGCAGCAGTTAGCTTTATCCTCATTATTATGCATCACAGAGTGAAAGAAATTATGACTGGTGGAAGGTGTAAGGAAGCTGCAAGTTTCAGTTTATCATTAATATTTTATTTTAATGTCTACTTCCACCATCTTTGAATTCCTGAGTATAATATTAGAGTTACTGGTATTTTCAAACAGAAATCATATTTCAATTACATTTCAGTATTTCAGAACTCATGTAGATTTAGGTAAGATTTCTGTTTAAAAAAACAAAACAAACTCTTTCACAACCACAAAAGGTTGCAGAGAAATCAATATCTTTGGAACAAAACTTTTTCACTTTTTGCCTTGTGGCAGTCTCTCATTCCAGATTTGTTCTTGCATTATACTATATATATATTACAGATAAAGGCAATGCTTTGAAGCATCTAAAATAGAATGTTCATTTCAAAATTTGGAAATCTTCCATAGAGGAAAGAGGGAAAAAAAAGTTGGAACAAAATGTTTTAACTAAATAAAACTCATAATGATCAATAGCTGTAAAACAAGGCATTCCAACTTTTTTATTTCTCTCTTCTTTTTTTTTTTTCTTTCTTTTTGGTTGGTTGTTTGAAAAATTTCCACTTTGTTCCAATTCAGCACATGACCCAATTGTGAGATTGCCAAGTGGAATTGAATTTCCAGAACACAATAACCCTTCAGATTGACGCAGAGGAATTCAGAAGTCACATACCTGGTTCATGGACTTCTTTAAAAGGGAAGTAGCAGGGAAGGAGATGCAAAGAAAGATAAGAGAATTAGAGCAAGAAACAAAGGATTATTAAAAACCCTTACACTTTTCTTAGCCAGGGTGGAGGGGTTAAAGGGATAAAATCCATTAATAAAATTAAGTGAGGAATAGAGGGCACATGTGGATGTCAATTAGAAAATCATGGAGGGGAGGGAAAGAGTTGTTGGGATATTAAAGATGCAGATGATTTACATATATTTTCATAATTTTATAAATCAAGTGTCATTGATTGACAAAACTTCGGTTGACAAAACATTACTTGTATTTAAAGCAAGTCCATTACCTATAGGTTTGAATATGCAAAAAGGGTATAGACAACCTGTTCTTATTCATGTGCATAGAAACCCCAGCCACTGCAGAAATCAATGGGCTCCAAGGAGCTGGTATTGATTTCCTTAGTGCCCAGGATTTCACCATTGGTGTGTAAGAATGCATACCAATGTGGGAAGGTAAGCATGAGCATGTTACTGCTCTCGAACCTGCAGGATAAAGCATCCAACGAAAGCCTAGCTGGGAAAGCAGAGAGGTGCAGGCAGAAGGGAAATTGAAAGATAAATGGGTTTGGGCTGCCAGGTTGACGCTTTAATAAGCATGACCTCGTATTTTGCTAATCACACAAATTGTCTTATCAGAACTGGACTTTAAAATTCAGGTTATAAAATCAAGTAAAAATGCCACTCTGCTACCCTCGATTTTGCATGATGGACATTAACCCAGAAACATACCAATAGTTATGGAAGAAGCACACACTACATTTTTTCTCAAATGTGTTGCAATAAAAATGATGCCACTTGGTCCAAGCTTTAGTCCAGAAGAAAACTAGGTATGATATGGTGTCACCTGTTGCTCATGGCTTCAGGTGCAAGCCTCTGCCTATTACCATACATTGCTGCAAAAGGGAGCACTGTCTCTGTGAAGTGGCGAGGGGACAGGAGGAAGATATGTACCCAACTGAAGGACAAAGCATTGCCACAGGGTATGGCCGTCCCACCTCTAACCTCAGTGTATGATGCAAAGGAAATGGTTTTGGAAACACTTGCCCATACCAACTGGTATCCATACCAATAGCCCAGTTAGAGACATCTGGTGCTGGGAAATACAAAAGCAATGCCCAGCCTGTGCTTCAGACATTGTTTCCAAACAGCAGTTAGTACTTATTACTCATCACACTGCTTGTCCTACGAGAGCGAAGCAGCCTTGCAGAGGGTATTTTTGCACCATCTCCTCTTCAACCACCTCCAGAATTCCTGCACGAGTTACCACTCCAGACAGAAACAGAGGAATTCACAAGTCAGGGCACATACATTCCTCATGAGCTTTAGCATGTGGGAAGAGTCACAGAGCAAAATGCAAAGGAATATGACAGCATTAGAAACATCATAACAATTTTTCACTTGTGCAAAATGGAGGAGGAGGGAAAGAGTGAGAATATGTTGCAAGGAAATAATATAAATACAGAAAGGAAAAGCAGTACTGGAAGTAAAGGTACAAATTGTCTGAGATATTCAAAATATAAAGCTTATTAAAGCAGCTGTATCAGATGACGTTTGTCTTATACGCCCATTCCAGCAGTCCTGCACAAAGCCTGAAGCAGCATGCTGTTTCATAACTCTGACACTTGCCCAAGTGGACTTACAGCCTGAGGCCAACAGGTTTTTGGGGCTGCAAGTACAGCTATGAGACAGTGGTCTAGAAAATTCATTATATGAATGACAAAACTATCTTTAATTATTTGCAAAGCTAAAGCATCAAATTTATCACCATTTGCTTCATACCATGGGGTTTAAGCTGAAAAAAGATATGTGGAAAACCTATTGTAAGAATGTCAGCCAATCATGACTACATCTGCACATCATCTGAAGGCCAGACCTACCCTGAATGGTCTAAAATAGTCCTCCTAGGGGAGACCCAACCAATCTCAGAGTGAAAGCTTTTCAACATTCATCCTTTTAAAAGGTTTACATTTCTCAGCCTTTTCCAGGCTTTTTTTTTTCATGCAACAGTTACCACATAGCATCAACAGTCAATGTAAAGACAGAACATGAAAGAAGACAGTACAAAAACACAATGGCGGCAAATTTTAGTCTGTATTAATGTGCCTATTTTTAACTCATATTTCTGTTCTGGCTAAACCAGAGCTTACTCTGAATGATGGCAATTCAGGAGTCAAGTCACATACCTTCCTCCTGAACTTCTTTAGGTGGGAAGAGCCACAGGACAGGATGGAAAGGAACATTAGGAGAAATAGTGTTACATGAGCTGATATTACACATGCTGAAAACTCTATTCAGAGAGAAAAGTTTTATGCTAGTAAAGGAGCTAATATCTAGGAGGGGAAGGAATTTAGGGCACGTGGGGTTGGAGAACAACTTCACCATATGATGGGAAAAGACCTATCAGAGAGGGAAAATCTCACAGTAAGCTCAAATAAAACATGCTGAAATGTCTCTCTACTTCCAGTTCTAGAGGAAAAACTCCTGCCATTGCCCAGATGGGCTTTATGGTAATCTCTGTATGGGGCAGGAGGGGCAGAGAGGCCAGATTACCACTGAGCCAATGTCTGTTAGACCTTGAACTGAGATTATTCCTGTATGTTTGCCTCTGGCAGAGCCTATCGCAGAGGTGAGGTGGAAAGCAAAGACAATGGAAGTGATAAGGCAAAGTAACTGGGTCTTTCTCGTCTAGCATCACCCTTGAATCACCACCACCATCACCGAGGAGATGGCAGGGAGCAGTTCAGAAGGGAATGGCACGTACCTGCCGGAGCAGCTTCATCGGGTGGGATGTGGCAGGAAGCAAAAGCAATGAGATGGAAAACAAGAACAGTTAGGCGAAAGGGTGTGTGAATACAAGAGAGTCTAAAAAAATTGCACAGAGGATGTGAAATAGAGAAACAGAGGAGGAGATGAAATGGAGACGGGTGACCAAAGCACACACAGATACAAGAAATGTAAAACCTTCTGGACCTGGATGCTATAGTTTGTTCTGCAAACTGCTCAAAGTGGGTCTCTTCTGGCACTATAAACAGGCTTACCCATTTAAAATATGCCCAAAGCACAAAGCTTTGCAAATGCAAACACATCCTTTGGCTTCTTCTACATGGAGCACAACATTTCAAATCTCTCAAGTGCAAAGGGTGGGTTTCTGTTCCAGCCCCTCTTCTGCCCTGCCTGTCTCACCTTGCTAATGCTGCATGCAATGTGGGGAGCCAGCAATGTGCAATGTGGGGTTACTTGCCAGCATCTACATAGATATCATTACACAGTATTATTTATATTATATATGATATTATATATTATAGTTTACAAACTTATATACAATATACTATATATAATATGACATATTATAGAATATGTACTGTGTAACATAAGGGCTACACACATATTTTCCACAGATGGATTTTGAAGTCAAAATCCATCTGATCATGATCTGCCAAGCTCCATAGGAGAAACCAGTTGATACTTGATAGAAACCTTTCTAGAAAGACCCCAGTTATTCCATGGCATGTGTTACAAACACCTAGGGCTAAGAATCAGCTTGGAGCCTGTTGTGGCTTGGATGAAGGGGTATCCCCATTTCCCCTGCTGCTCCCTCCCCAAAACCGGAGCAGAGGTGTCTGCACAGATACTCAAGGATGTGGGGTACCCCCAGTGAAACTTGTGCAAGAGACAAGAAAAGCCCTCTGCCTGCAGATAGTTTTTCACCTTTCTCTTGCCTCTTGCTTTCTTCTACCACCTTGCAAAATCGAGGTGCACATCAACACCAAGCCCCACTGCAGGAACAAGTGGGACTGAGATGCTGCTTCACATACCTTCTTCTTGAGCCTCTTCTGTGGGTGGGAAACATCAGGCAGCAAAGGAAATGGGAGGAGAAAATTAAAACAAGAAATATGTTATTGGAACATTCTTGAGGTTTGCCAAGCTCCCAGGCCACTATGGGCAAGAACGTACAATGACGGAATTACAGGGTGAAAGAGAATTAAAAATAACATTTTTATGGGCACATTATAGGGTTATAAATGTTACCGAAATATGGGAATACAACCACAAGTGAAAACCACATAAAAAGGCATCCAATATTTTATTCTTTATTAGAGCTGGCAAAAATTTCCTAAAACTGACTTTTGGTGATTTCTTAACCAAAAATAAAACTGTTGTATTTCTTTTGATTTACATATTTTTCTCAAATGGTAAAAAATTTTTACCAATGGGAAGCAATTTTTTAAACTTCAAACAAATTCATTCCTGAATTTTAACAGATGAATATAAACTTTGCAGGGGGTCCCACTCACTTTAAAAAATTTAAGCTTTTTGGAGAGGACATGACACTGTTGTGCCAAAAATAACTCAAGTAGTTCAGTAAAAAAGGTAGAATAAAACAAATACATGTAAACTTGTTTCCATACACATATATGCCTATGTGTGTACAAATAAAAAATATATGTGTGTATATTATATACATTTTTAATATATATACATGTATTTTATTTATTTCAGATAGATAGATAGATAGATAGATAGATAGATAGATAGATAGATAGATAGATAGATAGATAGATAGATAGATAGATAGATAAAGACAGATAGAAGTTTGGTTTTGCTTTTTAAATAAAATAGAACAGGCCAAATTTTCTACCAGCTCAATAAACTACATCAATGTCTATCATTGCATTGATGTCTGTGGCTCAAGACCAAGTCCTGGCCATTGAGTGTGAACAATTTGCTCTGGATCTATTCACACACATTCTTCCTCTACACTGAGAGAGAAAGAAAGCAGAAGCCATGTCACATACCTTCTTCCTGAGCTTCAGGTGGCAAGTGTCATGGAACAAGAAGCAACAGCAAGCAGCAAAATGAAAACAGAAAACTGTTAGAAACTGGCATTGAGGTGAGCTAAGGCCTGAAGAAAAAATGGTGGTTAGAAAGTGATGGTGAAAAGTTACATGGAAAGGAAATGGGTGACTTTGGAAGAGAAAACAAAGGTCAAGCAAAAGTAGGGAGAAAAGAGAAGATACACCCCCGAGAAGACAGTCATGCAGATTAAAAAATAAATTGGAAGCCACCTGCCTATTAATTTCATATCACTCATTAAATTCTTGAAACCAAAAAGTAGACAGTTATGGAAGAAAGGAGAAAAGCAAGAAATGCTTCTCCTTTAAGGAAGGCTTGAGTGTAGGAGCAACACTCTTTGCTTGCTCTTTTGACATTTGACAAGACATGAAGGATGGAGCATGAATAACACCTTCACTTTCCTGTCTCTGCCACTCCATGCAAGACTAGAGAGACATGATGATGAATGGAGGCAGCTCTATAATCCATTTGATGTCTCTATTTCCTTTTTTTTTTTTTTTTGAGCTCTTGATCCTTTCAGAATCAATGCCAGGGGAATTAGAGACTTAAGAATAATGTACCTTATGGCAGGAACTACTCTCAACATGACTCTGTTCCCACCACCACCGATGGAAACTTGCCCATTGCACCAACTTTGGGGAATCCATGACAAAAAACAAACAAACAAGCAAAACAAACCAAACTAAAAAGGAAGCATAAATGCCTAAAATGGACATTTGTACATAAGGGACAAGTCTCTCTCTCAGCACTGGTCTTGTACCCTCGACAATAAATGCAAATATATGCAAATATTCCACCTTCAAGTTTTTGCTCTTGACTCCCTTAGAAGATGACTGAGCCACTAAGGGCAGATCCTGGGAAAAAGTCCAAGAGTTTGGCCCTTCTCTCTATTCCAGACACCTTGGGAAAATGAAGGATGACAACTTGCAGCTATGCTTTCCTGAACTGAAGCCAGTGTGTCAAGCACTCAGCAAAGATAGTGGTTGCATCTCCGAAATCATCTTCTCTGCTGCCTACAAAGGGTGAAACAACTTGGGAGAGAAGGGTTTTTCATGCTCCATCTTTCTAGATCAGCACTGTCCCTCAGAACTTGTCAAATCACATTTTTCCAGCTAAAGGTGTGTTAAAAAACTTCATCTTTGCCAGTTGGTTCTCCACCTTTCCTTTTCCATCCTCAGCAGTGCCCTGTCAGGTGCTCCCCAGGGGCTAGACAACCTGCTCTTCTTTTCAATTTCAAAATTTGAACTCAAACTGTGGACATTGCCAAAATGAAATGGTAGGATTTCACTGATGATATCTTGTGTGGGCTCAGCATCAGTCCCTGCACTAAAAAGTTCTGAGTTTATGGGCAGGTTATTCCCCAGATTTTTCACCATCCCCAATGGCTCATACGAATACTTCATTTCACCACAACTCTGTGGTTGAAGAAGGCTCTGTGTGTCAACTTGACTGTTTTTTTGGTTTCCAACTGGTTTACTGATCAAGTGTTTCAGATCACCTTTAGCAGCAAGCACCAAAGAGAAGGATGAAGTATAGGCAAGGGGAAAGCAGGACCAAGAATCAAAGAAAGATAAATTACATTCCGCTTTTTTTGTTACCTTCTTCTTCGTACTCCTCTGCATTGAAATAGGAGAGGGGGAAAAAAGAAGCAGACAAATCAACAATCAGCCTTGATACATTTGTAGGACACTACCCATGGCAGGGCCCTTTGCACTCACAGGAATGCTGGACAACATGGTTGCTGAGAGGCCACTTGTAAATCATCAAGTAAAACAACATCAAAAATAAAAAACTTTGAAAATAAAAAAGAGGAGTTATCAAAAAGGGGAAGGTGGTACAGTATTGAATTTTTTCTTTGGCAATGGGAACTCAGTATTATATATCCATTAGAAGGAAAAAGAGAGGGCCTCCAAGTATAAGAAAACTTTATATGTATATTGCTTGTATGTATTATGGGGATTTATATTTTGAAACAGAAGTTAGATGTACAGAAGCTTCAAAATAATTTACCAGCAGATGGCAGTGCCCCTACAAAAGCTAGCAGTGTCCCCTGAAAGTCAGGCATCGATGTGAGCCTGAAACGCCACAGGCTGCCCCCAGCAAGAACAAGGCCGTACTGCTATAGGTAGTGTAAAAACACCAGAATACGGTGACAGTCAGACATACAGAAGCACAAAAAGAAACAGATTTTTCTAACTGTACCAGCTGACATAGCCAGCAAATGCCACAGGCTTGCATGGAAGCAATTAAAGACAGATTTAAGACTTACCCTCTCCTTGTTCCCTGTGAGAGAGGAAAAAAGAATATTGAAAATAGATAAATTTTTCACCTGCTCCATATCGTCACCAAGCTTTAAACCATATACTGAACCAACATAATGCAATATTGTTTAAAGTCTATTGTTTCTTCTTTCCCCCATGCTTTTCCAGGAAATATTTGGTTTTAAGAGTAGTAAACTGGCTAGGTTTGGGTTTTGCTTTAAATAGTATTCCTGATTCTGAAGGTGTACATATCCATATCCAGAAATAATCCTCCACCCTAGGGCTCTAACATGATACCCACACAGGAATGCTGCACAGGGGCTGATAAAGGTAGATCTCAGTCCCAGTGGGCCAGGCAAGCCAGCCTGCAGCTGATGGCCCATGCCAACCCAGATGTGCTACAGGCTGCCTGAACCTGAGGGCTGTCTAATAAAAATTTGGCATAAAACAGATGCTGCTCAATGTTTATCCCACGGCTATAGCTACACCAGTCTCACGGTCTGTTCCCATTCCTTGTTCACACTTGCCAGCTTCTCCTGCTCTATTGTCCCCTCACATGAAACCCAAGCCTCAGAGCAGCCCCGGGGCCAGATCCTAAAGCAAAGACATGTTAGTTAGAGATTGCCTGAAAGAGGTGCAAAATTTTATTTTTAGAAAAAAAAAAATTAAGAGCTGGACAAACTGATACCAGTTGAGCTGACCTTACCTCCTAGTGGAGGAGAGGGCTAAGTGTCTACTGAAGATCTGTCCATGATTTTTCTGATCCCATGACTGCTCTAAATCTCCTCTATGTCCCTGCTGATGCATTAATCTCAAATTACCCCATTGGGTTTGGTCATATTACTCTAGATTTGTTAAACTGAGGCAGACAGGGGCTCCCCCACTGCACCATTTTATTCCCCCTCCTCCAGGTGTAGTGTCACAGTCACTAGGGCAGGCTGAGCGGGGTGGAGGTGTTTGGGGGATGACCTGTGTTGAACAGGGAGAGAGTCAGGTGAAGTTTGATGGGTCTCCCCACTGCCTTGGGAGGCTTCAGGCTGTGCATAGAGCAGCATCCAGCTTCTCCTCCCTGCTGGGATGCCTTCGCTCCTCTGCATGGAGCCAAGGTGAACAGACAAATACGCACACAACTTTCTACTTACACTTCCTCAGTATCAGACATGTTGGCAATGAGTTTCTAGACAAAAGAGGAAGAGAAGAAGAAAAAAAAAGTGTTATTAGCGAGAACACTTCCTAAAAAATTCCAAGGCAGAAGCAGATGGGTTGACATTTTAGGACAAAAAAAGTCAGGCATCAGCTTTCCCACACAGCAACCAATCCCCCACCAACACTGACATTTTGGGAAAAGCACAGACCTTTGCCGGCCAGGCCAGAGGACAAGCAGAGGAGAGGAGAAAAAGGTCATGTGGAAAGACATGTCCCATCAACTCAGCTGCTTCTCACAGGCAGATTCAGTGAGAAAATCTGGACCTAGCTTTAAGTTACAAAATCTCCAGCACTCAGAGAGACAGGCACAGGCCAAGGTGTCCTCTCGCACGCATCTGATGTTTCCACTTCTCCAGCAAGATCAGAAAAATTTTTCCTCATTTTGCTTTACCACAAGTAGGAAGGTGTCAGCTCCAAAGCATTAGTCAGAGCTAAAAGAATAACTGAAACTATCAATATACCTAGAGATGAGTCCTTATTTGTCAGCACCCAAAAGTGTGTCTGGTTTATACAGCTGATGAATAAGTGAACAATAATCTGTTGAATAGTTACAGATGAAAACCAGCCACATGCCTGGTTAGGCAATTCACATAATGTAACAGTATGGTTTTTCTAAAAGTATCAACTGTCCTGAGGCCAGGGGAGGAGGTGGGGAAGGGCCCCCCAAAACTTCCTCCAAACCCACAATGGGTCTTAAATCAGAAAGCCAGGCTTCTCTTTGCTGACCCAAACCTCAACTTTCATTACTTCATTATTCAGCTGATATATATGAGATGTCTTGAAGGAGCAGGTGGGCTGACTTGGGTTCAAAAGGAACAACTGCAGCTCAGCAGCTTTCTATTTCAGAGGAAGGCAGTAATCCCACAGGCTCCAACCCTGCCCTAAAAGGGATTCTCTCCGTTCCCCAGCAATGACCCTGGGCACCATACGTTAACACCAGTAGGATTTAAAAACCCCATAAGCGATAAACGGTCAGCATTTTTTCTTCTAGTTTCTCATTTATCCTCTTCCTGAAAGTCAGCATTGCCCTGGAAGTAGAGCCAGCAGTGGCTGTGTTATGACCTGACCTGAGAAGCTGGACAACACTGCTGGTCTCTCTCCCCTGGTCTTTTTAATCTAGATCAACAAATAATCAGGATAAAGACTCCTACTTACTGTCTGCACAGGGGTTAGCATGTTAGCAGTCTCATTCAGCCTCCAAAAATTATTCAAGCTATTAAAAATAATGTTTGACAGTATGTTGGTTTCTGCAGCAGGGCAACAGAGATTCTTCAGGCAAAACCCTGTGCAGGGAACCTGCCTAATGGCCAGCTGTTGGCTTCTTCCAAAATACATGATCTCTAAAGACTCAGGACAATGGCCAATCTTCCTATGGATTCTGACTTTAATTTATAAATGCAGATTTCCTTCTTTGCAACGTGGACAGGGAAAACAAGGACTTTTAAAGGGCTTTGGGCTAAACTGTTCTCTCATTCCAGTGAGCAGAAGTGTAATATTGCTCAGTTGTGAAGAAATCATCTCAAGAACCCTGGATATGCATACAGAGAGTGAGCATCTGTTCATTGTAGAGGACGCACATAGTGCAGTGCATGCTGTTCTTTCCAAGGCAATTGAAGTCAACGGGAGTGTTTGCAATCAGGCTTTCCATTAGTAGTTATTGGAATGAGCTCATCTAGCCTCCAATTTAGCTCTAAGGACATCTTGCTGAGGGCTGTCACATTGGCCATTCCTCTACACCCTTCCATATTTGTTAATCCAAGCACTGCAAATGCGAATGGGATTTTGCATGACATCTGTCTGTGTGCTACAAGAACAGAACAAGAATGCCAGCATCGCTGACACCATACAACCCCAACCCTCAGGGGGTTTCTTGGCCCTGAATAAAAAAATTAATAGCAAGTGCATTGGCAGACTGTGCAAAGATGAGCCAGACACAGGAATCCCACAGGCTAGGGCAGGAGGGACAAAAAACATCCAGGGGAAGATCGCAGATTTCAGCTTTGTAAGGGGCAAACGTTCAACCACGTTTGGTTGCTCTGTCAGAAGGAGTTGGCAGTTAAGGCAGTAGCTGACTGCCACTACCCTGGCCGGAAAGCTGAAAAAGTCTCACTTCAAGAAGAACAAGGTGTTTGTCCACTTCGTGGCATTCAAAAGCCATCTGGTCCCTTGAAGCCAGGGGCAAAACGCAGACTATCATAGCTACAGCCACACAAGAGAAGAAAAGCCCTTTGATGCCCAGCACCATCCACATAGCTCTGTCATCAAAGCAGCCAACAAAATTGAACTATATTTACATCCAAAAGGCAATAAAGCAAGCAATCTGTTAAGAGCAGTATTTTTTGCAGTTAGGATTAAGTTCGTTGAAGGCAATGGAAAGTCTCCAGCTGGCTCAGGATTACCCTTTGGTGGAAATTACTTTACACACAGCAAATGCAGCCCAAGATTATGGCTGTTAGCACCTTAAAGCAGTAATTGGGCTTTGTTTGTACAGTGGCAGAAAAATGGATTCTCGTTTTGACTGAGTTCAAGGGATGTAATAAAATCATTTAGTTAATACTGCCCACCTTTTGGAAGGTAATCAAAACACATGTGAAAGTTTTGCCAGACAGATAACTTCTGCCTGCTCTCACCCCTTAAAGGTGAAAGCAAAGGTTATTTTCTGCATTTTATTCAAGCCAAGCAGGTCACAGCTGGAAGGACAAATACATCAATCCTCATGAGCCTCAGGTGGACAGGAATGTCATGTCCTTTTTGGCCCCAAATGCTCCTGGCCTTGGCTGAAAGAGCAGAGTCAGCACACCCCAAGAAGCCTCTTAGCAGCTGAGAATGCACCCGGGAGGGGGAATGGGCTGCCTTGCACCTCCAGGCCATCCCTGGAAATAACCCACCCATCAATCATCCCCTCCCAAGCCAAGCCATACAAGGTAAGCAAGGTAGCAAGAGCCATATGGAATGGGGAGAAGACAAAAGAGGCCATGCATGGGCAATGGCACCTGGCAGGGACAGCTACCAGGAGGGGACTAGGGGTATGATCCAGCAAGCACTACATTGCCATGCTTTTCTACCAAGAACCAATGCAAACTCATTGCATGGATATTTTAACACTTACACATATCTATATTAAAAGATACAAGTATTATATGTAACCTATCTACCAAATATATATTCATATACTTATCTCTATAAAATGTATATACATATACTGTTTTTAATATATATTTCTTCCATCCCTCTGCCTCCTCCCTTTGTTTCTGAACTGCTCAGTGCTTTCCAGCAGAAAGGGTCTGGGAAGTGAAGCATCTGCCACAGCACTGACACTGACACAGGGTAGCAGGACCCGAGCACTGTTGCAGGGTCCACTGACACATAGAAAAATCCCTATTCCTTGTCCCAAAATATACCCTTTATCCTTGTCTTCAGGGTATCTGATCAGGTCTGTCTGATCCCTGCATGGGGTTTTCTAGGAACAAGTCTGAGACAGAGGATAAAAAACCCAATAACCATGCTTAGCTTTCTCCAATCTTAGAATCATCAAATTACTGGCAACAGAGTCATCTGTGCTGGTGTCCCTCCTGCCTTAGTAGGAAACCTGCCACCCCACAACAAGAAGCTGATCCAAAAAACATAAATGCGGTCATGGAAAACTTCCCCCTCCCACAGAAAACAAGAAAATTGTGAGAGAAATTCCCTGTATGCATGGAGGGGCAGGAGGAGGGGGTTAAATTCCAAATGGTGATTCCCTATATGCACGGCTTCACACTCCTTCACTTCAATGACATGATCACCCAGTGTGGGTGACTCCAACTCGTAATTTTCTTCTTTTTTTCCTTAAGTGCCCCAAGAGATGACACTTAGTTTCTAGCCCCACATCTTGGTTTTGGAGGGGTCTATTCTCCCACTACTTCACTACCACACTAATCCAGATCACCCAAATCTCTGTGGGTGACACTAGACTTGTGTGATGCCCAACCAAACCCGGGAATGAAAAGTGTCTTTTCCTTAGGATCCTGTGCCAGATCCTAGGGACCCCAACCCTCACGTTTCTTCTCCATTTGAACCAAGGCTCAGCCCCTCTGCAGTGTTAGCCCCCAGCAGCATCCCTTGCCAGGGATCTCACTTACCTGGAGGAGCAGAGAGAAGCACCAAGCTCCCTGTCGAAGGGGACGGGCAGGCTGGGATCTGCAAGCGTCCCAAGGTGGTGCAGCTCTCAACTTATAGTGACATTTGATCGTCTGGAAGAGCCGATTGGCCCTAAGATTCTCTGTGCTGGGCAGGGAAGGGAAGGGAGCAGGGATGGGGCGGGGAGGGGGATGAGATGGAGAGGGAAGCAAGGGAAGGGAAAAAAAAGGTCATACCATGTATAGGAGCAGCTGGAGGAATTGCGCAGATGATGCTAAGATGGAAGGGACATGTTTGGAGAAAAAACTCCAGGGCTTATGTTTCTATATTTACAACCCACCAGGCAGGCAGAGCTCAAAGAGAGGTATCTGAGGCAAAGGCACTTAGGAAACAAATTGTGGGACCCCATAGCTCCAAGGTGCGTGATCACTGCCTAAAACCTGGTCGTGGCACCCTGGCTCTTGCAATCTCTGCTCTGCCATCCGGGCAGGGCTCTTCCCTGCTGCCCCACCACATGCAAACAGTTTCGGCTGCACTGCAGCGTGAGAGCCTGTGACGGGTGTATGGACCTTCTGCTTCCAATGCTCTTTGAAACCAGCAGTCACAGGCATGTGAGAATTCAGAGGCATGTAGCACATGTGCTGTGCGTGTGTGTTTGTGCATGAGTGCTGTGCAGCACACACCCGCCTCTCACTAAGATTACCGGGTCTCTGCCACACACCAAGGCTTGAGGAGACCTGGAACAAAAAGCAAGAGAGCAGGAACGCAGCAAACAACCTTGTTTGACTCACACCATGCTCAGAACCTTTCTTAGCATGATATGAAAGCATTATTTAAGTAAGGGCTTGTTAGAGACAGCAAACCAACCCCACTTAGGATCCTCTAGGTGTCTGGAGTGCTTTTGCTGCCTGAGCTCTCTCCACAGTTGCAGAGCTATTCCAGCAGAGGATTGCAGTGCCTCGCACAACCATCTAGTTTACAGTTTCCATTTCAGTAAGTCTCACAGGCTTCAGCTTCCCATCCCCTCCCACCTCTCTTCCCTTGGCAGGGCTCCTCAGCAATGTAGTGTGTGCCCTCCGGTGTGCCTGGCAGCTCCAGCACCCCCTTTCTCCCAGCCTGTAGGAGCAGAGAAAAACTTCAGGAGCTGCAGGGCAGGCGATATTTTTGGCTCAGGCCACAGATTGATTCCTGTCCACTCTTTCCCTGCTGCTTGCAAGAAAGGGTCCCCAATCAACGATGTAAAGACAAGCTTTTAAAGCTGTGGAGTTGGATCACAGCGCTGCAGCCTTTCATTCACCAGGTAACATGCACGAGCTAAAATCTCCTCTGCAGCTTGCCTTCTCCAGCTGTTTGGCAGCTTATTCCCTCGCCTCCCTCCTGCAACCCAGCTCCAACCAATGCTTTTATTACTTTGTTGGGAGGGAAGGGGACGGTGTATCCATCCTCAGTACTCTGGTTTCATGTGGGAGTGTGCCGGATGGGGGGGGACAGGGTGGGCACCCCATGCTGCCGAGGAGAGAAGCATCTATGTAGGAACACACAGACAGGCCTAGTATTATCACCCCCATTTCCCTCCCCTCTTTAGCTCTGCTGAAAGCACTAACGCAGCAAACCAGCTTTGATGCTGCATTTTCAGCACCATCAAGCATTTTTGGTATGTTCCACCAGCTAGGCACATCTCCAAGATGTTGCCCAAACTAGCAGCAGAGTAGGGATGTACAGGGGAAGAGTCTTCTAGTTATTTCTCCTTTTATTTTTGAGATGGATACAGTTTGGTAATGGCATTCACAAGCTTCCTTTGCCTGCCTGCCAGTCACAGACTGTCCCTACTGCTGATGGGGCATTGCAACTCAGACCTTTCAAGCCAAAGACTGGGTCAATCAGTTAAAAAGAAAGCATATATGTACAAGTGTTCATGGAGATTATACCAGGGTGGTTCTCAGCAGATGTGATCCTGAATGCTCCCATGGGTCCATCTGGCTCATCTGCTGCCATCCACTTGGCAGAAGCAACGTGAGCATCTTGCAGGGTTGCACAGCCACCACCAGAGTGGGGCTGCTTGTGCACAGTGGCATCACTCAAACTCTGCTCTAAGCATCTTGAAAATGCGATGTTGACACAAGCTATGAGAGTGGCAGGTTACCAGACTCTTCTCTCTGCCACAGGTCTATTTTCAAATAGACATTTTCAAATAGATGAGATGCAAACCTTGTAGCCTGCAGTATACTTTTAGTTCCTGTGCTCAGCTCAGTTCCTCAACCTGGACATGTCAGGCAGCTGCTTCAGGCAACATCCATCTTTACATCATGCATCATGTCCATGTTCTGTCTTCCCCCTCACCACGCACTGCGAGCAAGGCCCTTCTGCTTAGTATCATCCCAAAGGACATCTGTGCATCATATGGGGTGTCTCTGTCAAGAGCACTCTTGTCCATGTCATGTGTCTTTTTTCCCATCCCAGCATGATCCGATTCCATCGTCAAACAGGACTTCTCCATCCTTCTGGAAAGAAGGCTTTTCTGATGCACACATCTTCCGTTTCTCTGCTGTCACCTGGTACAAACCCATGGCTCATTCCCCACAGCCCAGTTTCTGTTTTGTCCTTTCTTCCCTTTGTGGGTCTCTCTGTTCACTTCAGCATATAACTATTATCCCCTCCAACATTTCCTTCATGCCTTAGTTGCATATCTTGTGCTTTTCATGCATTCCTTATGTCAAGTCCTCATTTCACCTCTTGATACCATCACACAGGAGTTTCATTCACAACCTGTGACATTTTCATCTTCAGATTTGTCTCTCTTTGCCATAGATTCTTCTTCTCTAGGGTATATATTTCATGCTGTCTTGACATCATCTCTTCCCCCGCATCAGCAGCAAGGTTACTGGGACTGCTGCAGTGCAGCCACACCCTAGGGATGGAGCAAACCCAGACCAACTACCTCACACTCCCTACTGATCACATGGACTAGATGAGGGAGAGATGATCCCAGATGTGGCTGCATGGCTACTGAAAACTATTTGATTTTGTTAAGTCGGTGTGCAGCAAGCACCTGTCATTGGAGAAGCCCCTCTCATCAGCTGCCAGGTTAGGAGGCAGCATCAAGGCCAAAAAAAGCACACGTGCAGGTCACAGACATGAACCAGGGTCTCAAACTACAAAAAGTCTATCTGTCTACTGACCATGCTTTTACAGTGACAGCATCTCCACCCGTGAGAGAATACAGCAAACCAATGTTCCTCTCTGAACAGGAGCTAGAGGCTGGGGCAGAGATTTAGACAAGCATCCAAAAGGTAACTTGGCCCATTGTCACATTTCTTCTCAGTAGATAGGAACACCCAGATGGGTTGAGATGGGCCACAGGAATTTATTGCAGTGCAGGGCCACTTGTAGGGAAGCTATTATCAGCCTTTCTCATCTTTTCTGGCTAGTGGTTGACCTATTCGAGCAGCCAGTGCACACACTTTAGCCTTGATAATTTTACAAACTGCAAAAAGATGGGCACTTTGGCCAAATGCTTGTGTGTGTTTGTTTTGTGTTGTTTTTTTAAATACCCTTTCCCTGTGCTCATTGCACATTAGTCAGTAGGCAGCATTTTCATGGATCATTGCCTCCTGTGGCTGGATGATACTCAGCCAGTGAGCTGAAAAAGCACTGGAAAGTTTATCTGAAAACCTCTACAACCCTAGAAGTCTGAAATCCTACCCATGTTCATTAAAAACTACGGAGTCTGTAAATAAAATCAGTTACGTCCTTCACACAAAATAGGTACTTTTTCACAACCCAAGAGAGACCCAATTTCTGAAATAATAACTGAACAGACAGATCTAATTCCAAAGCAAACCTTGCCTTGCTTTGGCCCACAAATCAGGTAAGAGGATCTCTTGAGGTCCTTCCTCAGCCAAACTTGCCTATGACTCTGCACTTACACCTTCATGGTAAAGCTACAGAAGAACTTTCACTGACATCTTCTGTCATTTGAAAATGGCTGTTATCCAAAATGAATTTATTTACAAGGAAAATGTGTTTACTTAAGTTCTTTTATCCTTCACAGTGTGAAAGTTTCTTTTATTCTCCCTTCTCTCCAAAGTCAAATTTGAATGCCTTCAAAAAAACATTTTTTCTTTTTTTCTTTTAGCATGATACCGATATTCTGGTTTTGGCATGTTTGTCCACTTATGCAAACATCGGCCTTGAAATAATTGAAGGTATCCAGAAAAATGTGTTGATTAAGCTGACTGAGAAAGGGTAGGGATGTTTTCTGCCATCAGTTATAAACATTTTTACCATCATTCAGGGCATGTAGGAAAGTAGAATCACAAAAGCCACTTAAGAAGGAAAAGCAAATTTTTTATCAGTTCCCCCACACCCTTTCTTCTCTTTATGCCACCTCAAAGAAAGGGATTCTGAAGTGGCATTTAATCAGCAGTTCAAGGTTAGAGTAGATTGCCTATGTTCATTGAACTCTCTTTCCAAGTTAATTGAAGTAGCTGTCAATAAAAAGGCAGATCAGATAGTGGCTAAGAAAGCACATTCAGAGAGAGGACAGAATACATATATAATTAATTATTTGCCATTCATGGGTAAAATCCAATGACCTGTTTTATCCAGCCAGTCAAGCAGAGATCAGAATAGCCTTAAAATTTATAGTCAGTGTCTCGAAGAATCAGCAGACCGTTATCATTTTACTGGTGATAACAGGATCCTGAGGAACGTGAAATAACTCAAATGGGCTGAGCAAAGACCGTCTTTCCTCCCTAGCTCCGCTAATATTACCCACATGGCATTTGGGTTCAGGATCTCTGTCCTTAGTTGTCTCTCCTTTCCCCAGAAACGACTCAGTGCGGTGTTTGCCATGCACAATGATGCACCTCTTGCAGCAGTCCCTCAGATATGAGGGAGAACAAATAGTTGCCAAGTTGTTGTGTTCACCTACCTGAATCTTGGAAGGTGGCTGGAGAACTTCAGGGTGCCAACACCTTCTCTTGATGCTGGCTTCACAACATCTCAAAGGTTCAAGGGCATAAAAAGGAGAACAAAGGGCAAAACCCAAGCTTTCTCTTATTAATGACCAAATTACCTATGTATGCTTGCATCCACCTTCCTGTTACTGCTGTTCTCCTTCTTACATCTGGTGGGAGAAAAATCAACCAATACTTCCATGGAGGACTCGAGAGTGTCATCCTTTTTTAGGAAACTTGGTTTGGAAAATATACTCCCACCTTATTGCTTCTTAGCCCGTAAGACCAGAAACTCTTCATCTTTGCATAAGAAACAGGATGGGATCTGAACACTTCCTACTGCAGCATGTGCAAACATAAGCCAGCCCTTTACATCATTCATACAGTGTATGCTGCAAACACATCCATTGGGTTGTGACAGAACCAGAGCAAGGTACAGGGTATCCTTGGGCAATTTTAAGATTCATTGAAATATCGTTATTCGTAAGGGGGGGGTTTCCAGCAACATTTTCAGTGTTGGAGACACACAGTCACTAGCTCTCCTGAAAGTCAAGGGCAGTTTTGAGAGGTTGAAGTCATCAAGAGGTTGAAGTCATCAATCCAAGAGGAATTAATTGCATTAGGGTATTTGCATGAAGGATCAAGCACCTATCCCCAATCCTTCCACAGGTCTGCACTGCACTAAGGAGCAGCGTGCCCTGCAGAGCCAGGCTTGATCTCATCAGTCATCAGGGAGGTAGAGAGGGAGAAAGCAAATGGAGAGCTCATCCCCAACACCAACCCAGAAATACCAGCATATACATCCCTTCCATGAGAACTGGTCTCATCATATGGGCTACAACTCTCATGGATACAGGAAACGCTTTGCTACCTTGATCCATGACAGAGTAACTCAAAGTCAGATTAGAGATACTAGCGCACAGGGTCAGTGAGCAACAAGGCTTAGCAGGGAGGTACTAGAGAAGCACCAAGAACTTGCCCTCAGAGCTGGCTTTGTGGCATAGCTCATCTGCATCTCAAAAAACAGATGAAACAGGCTAAGCTTAACCTGAGTATGAAGTTGCTTTGTAAATCTCCAGGAAATGCCCCCATCTTCCAGTGAGCACATTTAACCTCACAGCTGCCTTCCCATCCACACTTAAAGGTTCCTGAAAGGCTGTGAAAAAACAAAGCCCAACCTGGCAAGTCAGGCTGGAAAAAGGGATGAAATTCCCTGAGGCCAAGAGGCAGTAAACAACTGCATGGTATCTGGGTAGCTCACAGGTTATCCAAGACAAAGGCAGGCATTGGTGACATCCTTACCAGCTCTCTTAAGTAGTCTCGGTCCAGATCGTTGAGCCAAACTGCACATAATAACCCCACCATCCCCCCAGATTTACCATACTAATCAACTCCAAACCCCCTCTGCTCCCAGTGCAGCATTTTCTGCATTTGCACCCTCGGAATATAGCATGGTCCTCGCCAGGAACAAGTAGAGAGCACCAGCATTTGCCCTCTTCCTTACTTGAGAAGGTAAAAACCAAAGCACAGCTCCAAATTTGCATTTTGCAATCCTGACTTTTGTAAAAAAGTGAATCTGACCAGCCAACTTGAAAAGCCTCCAACTGGTTTCATTGCCTGGAGCTACTCTGCTAGAATAGCTGTCCTGGCAACATCACCATCATCTGCCCTTCACTTCTCCAGTACTTTAGATGCTGAACTTTGCAGGGCCAATGTTAGGAGCATTAAATGGTGTTACTTGATAGCCCTTCTTCACGCTAATTTTAGGTGATGGAACTTTTCATGCTTTTAAAAAGTCCCTTTATTTATTTTTGAGAAACCATTTGTACTTACTGGCTACTGTAAACACTCTTTTCCATCTGGTGTTTTGAACTTACCTACAGGGCTCTAAAAATCAGCACCTGACATGACCTCGAAGGAACAAGCACCTGTTAATTTTGTGAATCAGACCGAGTAACACAATGCACCCAACATGCAAGTAATTTCAGATGGAAACAAATTGCCCATCAGTAAGTAATGAATTTCTTTTTTTCTTCAGCTAATATTGATTTCTGATTTTTGTGATAGATTGTTTATCCATCACTTGTTCGCTTGGGAGATGTGCTTGCTGCATCTGCTTTAGACATCTAAGGCATAATCCTTGTGGGATTCAGGAGGTCATGCTTGGACACCCTAGATCTAGGCTAGATGTCTCTCCAAAGATAAGGGATCAGGCTGGACCATTCAATGCACGGCCTGGATCTCATCCCCAGACTATTTACACTCAAATAGATGAGACAGTCTGACAGGGAGAATGAAGACTGAGCAACAGGATGGGAGCCAGGATCAATGCTTGAAGCTGCTGTTTTGGGGTGTCCCTAGAGGAGGTGAGTGAGGTAGTAGACCAGTAAAGGCACTCATAGCAACCACTCACGGTCTCTCTGCAGAGACATGTATACATATGTAATGCAGCATCAGGGAAAGTGTGTTGAGCTGCCAAGAGTTACCAATAGACCAACCTCAGTAGCATATCAGCTGCTACCTTCTTATTTATAGCTGCCCTGCTCTTTGAGCTTGTTTATTTTCCTTCCCGAAGGTGGTGGTGGCAGGAGGCAAAGCTCTGACATTCAGGCTCAGGTGTCTCTGAGGCTGACCTTTCCTTCAAAGAGCAGAAACTGCAAACACATTTCAAGGAACAGAGTAATTTGGAAACTCTACACTCATGTCCACTCCCTCACTGGAGGCCCAGTGCAGAACTGTGAGGGTTGAGCAGAGACCTGTTAATTAGTGATCACATATACCTTAGGACAGACATAAAAATAAGCCTATGATTAATTTATATCTGGAAAGAGCACTAGATAAAGTTCAGCCCCTAGTCTCAAGGCAGAACAAGTGCTACATAAAGACAGCACAAGTTTAAATAATACTGTTTTATGGCAGAAAACAGGCACTGCAATGATCGTGGATGTTTTTCAATTCCATCTTGCTCACGCTCTTGTAAGCATCATCAATTAAACCCTGCTGGGGAAAAAAGCAGCCCTGAGGCCTGTCACAGAAAGACAAGCAGCACATTTTGGTACTTCTGTAGCCCCCCCCCACACACACACACATTTCTATCAGAACAGATGTGTACAAAAGAGTGTTCCCCTTCTGCATAATGTAGACAAGATGAAGAAAGAAGAAATTGTAGTGAAACAACACCTTGAGGGGTGTCTCAAAGTCAGAGCATCAACAGCCCACGTAGGGATTCCACTGCATTCCATTCCCTCTCTTCGGACACTGCCAGCCTGCTAAGGGGTTGGTCTTTTGGGATGGCATAGCAACCAGCAGATACAGGGACCAGGAAAGCATCACTCATTTCCACCTGGCTTTGAGGGTAAACCTAATCCTGCAAGTAAGACTCCCTCAGTGCCTCAGTTTGTCCTTATGCTCAAAATGAAAAGTCTCATAGCAAAAGCCTCCAACATGCCACTTCTTCACAAAACAATGTTGTGAAAAATGAACAGAGGAAAAACACAGAGTGGTCAGCTACTGAATAAGACCTATCTGGTAACTGCCATAGAGGGGTAGCAACCTGCTCTCCCTTCACTCACATGAGCAGGGTGAGGCCCCAGAAGCCCTTCCTAGGAGGGCAGAGGCCCCACAGGCATGCAGAAGAGCTGGAAGCAGGCTGGCTTTGCAAAGGTCACACCATAATGACATGACACCTGTGGGAACTTCTCGTTTCAGCATGAAATGAGCAGCAGCACTTCACCAATGCCATGTTTTCTTGTGAAGTGAGCAACAAAATCATTCACAAGTCTCTACACCTTGCGGCTGAGGGGAGAAATCAGTTTTCATCCCCTCTGAAATACTAAGATGCCCAAGATGCACACCTAGTATACCTGGGCTGCAGCATCCTTTTTTCGGGGGAGGGAGGGGCAGCTGGGAGAATTTTCACCATTCTGGTAACCCCGCTGCCACTCCCACCACCCTGTGCACACCATGTTACTTTGGAAGGAGAAACAGCACACCATAAATTTAATTGTGGAAACATTTCACTTGGCAGATATAAGTACCTCATAAAGAGCTACACACCTGTTCTAAGCCAGGTCCTTCCCAAGTTCCTGACCACCACTAGAGAGCTCTGGTCTCCCACAACCTACTCACTTCTCTGCTGTGACCAGAACCTGAATCGCAGCACTTGCTAAAACTACATCTAGGTCCGCGTAGACTTCAAGCGGAGAAAATAATACTCCACAAATTAGCCTTCCTTAGAGGAGGAATATCATACAAGCAGCTTCTGGGGCCTTGTCTGTGCTTTCCAAATTGGCAGGGTACAGGAATAGCAACTGGAGAAGTTTCCAGACATCTTTTCCTCCAGTCAGCTGCAGAACAGAATTGAAAAATTGCTGCAATCAGTTTGCACACATGCAAAGGCGAAGTAGTGCCGTTTTCACTTCAAGCCAGGACATCACCACATTGCTACTGCTCTAGCCTCACCAGAAAATCCCAGCATGGCAGAGGAAGGGCTGAAGGGAAGAAATGGGACCAGATGGTGTACATGCTCCTCAGTGCTCTGACAAACACAGGCTCCTTGAATTCCTACCTCCAGGAGCTGAAGCAGAGGATGGAGAGGACAAAGGTAGCAGTAAGCAGAAAGATGACAGGAAGAAGTGATATATAAAGGTCTGTATTCTTCCTAACAGGTAAAGATAGCAGAAACACTTTGCTGTTTCTACACCATAAAAGTATTATTATTTGGAAGGTCAACTCTATAAAACTCTTTTCATTAGATGGTTCCAGATAAAGTCATCAGCTCATTAGAGTGCTGGGTTCCAGTATAGGCAGGCTAGAGAGGATTTTTTTATATATATATATAATCACTGACATCATAAGTGATTTTGGTGAAAGGCTGTGATGTTGCTTAGGTCTGCTACCCACGGAGGTAAGCTCTGTGCTTCTCCTAGCTGATCACTCCCTGGGAAGTCTTTGCATCCTGTTCCATCTCTCACCCAAACACCACTCCTTCCCGTTTTACAGTCAATTACCCCCAATGAAAAATGCAACAAAATAACCAGTATCTAAATGGGGCAGGCCCTTTCCCGCAGATGTCAAGCTTCTATTCTTCTTGTCACTCAGCATGATGTTTCTTCTCCACCTTACACTTAAACAGAGAGCTGCAAGGTCTTGGAAGAGAGCTTGGCTGCACAAACTCCTACACACGAAAAAAATTGTCAGTTGCCATCGTTAGAACATGATCTTCAAATTTTATTAAATGCTTACAAAAAGGGAAAATCCAGGATGCAGAAAATTTAAGCAGAAAACACACTGATGAAGGAGGAGAGACACTGTCCTCCCTCCAGGAGAGTAGAAACAACTTGCAAAATTATGCTGACATGGAAAGAGAGTAGTAATAAGACTTTAAAGAGGGGATGTTAACCTGTTAACACCATTAAATACAAAGAAATGGGAGAGTTCAGAAACAGCCCTAGGAGTTGATTTGCAGACTTCAGGCCCAAGGCCAGAAGTGCCACTCTTTGGGGATTCAGTTTCCCCAAGTTCACAGCAAGCTTTGGCCTCCTCAGATAATTCACTAGGATGCCCTTTCACCAAGGCAGCTTCCAGCAGTAGCCAATTCCCAGATATCCTGTCCAGCTCCAGGAGCACAGCAGACAAGGTTGTCAATGTGCCCACCACCTCTGACTTTCAGAAATGTTTCAGACACTGGCACTGAAGCCCACAGGTTAGAGAAGAAGCAAATCATTTTCCCAGGGAAGAGAGCTAATACTAGTGGTCAGAACTCCTTATGCCTGGGAAAGGAGACCTCCAATCCAGTTTAGATAAGTAGAGGAATGGAGCAGTAATTTGAAACAAAGCTGCTATTGCCACTCTTGAGGCAGAAAAGTGGCAGGAACATTTTGACATGGGTATGTAACTGTGATTCAAGGATGATCTGGGAACTAAAAAAAACAGGACTAAGTTGAAAGTGATTTGATGTACATAGAGAGACCAATAGATGGAAGTCCCTTCAAAGTAGATGTTGTAGAGACAGAGGCTGCATTGTAAACAGGGGAAGACTTTACCCACAGCTGGCACCAATAGGGTGACAAGTGGTTGCCGCACCCTCCTTGTAGTCTTCTCAAGCTCAGAACCTACCTATTGCTCTCCTTTCAAACACTGATTCTTTAACCAGGTTACTGCTGAGCTCCCTCTCTGCCCCCATGGGCCACAAAGGAGAAATTCATCATCACATAGCAAAAGCCTTGCCTGCTCAGCAGGGCACCAGATCCCTCTCTTCCAACACTTGAGAGAGAACAGAGCCACAGCCTCCCATCTCCATAGCAGAAACAGATAAAGAAAAAAAGCCAAAGAGTCACATAGAAGGTTAAAACAGGGATGAGTTTTGCCAGCTGATATAGTTCCTTTCATCCATCCGGAGGCAGCGGATATGGCTCACAACCCAAGAGAAGTTGGGCTGTACCAAAGCAAACTGACATCAGTCAGGAGAAGAGAAACATCCTTCAATTGTCTTCTGTAGAGCAGAGGAAATAGTGGCATTGAGGGTTCCATCGAGCCAGGACCAAGCTCAGCTGCAAGACAAGAAAACAACAAGGTTACAGATACAATTTTACCTCTCATGAGCAATACTCTAGGCTGTGCAAAGGCTGCATCTTGCCTAGCAATTACAGTTGGGTTTCTCCCACCCATTTTCACAAAGCCCTATAAATAAGCCAATAAGACTTCAGCAAAAGTACACCATTCTAGGAATGTCCATGCTCATGGCAGAGCAGATGCCGGGGGCTGCATGCCCAGCAGAGGTCACAGCTGTACTCCTGCTGAACCATCTCCCCCCTCAAAAAAAAGAGATTAGCAGGCTTCCTCACAAGCCCAAGAAAGCCACTAAAGCAGAGTGTGTTCCTTCAGCCCCTGGCAGCCACAGCTCTGTTTGGGACCATCTGCAGTAGTGTTGGGTTCCTGCAGCTCTCCATCTGCTCCACACACGACAGCTGGTGCAGCCAAGGGACTCCATCACACAAATGAGTTTTCCATCACTTGATAAATGACTCTTGCATGCTGACACTCTCCCCACTAATCCTGATTTGGGGCAAACTACAGATGGAGCAAAGTCAGGAGAACAGTTGGGGTCCAAGTGTGGGTGACCAAACATTCACCCATGGGCACTCAACCAGCAACAGGGAAACTTAACCCTTCAAAAGCTTCCCAAATTCCAGCTTCATTTCCTTACAGCTTATCACAAGCCCACACAAGTTTCTTCGATAATACTTCCCCCAGTGTCCCTGGGTTGTTAGGTCTTGGCCTTCCCACCAGCAATAAAGCAAGACTGTGACCCCCTTTGCTTCATTATGTGGGCAAGTGGGAAGACAAGTTTTGCTCACTGCAGAATTTCTCCTGACCATACAAAGCTCCTGAAGGAGACTCAAAGCCAAGCATGACAGGGAAGGCAAATAAATTAATAGCTCATTTCCTTTCGCTGTCTCTTAGTGACTCTACCTCACTAATCAAGCACATAGAATCCAACACAGTCACATGCCATGGAAGTCACCAAACACTACAAGGTCTCCAAGACCCGCAGTACAGCAGATTTCAAGTCAGATGCAATACTGAGACAGTAGCAAGAGTGATTTTAAGAGCACAGACTACTGTAAGAGAACAAGTCTTTGTTATGGGGCACAAAGTAGCTTCCAACTTTGGGAACAGAAGGAAAATCTTCCTTACACGTGCATGTTGTATTTAAGCTTCCCACTTCAAGAAACCGTATGCCCTCCTCTGTAGCATCTGGCAGTAATGCAGCAAATCCCAGGCAAGATCATTCTCTGAATCATGTAGGAAGCTGCATTTTCCCAGGGTGCAGCAGTCCACGGCACAAGCAAAACACTCACCAAGCTGATCAGTAGTTGGGAAGTTCACTGCTCTGCCTCTTTAGTATTCCCAACACAAGTCTGAAGCAAGTCAACCTTATAAATCCAGTTTACCAGTGCTGCTAGACCATAGCTCAGCTTGCACTACAGGCTGTCCACAGGACCACATTGAACAGCAGCAGATTAAATCATTCTGTAATAAATCCTACCCATCAGATGCATGTATTTGCTCACCCTTCAGCAGATTAAAAAAAAAGCCTAAAAAAATCTCACAGGCATTTACCAACTCCTACAGAGTCAGATTAGCATTGCACAACAATAAGTATGCACCCTTCCAACAGACATTTTGGCTTTCTGTCTCAGAAGAATTTGAAATATCCACAAAGCTGAGGAGGAAAGCAGGTATATAATGAAGGAGGACAGTGCAGATTTGCTTCTAATAGTAGCTCTTAGAACAAAGCAAATCCTAATCCTAGCCTTGTGCCTAAGGCATGAAGTTGATAAGACACTGGGAATGCCCAACAGTTGTCACCCCCCAGCTGACACAAATCCCCTCCAAGCCCCTTCACCAAAACAGCAGACCGTTTCTCATGCCTGCAGCCAAAATAAAATCACAGAATATCTTGAGTGGGACCTTTAAAGGTCATCTAATCCAATACTCACACAATGAGCAGGGATGTCTTCAACTAGATCAGGCTGTTCAGACCCCTATCCAACCTGACCTTGAACACTTCTAGGAATGGGGCATCCATCACCTTCTCTGGAAAACCTGTTCCACTGTTTTGCTACCCTCATCATAAAAATATTTCTACCTTATAACTAGTCTTAATCTACCATTTCAGTTTAAAACAGTAACCCTTTGTCTTATTGCTACATATCCTATTAACAAGTCTGTCCATATCTTTCTTGTAAGTCCCCTTCACATATTAAAAGACCACAATAATGTCTCCCCAGAGCCTCTTCTTCTCCAGGCTGAACCCCAACTCTCTCAGCCTGTCCTCATGAAAGTCTTCCATTGCTCTGATCATTTTTGTGGCCTTCCTCTGGACCTGCTTCAACAGATCCATGTCCTTCCTATACTGTGCACCAGTTGCTATACTGCCCAGAGCCTCTGCTCTGGAGGACAGCTCATCCACCATGTAAGGGCTTGACCTTGGGGCTTTTGAGCTCTACATGCCACCTCCTCAGTGCTTTTATTTGCTGTTGCTTTCTTTGAGTCATCCTTCTGCCCTGAGCCATAACCAGTTTTGGCATATACATCACCTGCTTGCTCAGTAGATATCATCTTCCCCAGCCCAGTGCTGACAGCAGCACTGCAAACGCAAAGCTAACACGAGGCACTGAAGCACAAATAGCTGTTCTGCACTTTTGAGAGTTTGATTCAGGATAGTTTTCCCTGCACAGGAGGTATCATGCTACACACTCACATTAACCAGAACAGGTAGGGAGCCACCGGGAGTAAAGCACAGCACATACAACAAATAGCCCTTCTGAGTAAGTCTGACATCACCCCAGCCTCCTCTTCCTTGTTTCAGGATGCTCAGTGGCATCCAGCACCAAGCACTACGGAGCTTGGCGATTTATGCCTCATTTCATAGCAAAACTCAGCAACTCTGTGCTGAGCAAGAGCCAGGATAGTCAAATTTCTTTCTAGGGGCTGCCAAAGAGTCATTGCAGGTCAGAGGCTGAACACTCATTGCTCCCCAGCTTGCTCAGGAAGAGAAAGGAGAGAACTGAGTATAGTTTTATATTGCTATCCCAAACATAGACTCTTATCTCCAATGGCAATTGCAGCCCTTTGGCCAACACTAGGCTGCTCCTATGTGGATTCATGGCTACTTTTCCTGCTTTCTGTTGCTAACTCAGCACCCATCTCCTCTTATTTCTGTTTCTGGTGAGCACTGGTCACATTTCCTGCATGATGGAGCTAAGACCTCACCCAGATCACAAGCCACTTCTGTTTCACTGAATAATAAGTGATAAAGGCAAGACAATGTCAAAGCTCTCCAAGGGAAAGAGAAAACTTGATTTCATCTTGAATGGAGTGCGGGGGGGAGAAAGCTGCACCTGTGCTTCATGCACCAAGAAGAAACTAGTCAGAGTCAGTGCTGTGACAAAGTGCTTTCTCACTGGTAAACACAGCTTTTGAGAAACCCTGCATTTCACAGTGTCATCTTATGCCGGCTGAAATCAATCAAGGCCAGTTTTGACTTTGACTCAAACGACACCTGCAGCTTATGGCTGTTCAGTTGTATGTAACATTGTATCAGAGTATTAGTAACTGAAATTTGGAAAGCCATGAAACATTCCTGCTTTGTGCCTCTGGAGATGCTTCAAAGCTTCAAAGTTCCAGACCCACTTTGTTTCTCTTGAGATTTCCTTCCAAATCCCATTAGGACTTGCCAAGACATGAAGTGTCTGGGGTCCCAAGGAGCTCTTATTGGATTTTGTGCTAATGCCAGGAGAGGAAGGCTCCAGATTTGGCAATACAGCTTCCTTCCAGTCCATCTCTTGCCCTGTCACAGGCACCCTCAAGACTGGCTGAGGTTACCTCAAGAGAGTAAGGAAACCAAGATAGATACTCCTCTCCAACAATACTGACTTCTTGCTCATAGTTCTTAGAAAGGAAGAGGAGAACTTATGTATGAACACTTCACATTCTAGCCCACAGCTAAGTCCTCTAAAATTTGTCTGTTTTTTTCTCCAGGAAATGACAATGCTGATAACAGTGTCATCCTCCATCCAGCCTGCTCCCATCCAGAACCACCTTTCTCCCCCTCCCACTCTACCAAAGCCTGGGAAGGACAACCTGCGGCTCCAGCGGCTGCTGAAGAAGGCGGCCAAAAAGAACACTGTCTTTGCTCCAGAGCAAGCCAAGTCCTTCCGGTCCAGCCTCTCACCTGTCAACGAGGCCAGCCCTGACCAAGAGGATGATGAAAGCACTCCCCCAGCAGAGACCCCTGAAACCACAGCACCTCCCTCCACCAGCCTCCCAACCCTCCTCTCCATCAGGCCCATCAGCCACCGTGCCCTCTCCCCTTTCCGAAAGAGCAAGCCTTTCACACTGAAGGTCACTGAGCAGAGGAGCATTGCTGAACATGTCATGCTTACATCCTCCTCAGCCATGCCCCTGCTACACAAGCCAGGAGCTCCTGAGACTCCACAGCAGCCTGAAGGCATGGGCTCCCATATTCCCTCTCCATGTGACCCTTCAATTTTCTCCCAGCCTCCTCCTTCAAGTACCTCCAGTAAAGAAAGAGCACCAGAGGTTACCTATGTCACCAAGGTGAACACTTATTTCCACAGTGTCAAGCCACCCAGGGCTAAGACCCCCACATCAAACTCGATCCAAGGAATTGTCAGTCACGAAGACAAAAGGCCTTCTTCCCCAGCGCCTCAAACAAGTTGCTCTGAAACATCTCCAGAGTACATACCCAACTCACTTGATGAAAGCAAGGCCACACCTCCCTTGCTGGGACCTCCCCTCCTTCCTGCTGCAGACACAGAACCTCCTGATCAAGCTCCCAACTCCGTCTGTACCGAAGAGTTCGTTGAGGCCCCTTCACCTAAGCCCAGCACCTCTGATGCCCACAATAATAAGCCTACGACCAATGGAAGTGACACCAAAATATCTGGATCAGAGACAGCTCCCGAACTACCCAAGCCAGACGGAGACATCCCAAAACCATCAACATCCAACACTCCCAGGACGCAAGCACACCCAGCAACAGCAACTCCAGCACAAACTGGTTGCACTGAGTCCACCAACACCACGGGGGAACACATCACTCAGCTTCAGCTGACTCCCAGTTCACCCAACACCAGCCTTCCCCTCAAAGCTGAGCCAGCACCATCATCAATAGAAACAGCGAGACCACCTGAAACCAGCGTCAGTGGCTGGCATCGCCTCAGGAGGCACTTGATGGTGCAGCCAGAAGCACCCAACTTCCCAGAGCACAAGCCAGAAAAACTGGAACAGGAGGAAAAGAGTAAAGAAAACACTGCTCAAGCAATTGCCAGCCAAGATGGCATGCTGTTTAAATCAAGAGCTATGAAAATGTGGGATGCTATTTTATACCAGATGACACTCAAAAAGGAAATGAAGCAGCAAGCAGAAAAGAAGCAACAGAAGGAAGAAAGCTTCTTTCTTCCTCGCCGTCTACCCATTCTCCTGCATAAGCCACGTTTTGATGCCCGGAAACTGAAGGAACTAGCTTCCAAACCCATGACAAAGATCAGCACTGTGTTCGAGGTGAGCAGGTTTAGACCCAAAGCAGCTGAGCAGCACACCAAGAGCTTTAACAGAACAGCATCAGGATGGTCAGTCAACTGAAGCCAGGCAGCTCCACACCCTGGAGATTCCTACAAGGCACCAAGCAAGAGAACACCTATGACCAGGTTTACTGCCCACCAGAAGTGTAAGGAAAAAAGTAAATTAAATAAAACCCCTCAAAGCCAGCAGCCTCATGCCGCAGGTTTAAAGGTTACTCTACATGTGTTTATAAACTTAAGTGTATAACATACCACATCCCCAGGGCACAGAAAAGCAGATATGCACTTATAAGACAAAAACAAGCCAACAACAAGCAGTGGATGCAGTAACAGAAGGAAGGGAGGGAAGGCACACAATGAAGAGGACAAGCTGCCTACAGAAAGAGACAAATTTACAGGAGGATAATGGAATCTGTGTTCTTTGGTTGTGTTTATCTAAGACCAAGATAGATCCTAGAAGCAGCAGCAGTTGCAGATGACATCTGAATTGCTCTACATCTCCTCTAGGGAGTCTTAGAAACCAAACTCAAAGAGGGTACATACCTGTCTTCTGCACTGAAAGCACACCCCTCACACATTTGCTGAAAACAAAATGGAAACTCATCCTTTCACCCAAGGCACAGACAAGGGACAGCATAAGATATCCTGCTCTTAACCAAGCAGTTCAGCTGTCTAACAAAATGGGCATTTGACATCCTCCTAGTCAGTCTATAAAATCAGTGCACACAAGACTGTATTTCAGTAATCAAATTCTGTTACGTATTTTACCGTGTTTTCTCAAAAACAGCTGATGGTTTCTATGATAGCCAACAAGACCCAGCCTCAGCATGTGGGTATCCAACTCTGTGTATTTAACAAGATACTGGGTTTTGACATCTGCTAACCACATGTAGTCTTGTTTTCAAGAGGAACATTATGATAAAGTTGCACACCTGCTTGTCCCTGATGTCCTGAAAAAAGAGGGTATGTAAAGGAAAATCCTCAACTCTGCCCATCCAAGAGACAACTGTGCTTTCACTATTAGTCACCCTTTGCAACTCCCTTGCCAGCAGGCTCCTGAGCATGAAAGCTGAGAAATCAGCTATTTCTGTTTCACCAGGGACTTGATCATATCTGGGATGTTCCTACACAGCTCATGTAGGATTAACATGTTTAGTCCAAATAAGAATCTCTACACACAGCTCTTTACATTTGTGTGCAGAGGATATAGAACTGACCAAAATTTCCTCAAGTCAAACTGTAGAGAGACTAGGAAACAAAGAACACCTTTTTCTTTTTTGAAGTCCTGCAATGATGTTACAAGAGCAGCTCAGTTATCAATATACCTCAAATTTTCACTCTGCTGGTCTTATCCTCTCCATTTTGAAACCCCTCCCCAATTCAAAGGGAAAAAAATGAGAAGGAAGAATAACAAAATTACCTAAACTGAGGGTTTCTCCAACCCCCCAGCTTTCCAAGAAAAAGCTGAAAAAAGGGAGGTTGGAAACACACCAGTAATCACAAGTGGATATCAGGTAAGCCTCTGCAGGTTAATTTAACATTGCTGCAAGAGAATGTTATAAAGAAACATCTACACAACAAAACAAACAAAAAAATCAAAGAGTGCGGCATAAAACATGTGGAATGCCTAACGCAGATAAAGATGAGCAATAAATGACACCTTTCTGCAGCACAGTAGATGGGTCTCAGCATTCACAAAATCCATGAGTATGAAACAGCGAGACAATATCAGTTGCATTTGGGAGCTAAGTGAATCTGGCCACAGAAGGTGGTTTAAGAAGCAATTGTGCTTTAATCCAGCAGCAAGGATGACCACCCAGAGCAACCTCACAACAATCACCTAAGACTTATGTTTTGCATCTGCTGGGCTTCCAACCAGGCAGCATCCACAACCCAGCCCCACTGCATAGGAATGAAGGATGAAAAAATGCCATGGGTGACAGCAATTCCCACAAACAGAAGGAAGGAAACAGAGCAAGGCAGGCCTGGCTGCATCGTTTAGCCCTTTTACCCCATGAGGCAGACACACACAGCAAGCACGGCAAGTTCTAAAGAGACAGACTCCAACATGATAGTATCATGAAGGAGAGGACAGATCCCTGTAGGCAACAGATTTTCACCAATGGCTCTGCATTGGAAGTCATTGCAGTATGTCCCAGCCTGAGCTGCTGTGCTGAGCAAGAGAAGGGGGATGCTAATGGGCGCAGAGTTTAGTTATTTTCAATGCCAAACAGCCTCAGACAGTTGCTAAGAACCCAAATTGCCACTTAGAGAAAACCTCTTGCTCCACAGTCTGGACTGAGGTCCTGCAGCTCTGGAAAGGAAGGGAGGAGGAAAAACCGTATCTGTGCTTAAGCAACTAGAAAGCTGATAAGGTGGTCTGATAAGGTGGTGTTAAGCAAGTGACACAGGGGTGAGCCAGAAGGGTTTGCAAGCAAAAAAGCAGTAACAAGTTATTGGGTAGTACAGAAAAGGACAAACATAGTTCAGTGCGTGGAGTGGAGCTGGGAAGCAGGGAACTCACAGCCAGCTAAAAACCTAAGAACAGAAGCCAAGTTCCTCCGGCTATTGCAGTTATTTTGCTATTCACAGTCAAAAGAAACTTCTTTGTGAATGACCCCATAGTGCAACAGTGTTGTGCCACAGCTGTTTGGAGTACTGGGTGGATCCTAGAGGACATATCATGACAGCCCCTGTCTTTCAAGAAAGGATGCTGGACAAAAAACAGAGCCAAAGGCACTCTGAGCTGATTAGAGCCTGCCGAATGCCTAGCAAAATTTGTTTGCTATAAAGAACTGAAGCTCAATAGGCTCCCACCTGGTACGCTGAAACAAACTTCAGGAAAAGGGAGACTGATCAAAGAGAAGACCTTAAAATAGGTTCCTGAAAGTCACAGGCAGAGAAGTAAGCTGAGGATACACGTTCTGTGGGCTAAAAACATATCTTTGAGCATATCTTGGGTTTGTACTGCTGCTCATCTGCATTCAAAAGGGATTCTCCTCTAAATGGGCACTACAAAACAAAAGAAAACCCTAAACAAACAAAACAATATGCTGCACTCAGAAGCAATCTCCTTAAGGGTGGGGGAAGAGGGGAAAAAAAAGGAAGGAACACAGGTCCCACAAGAATTCAGAAACAAAAGGTGTTTTGTAGCAGACAGAGCTATTTATAAGCTTGGCTACGAAATAAAGCTTTTTTTATAGTAGGAAAAAAGAATGAGCTTGTTTTCATCCTCAACAACTTCCTTTCCACTCCTTGTGCCAGATGCTGCCCAGTTGGATCCAACTAGTTGTCACGTCCCTCTACACCATTCCTCCTTATTGCTGCAACCCACTGTCATCCACTCAGGATAACACCAGGGTATCTAGGAGCATAAACACAATAGGAACATGAGATCCCAAAGACCATTTCAAGAGAGCACAGAGACAGCAATCCAGCTCTGCCTTCCCCCTTGCTGCACATCAGAGAACAGTCCTTTCTGCTCTGTTGGTCTACCCAGCACAACAGATGTTCACATTCTCTCTGATACAACCTTATTATAGCCTGGTTCCAAGAGGTTACTGAAGTCATTAAAAGTTTTCACCCTGATGAATTCAGTAAATCTGGGAATTAGACCCCAGATACATTTGAATTTCAGAAGCCCCCATGCTCAGCCAGAATGACCTCCAACTATCTACTTCTCCTTGCAACGCAAGAGAGCAAAAGAAGCAGATACTGTTCCTTTGAACTAGCAAAAGCAAACATCTTCACCCAAACATCAGTAGCTAAGAGATTTATCCTGAAAATTAAACTAACACAGGGATCCAGCTTCCCAGCAGCATCAAAGTCAGAGATAAAAACAAACCCCTACTATGTACCCACTCCATTCCAGCTCAGACAGACCCAGAAGCATGGCTCCAGCTGTTCCCACACAGTACCTTCCAGTGCAGCAACATCCTGCCAGCCCAGCCCAGCAGTGTGTTACACAATGCAAGGTCATGTTCTACCTACCTGGTTAATGAGTCCTCCAGGCATACTATTGCTCTGCAGCATCATCTATCAACACCTTCTTGTACTGGCCATGACCTGTGGCAACGAATTTATACTTTTTGCCAGAAGGAACAGACTGAACAGGAGAGAAAGAAAGAGCCACAGTTAACATTTTTCTCCATTAAACAGGCAACCAAGATCAAATAACTGAAGCCAAATGAGTATTTGATAAATTTGTCTTTAACCTGAGAGGTTTTGGAGACAGCCTACTCTATACTCCCTTCTTGCCCCTTCCACACAAATTCTTTGCACAGACTCAACATCACTTTCCACAAGCACAGGGTAATACAGCAAGTGCAGGATGTGTAGGAGGAATGAGAAGATGAAATGCCTGGCATCATGAGGGAGGACTCACCTAAGAACCCAGACCCCCAAGTCAGGGTTGGTTTTGTCCGTGCAGAGTTGGTTTGATTTACCAAATACTGGCAGTTCCAACCCAGGAACTGACAAGATACTTTGATCTTCCTCTCCCAGCCTGGACAGTTTGAGAAGTTGCTGCATTTTAAAAAACACTACCACAAACATTCCCACAATGCCTCAGATCCATCTGCAAGTGTTGATACTCTCTTAGATTCAGATCCACTAAGTTTTGCTTGTTTTGTTTAATCACAACACTAAAAAGCGTAACGAGCAAAATAATTCATATTTGGAGTTCCACTGCGGCCTAGAGGGCTTAGAACAACATGCTATTCAGACAATACAGCATTTAATTAGATATAAAAATATTTTTGCCCCTGTTTTCACTAGGACTGAAGGAATAGTATTTCACTGTTAGGAAGAGCTCTTAGGAATGCAATCATATTGATAGATACAGATAGCCCTTGTCCCTGTAGAACATCACTGTCTTCTCAGTGCTTCTAGCCCAGCCAATTGCTCTTTTTCAGCAGAGCAAGTGCTCTTATACTCACAGACACTAACTCACCTTCATATTGCTCTCAGGTTTGGGATTGCCCTTCTGCTCCCAAAGACTTCTTTTACTCACAATGTCTCCAGCCACGATATCCTGAGAAGATGATGTTCTCATTACTCTTCACTTCTATTGCTGCTGAGCTTGCCTCTGCTCATGTCCATTTCCAACCCACACATCTGACCTCCTTTTTTATTTATAATCATATCTGACCTATAACAGCTGCAGCTAAAAACCCATGATCTCGAAAACTTCTTCCTGTTCCCAGTATATCCTATGTCTTCCTCCAAGTCTCTTCAACAAGGCCCTGAATCAGCTCCAAGAGGTTTATTTTCTTAAGTTTGTTAACGATTTAGGATATGTTAACATCAAGGGGTTTTTTAAGTGGAAGGAATTTTGGTCACATACACACAGATTTGCAACCAACATCTTACAAAATCAGCCTCACTCACAACCAGGAAGTGAAATCATTGAGGACAACATGTAATACTCTACACATTTTCCAACTTTACAAGATTTATCACCTTGGTGCTAGACCCAGCTTTGTGCTCAACAACTGCTCAGTCCAAGCCCCTGCAGAAGACACACGCATTGTCCCCACCACCTGATTTTATTCCCATTTCAAAGCAGAGCCCCAACCAGCATCACAGAGGCTTTTCTAGCTGTACCACCAAGGAACAACTGGGGACCCTAACACAGGCAAATTGAATCTTTGAGGTACAAGGCCTTTCTGCCTGATGGAAGAGACTGAACCTCTTTGCAGCTTTTGGCGGTGGTGGGCACCATGAATGAGCCACAACAAGCTAATACAGAGTCAATGCATATTGTGCCCAGGGGTCAGCCCCTTGCCTCCTGCACAACCAAGGTGAGTCCTCCATGTGCCATACCTTACAGGGCAAAGGCTTTGCAGTAGACTGAGTTGTGACCTCCCCAGTCTCCCAGAGGCTTTTCGTGCTGGCTACCATCATGCTCGTGGTAGGAAGGTCAAGAGAGGGCTGCCGGACAGGTTTTGGAGCCTTTGTGGATGTCTGGAAAATAAATGGAGACAGATCACCATAAAGTGTGCTTTTTCCCTCTATCCCTGCAATTTACAGGTCTCCCAAGGGAGACCTGTAGAGTCTTACTAGTTCCTGTCAGACAGTCCCACCCTTTATGCAGGGAACATAAGGAAACAAGGATGGAACAGCTCGCTAAAGAAACCTACTTTATGCTGTCCGAGGGAGTACAGACAGGACCAAGTGCCCCCCCAAACAAGAGGAAACAATTTAGATGTAATCTCTGGGATGGTAAAGCTAAGAGGCTCCGTAGGAGAACACCACCAGCAAAGAGGGCTCCTTGGAGGGTGGAGAGAGAGACAACACAGCAGCCCACCTCAATAGCCTGTGTATACTGCTCCAGCCTGTCATCGATCTTCGACACAGGGAGGGGAGGCTGAGTCTTCTTTATGCTGTTACTGAAGAGCAGAGGAGAAAAGAGGATTAAGGTGTTCCCCCAGCACCTCAAGCAGAAGGGAGGACTTTGAGGGCCACAGGCAGCCTGCCACTCTTGCCCTTCCCCACAGCAGGGCCTCCTGGCATCCTTCTTTTGCAGGAAGTGACCTGTTTTACCCTGAGGTCAACCCCAGAAATACCTTTTCTGTATCGAGCGGTTCAGCGACTCAGTTCTGTCCGTGATCTGAAGTGGGAAAAATAAGACAAAGATATTACAGATGCAGATGTTATGTCAGACAAATGTCATCACCCTACCCAACCATTTCTTTTCCCTGACCCATCACCCATAGTTTGGTTAGAAATGCCTCACACAGCCCCATGTTCCCAAACTGGTCAGAGAGGCAGTGAGCATTCCCTTTCCTCCTTCTTTCCAAGGCAGGTGAGCAGAATCCCCAACAGTTTCAGGGGCAAACCAACAATGTGCAGCTTAACTGACAGCTGAAGCAGCAACCAAGGCCATTTTCTCTACTCCCTCTGATCAAGGAGGTTTCTTGCAGACACTCAGTGTCCTAGCCAGACACAACAGGGAAAGTGGCAAGTGTGGAAAGGAGGAATACTAGAGGCACTGCCAGCCACATCTGGAGAAGATAAGCCAAGCATGGGAGCAGCAGAGGCATGAGTTAGATCAACTTATCCACACCAGAGAAGCACACAGACAGGGCAAGTCAGCACATGAAGCCACCTACAGGGTAGCTCTTCTTGTCAAGCCATCACGAGAGAGTTTTGCACCAGAGGCTCCTGTGCAATAACATTTTGGCCAAGACAGGAAGGCAAGCAAACAATTCACAACCACTGCAGGAAAGGAAAGCTGAAGTGTTGCTAAACATTGCAACTCTTTCATGCCCCAGAAAGCCAGCATACAGAGAGAAAATCACCTTGAAAGTCAAAGGGGAGACTTGCTTAACACCAGCTCCCACAGAGTCAAGGAGCAGCAACCAAGTAACAAGGAGCCTTCTCCCCCTGTAAAACTGCTGCCTGTGCCACAGGGTACATCACCTACCAAGTTAGCAGATAAAAAAACAGCACTAAATGATCCTTTTAAGATGCTTTCAGGATATCAGTGCTAAATTCTAGCTAAACAGAAGACAAGACAGTGTCACACAGAGGACACATTTACCAGCTGTGCCCAAGAGCAGAAGGCCCATCAGAGAAGAGAACAACAAAACAGTGCAACCCTGGCAAACAGAGATGACCTGGGGAAAGTCACTCTGCAGGGTCCCATCACAGCAGTATGACTAAAGCCCATCAGCCAGCTCTTTCTGCTGGGCAGGCTGTTTGCCTGCTGTCAGCTCACTCCTTGGTTTCAGGAACTGAAGTTCGCCTCCAAGCCATGACTTCAGAAATTGGGCTGACCATCCTGCTCGTTGATGGGCAGGCAGGTACCTTATGGTGCATAACAGCAACCTGAAAGGGCATTCTGGTACATCCCTGATCTCAACCACAAATACTGCCCTTCCTGAGAGATGGTGTGCAGGTGCAAGCCACCCATAGACACTTCTGAAAGGTTGTAAGTGAGCATCAGGTTAAACACAGAGGGGCTTAGAAAAAGCTGCAGGTCACCGTATATCTCAGCATGACAGTCTAGGTAGGAACAAACTTTCACTATGCTATTTGCAGACCAACTTCCCTTGCCCTGTAATGGCTATTCCTTGCAGCGAAAGCTGTGCATTTCTCTGGTCCAAAGCACCTTCTGAAGTTCAGATGAAACCAGTTTCTCACTCAGCCAACCTCAAAATTCAGGGCTCCCCAACAGCCTGGGACAAAACAGGACTCGTACAAGGCTTTCCACTTGCCACCATACACCTATTTCAGCCCCCAGACCACACTAGCCCTCTGAGCTCCAGACACCCCATCACACTGCAACCCTACATCAGAGCCTGCCTCAAGGGGGTATCTGGCCACCAGCCACAGCCTGCTGATTGCAGGTACTTTTGTATTTCCACTACAAGCAGGGTTTCTGCTGAACCTCCTGTGCCAAAACACCATCTTGGCGGTCAATGTGTCTAGTTCTTATTGTTTACAAAGCTGGGGTGTAAAGATCGTCCTTCCTTTGTGAAGATTCCAAGCTCAGATTTTTCCTTAACAGCTTTACATCCAGCTTGGCCTATGGGTGAGTTCTGACATCATCATTACAAAATACAGATACTATTTCTAAGCTTTTCCCTGGGCTAATCCCAACAGCAGCAGTTAAGCCGAGATCAAGAAGCTATGTGTGTTTTGAGGTTGTAATGACAGAAGTTTGAGCACACATAAGTTGCTGGAAGGGTTCCCTATATTTCCCCACCAGTCCTGCTCCAGGAATATGCTTCAGCTACCCCACCCTACCCTTCAAACCTCACATAGTCTGCATCCAAACCCACCCTGTCTCCCCTCTATTTATTTAACGATAAAAAAAGGCTTCTCCATTAAAAGCAAAAATCTGATGGCTGTAGATGATGAAACCTTGCTCTTGCAATCTATTTTCTGATGCAAAAGGAAGTTCTCATACAATTATCCTCAGCCAGGAAATGCTGACTAAGCAGCAAATAGAACAGATCCAAATGCAAAAACCCCCAAAGATAATACCAACAGCAGATTAACAGGCTAAACAGATCCCTCACCATTTCCCTCACTGCTACAATCCAAAAGCTTAAGGCTTACAAAGACAAAAAAAATTCAGTACAGAACCACTTATCTGTACCTATTGTATTTAAAAGCACACAGAGAACTGAGGATCTGCAGTAAATGCAACGTATGTCACAAGGTGCAATTCAAGTGGCATTAATAATGGAAATTTCACAAGAACATCAACACATACAGATGTGATTGGGAAGGACACAATGCCTCAGAGATCAGGAATTCCAGTTTAAGTAACTTAAGTCACACATTTTATTCTAAGTAAGATAGTGCAATGCTAGTGTTTCAGTTACTGGGGGCTTTTGGAAGGGAAATTTCATTTTCTGATTAAGTTCCTGTATAGCCTTTAACCAAATACACAAGTTGAAAGCACAGACATCTTTCTCAGTATTACAATGTTCCCTGGAGTCCTCAATGAACTTTAAACTTTTACAGTGATTGCTAAACACAGACTGTTACAGCCTCCAACAGCTAAAAGAGGCAAAGTAGGAGGAAAGGAGGTAGAAAACCATGGAAGACAAGGCAAACTGCTTAAGGGGTTTGTCCCAGCCTCTAGCAGAGGGATAACAGGATCCACATCCCTCACTGCAGTAAGCCCTGGACCATTCCTCATTAGGTGCTCTATTAAAATAGTTGCCATGCCTCCAGAGGGGCCCAAGGAATACAAACCTTCATGGAGCACACCGCAGTGTGGTCAGAGCACAGCTCCTCCTCTTCCAGGCTGGCAAGGCTTGGGGCCTTCTGGCGTTTCTCTGGTGTTTCGTCTTCCTCATTTCTTCTTCTCTTCTTTTCCTGAGTGCAGAAAACAAACAAGCCAGGAAGTGAGCTGGTCAAACTGCTTATTATTCAACAACAGTGATTTTTTTCCCTGTCTCTCAGGCTTCCTGCTTCACACTAAAGAAACACAAGAAGCTTTGAGTTTATATCATCTAATTTGCAAACATTCAGGAAGAAGCTCAAGTGTCGTTTGGGCAGAAGGGCAGAAATCAGAAACTTCACAGGTTCAAGGTTCCCAAATGGTATGAAAAAGGGTCCTTGCCTCAGTCAATAAAGATTCCTTACCAGGACTGAGATAGGAAAACACAGAAGATATTGAGACAGGCCACAAGGAGAGAGGGAGAAGCTGCCTCCAGAAAAAAAGGGCTGGAAAGAGTCCACAGTTCAAAAGCAAAAATCATACCAGCCTCAGACATTCAAAACCCATTTACAATAAATGATATTTGAAGCTGAGCCACCTAAATGGACTTGCACACTACTCAACTTCCAGCTTTGTCTCTCTCCTTAACCAGGAATGAGAGAGACCTCAACTGAGAGCAATGCAGGACTAAGAGACCTATCAAGACAAAGTGCTCCAAAGGTGTGACAAAGGCTGGGAGAGAAAAACAAGTAGTATAATTTAGAGTTCCTCTGTAAAACTATTCACTGCTCCAAAACCACAGAAGAAATAGCACTTTCCTCAGTATTGCAGGGACATGGTGAAACCACCACAAAGTCCGAGTAAACACACCACCCTCACAAAAGGGCAGAGGCTGCCTGCAATGACTCCAAGAAGTCACACAGGCAAGAGTGCTACCAGCTCCAGGTTATGCACAGATATGTAATATCTGTGTGAGCTCAACACCCAGCAACATAAGCAGCAATGGCAAGTTAAGAGCTGGGAGAGTAGCCCCCAGTACCAGCTCTCCCACCAGTCTTTTGGACAGAAGGTCAGCTTTTCCTGATCCCACCTTTTGCATGGCTTGCTCGCCTTCCTCCTGCTCTTGGACCTGTTCTGCCTCCTGGCACAACCTCTCTTCCTCTCCGATAACCACATTCTCCTCCCGGATCTCCTCCCGGATCTCCTCTGGGCTTTCCTGATCCAGCTTTATCTGCTCCAGTTTGACTTCGGCTTCCCTCACACTGCTGTCCTCCTCTTCATAGGACTGTCGTGGGGACCTGTAGGCAGGGGAGAGATCAAAGAAGGAAAACATATCATTAGGGGCCTACAGACACTATCAGGTGCCTCAGACCTCTAGAAATTCAATTTTATCACTTTCCCAAGCCTACAACTTGCTGGGTATCCTACACCAGGGCTCACAGCCAGTTCCAGGCACCCAGAAGTAACAGCAGTCACATCACACTACCACACTTCAAACATCCAAGATTCAGCTCAACTAAGAGCTGTGGCAAGGCTGAAGGTATCTGCATATTACCAGCATCAGTCAAGACCCCCTAAAAGAAGAGAGCTGTCCTCTGCTCAGACTCCTGACAGAAAGGACATTGTCACCATAATGTGGTGCTGACTCAATTCCCTGCTTGGCTTCAGCTAAAATCCCATGTGAAGCAGCATGCCCCACAGTCCAGCAAATAGGCACAGAACTGATGGTGACCTCAGGGTTCCCAGTATCAGTTCAATCTGACTGATGGCCCTTCTCTGCCAAAGCTCATCTTCCATGTTAACAGAGCCCCTTGCTGGAGAAGGATCCAACCAACAACAAACAAACATACTTCTCAAGATTTCCCTTTTCTCTAGCTGAAACTAAACTGCAGGGCAAGGCTGCACAGCCACTCACTTGGAGGCTCTTTGTTTGCAACGCACAGTGCTTCACAAGTAATGCTTTATCCACACCTGATCCCAAGCCTCAGTTTTGCCCACTGGAATAAATTACCCCTTTACTCACATCACTCATCTCATACCCTAACAAAACAAAGGAGTTCCGAAGCAGATGGGGTCACTCCTTGTCGTAGGGATTTGTACAAGAGAATTCTTCCAGGTCTCCAAGGCTGCAAGAGGGAAATCAGCTCTGCAAAAGCAGAGGAGCCCATGCCTTTGGGCACAGGGACAGTGGGAATACAGAACCCCAGAACTCTCACTGGTTCACAGCCATGCAACCAAGATGTTAATGCAATCTTGCTGTCCTCTGGCTGGGGAAGTTTTCTCCTCCCACCCATTTCTTGGAAAATCACCCGGTTCATAAGAGCAAGGCTAGAGCCCCGACTAGCAAGCAGCTGCCAAAGGGCAAGACTGACTCACCACTTCTGCCTCACCAGCCACTACCAAATAACAAAAACAAGTTCAAACTAAACCTTTCCACCCACCTCTCTGCTGCTGGGAAGGCAGCTTACAGGTCAGCCACCATCCAGCCCTCCACACTGACCACATGGGGAAAGAGATGATGAACACGCTGGCTCACTTGACTTGTTACTCATCATCCACCCACCAACAGCAAATAGGCTCTGAAGGCCCAGGAAACTAGCAGCATTTCTCCAGGATGACAACAATTCCTCCAGCACATATTAAAAATTAAGGCCAGCAGATGTGATACAGTCTATAGAATGCCTTTTGCACCACAGCAATTTTGCATGGGAAGGAGCTAGGCTGGCCCAGCTTCATCTTCTTGCATGGATCTCCCATCACAAAGCAGAGAATCAGAAACAAAAAGAAAACATGCACCAAGGCCCTCAGGGAATGCAGAAGCTATTTTAGCTCGATCCAAAAGAGAGCAGTTGTCTCTATCCACTCATTCACAGACACCACTTAAACATCCTTTACATGAAAACTCAGGGTCTGCTCCATCTTCAGTTAAAGAGGAAAGAGGGGAGTTGGGAAACCCTGACCACAACACTGCCTGTCCCAACATGGGGCATCACACCAAACACACAGCCTACCTGTGCTCACACCACACTCCAAGTATATCCTTTGGATGAGGCAGGTCAGCAAGGACAAAGCTACTGAAAGGACTGTATAGGACACAATCTCCTGCCGGGAAACAAGCCCAGCTTTCACAAAAAGCCTGTTCCCAGCAAGCTCGCAGAGTCTAGCCCCTTCAGCTGCCCTTCCCAACAAGCCTTTAACCAAATGCTCATTCAGCTACAGCCCCCACTTTTAAAGTACCACCTCCTGCTGATGGGCTTCACCTGCCATGCATTCCACCTCCCCTGCTCAGCACCTTCCCATCAGGCTACAGAATAAACACAAACGTCACATAAAAACACAAGAAGAAATTTCTGGAGAGGATAATGCTAATTCTCTTTTGAAGGCCAAGGAGGGAACAGCAGTAGCCTTTCTCTCCAGACAGGCTCTTTGCAAGGGAAGCTGGAAAAAGAGGCAGCATGCTGAAAAGCAGATGATTCCTAATTGTTCCCACAGATGTTATAATCAGCTCTGCCTCCTTGGAGGCAAGGTGCTTGAGCGATGCTTGTGGGGTCAGGGCTGCAAAGGTACAGCTTGCAGAGTGGTTTAGCCACAACATTTGGGGAAAAAAGTAACAAAACTGTGAGCTCTATTTATTTGTTCAGTAGTAAATATTAATCTTAAGCATTCTTTCAGTCACAGAATCATAGAATAGTTTGGGTTGGAAGGAACCTTTAAAGGTCATCTAGTCCAGTTCCTCTGCAGTAAGCAAGAACATCTTCAATTAGATCAGGTTGCTCAGAGCCTCGTCCAACCTGACCTCAAATGTTTCCAGGGATCACATATCCATCATCTCTCTGGCCAAAGAATTCTTCAGGGTAAAGAAGAGGCTATGTCAGAAGTTCCCTACGAAATCAAGCTGCCAAGAGATCTGAGTCACAGAGTTCATGTGCAGGTAGATGGTGTCCAAGGGAAGTAGTTAAGGCAGGAGTTTGGTTCAGCTCGGCAAGGACAAAGTGATAGAAGATGGAGACAAAACAGCTGGCACATAGGGACCTCCAAGGGCTCTTTGCTGCTTGCTTTTCCCCACTCAAAGAGGACTCAAGTACAAGGTGACCTGGGACCATAACACCCACTATGCTGACATGAGCCAGGAAGCAATAACTTAGAACAGCATTTTAGCCTGGCCTGGATTATGTTAGAGGCCCTTCCAGCCCCTGCAGCAGCTCAGGTGGCTTAAATCTACTGTTGTCACTCCTCCCAATCCAGGCATCCTGGCCAGCTGCCATTGCTTGGAGTGCAAAGCTCAATCCAAACATCCCCAAAGCCTGGCTGGGGCCATCTCTAGGCCATTCTTCCCTGCTAGCCCAAACTGCAGGCATAGAGCATCCATCCCAGCAGTGCTGAGCCTGTTCTGTTCTGCTGATGCTCCAGCCTCTGGCCTTACTCTTACATATGCTAGATTTGATGTGGGTTTGGTCACTCCTCTTCAGGGACATTCCTTTTGCTGGGCAGATTGGTAACCCTCCCCTTGGTTTATCTGTGTCTTACTCACCTCTGTTTGCGCTGTTCGAGCTTCTGGGACCAGTCACTGAACCCCTCATCTTCCTCCAGCTCTGATGTCCCAGATGGCTTAAAGTCATAGCTGAAACACAGCAAGAAGGAAAATTAGGATGAGAGGCATGCAAAAAGGCCTAAACCTGGGCTGAAAGAGCCCCAGCCTGACACTGTCCTTCTCTCCTTCCAGTTATTCTATCTTCTTTCCTCTGGCTTCTCCTAAATCCTATTTGAAGCCTTATACTCTGCCACAGGAAAGATGCCTTTGCATAGGCTTAGGAGCACCCTTGTACAGTGGGAGTCTCTTGAGGTATTACTGCAGGATAGAGAGAAGAAGGAGCAGCTCTGTAACGCCAGCAGGAGCACCCCGTGCTTGCTTGTCTCTCAGGCCACATGCAGGCAAAGCAAAGACAAGCAGCACATCAGAACCAAGAAATCCACGTTTTTTTCCTGCAATGAAGCTGGCCTTAGCTTGTTTGGACCAGAGGTGTTTCAAACGCGGCTGCTGCTCTTCCTATGTTGTACACAGCCCCACAGAAAAGACATCAGCAGGAGCTGCCCTGGACAGCTTGCTGAACAAGAAAGCATGAAGATCAAAATATTAGGACATTGGATCCTCACGTTCCCATGCAGCTTTAAGCCAGTCATATGCACTCGCATGACTCCGGCTCCCTGCCTGTGAACACTCTGCTGCTGTATGGAGCCACGGCCCTCCTGGGGCGCACAGCTGTCGGCACCAGATGTGGGCTGGACGTGCACAGGGACTGTTGAGTTTTTCCTACTACTTTACTTCTGTTTTCAGGAATACTCGCCTCCAAGTGAGGGGTCCTGGGTGGGCAAACACATTGCAAGCATCAGTCTGAGGAGGTGGCTTTTGGAATGCAGAGTGGTCACATTGCCAGGAAATGGGAATGAGGATGTAAAACTCTCGGATTGGGTTAGAAATGGGAGGTTCAAAATATGTAGTAAATGCGGGCAAGTCTCTTCTTTGCTTTCTCTGGGCTCTTAAGAGATGCCAAAAGATGCATAGCCTCCTGCATGACCTCGGTGGTTTGAAATATGGGTTAATTCCCCGAAATCCGGGAGCCTCATACCGAACTGATTGCAAGAGCCAAGGGTTACAAAAAATATGTGCTTTTACCAGGGAGAGTAGCAGGCGGTGCACAATCAGAACGGCTGCTCAAGCCACAAGACTGAGCACAGCCCAGTTCCTGCCATGCCTCAGCATCCTCTCAGACTGCCAAGCAATGATGCCCCATAGGTCAAGAACACTGCAGCCCGGGCTGGGTTATTTTCTGCTGCGTGTAGTGCAGCGGTAGCTTGTGGATACCCCAGAATCACACTCAGGAAATTTGACGTGGAATCAGGACAGGACTACAAATCTGATGAGTACCTGATCAGCTTGCTTCAGGCAAGCTGCAGTGTTGATGGTGCCCAAGGCAGAATTATTCTAATCTTTGTGGCCCTGGTCACAAATGTTTGCTGGGGCTACCAGAAAAACTCCCAGGGAGCAAGGGAGACTGACTGCCTGAATGCTGTTAGAAAACTCATTGATTCCCTGTGCCCCTCTGTATACACGACCCCAGGAGAAGCATCAAGCCAGCACAGCCCCATCATCACTATTTTAGCAGATATCCATCCCTCTGGCTCCCAAGGACACGCCTGTCTTCCCTGCAAACCTGCCATTTTGCAGGGTACTTCTGGTTTTCTTTAGTGGGGACAGGGGGGCAGGAGGTTCACTCCGTCCCTTTGGTACAAGAAAATGCTGAAGATGGGTTAGAACTAACAGGAGTGACATGGATTGGGTAAGTCTCAGCACGAGAAAAGCCAAGGAAAGGAGGGGGCGGTATTTACACAAGAGAGAACGATGCTTTTCAGAAGATTAATAGCCAGGGCTGACCTCAACTACATGAGCAAGCCCAGGTGGCCGTCAGCAGCTATAAATGAAACCAGAGAACGGCCAGGGAAGAAGAAACATCCCTTTGGTTGAGCCTGGCCCAGTAAGCTTAAGCTTCACAGAGCAAGGACCAAACCCCTTCATTTTAGGAGTTCTTCTTGTCACTGCCTGCTTAAGCACTCAATTAAATTTGGGCAACCAAATTAAATCTGGCCCTGTGGGCTCAGCAGTGTGTCTGTGTCCATCTCAATGGGACCACAGCCTGCCAACTGTGTTCCTGTGGCTGCTGCACACTGCTCTGGGCCTGAGGCTGGTCACAGCATCTCCCAGCAAAGCAGAGACCAGAGATCTCATCTGCTGTTTTAAAGATCTTTACAAATTATTTTCCAGCCCCCATGTGAAGGAGGGTTTGGAAAAGCTAACAATTATGATTACTTTCCAGATCTTCTGTTTGTTTTTGGAGCAGACTGCAGTGTTTTTGTCTCCAGAATGTCACTGTGAATATTTCCACAGAAGATTGTGAAGGTGATTTGCAATGGTTTTAGATTTAAAGAAAGAAAGTCCTGAATAATCTTGAAGTATCTGAGGAAAAAAATCTTTTAATTGAAAAAGAATAAAAAGAATACAACTCCTGCTATTTTTCCAGGAAAATTAAGCTGTTGCTTCTCTCTGACTATAACCCCACATACTGCTGCTACTTTTCCATTGTCTTCAATATATTTAGAAATAAGTTGAACACATAAATAGTGGGAAGACTGAGGTCTCTGAGGTAAGTTTGGCAACTCAGAGTGCAGACTGGTTTTTGCCAGCCCCAGTGCTGCCACAGCATCTCAGCTGCTGAACCATGGACATGGAGAGGCTACAGCAGGATGCTGTGGTAGGATGCTGGGGATGTCATCCTATCCCTTTTCCAGGTATTTCCTCCTTGAGAGTAGATAGCTCAGCATCTCCATAAATGAGTCCTGAGCTACTTCCATTTAGGACCTGCCCCATTAAAGCATGAAGTAAATTTTAACCCCTGGAGCTGTGAACTGCGCCAGCTCAAGGACTGCTTCATGCTCCCCAGTGCTGGGACAGCATCCTCCAAGGGAGGAGTGGAGAGCCCAGACAGGATAGGTGATCACTTGCTCAGGCATCAGCGCTATGGTCTGCCTGGGATTGTGCATCACACCTTCAGGCACGTGTCCATCTCTGCGTGTATCAGCAACCTCCATTACTTTTGGTGTAGGATGATTCACAAGTTGAAATTTAACCAGGCACTGAAATCACTGGCAATGAGGAATCTCTGCCAGACCTCAGTTTTGCCCAAGCTGTCCCAGCATAAATTCTCAGGGCAGGAAAACATCCAACCCCCAGTCAAAAAAAAAAAAAAAAGAGCAAAGCAGGGATTTGGGTTTTTTCTGCCCAAATAGAAAAATACACTATTTGCTAGTGTGGGCTAGATTCCCCAACCCAAACTTATTAGAGAACTTCCCCAAGCCACCCCAAAAAAGAGAGACGCAAGCACTGTGGATTGCAGGAGGGTTTTGCTGCAAGGAGAAACTGTGTCACTGAAGGATTTATCTGTGGGTACTTCTTACTGGTTTTCCTGTGCCGGATCTGTGCCCTCTGAGCAGGAGACAGTGCCATTCAAGCCCTCTTCTGCCTGGGACCTCAGCTGCTTCTCCCGCTCCCGCCGCCGCCGCTCTCTTGCTGCCTCCTCCTCATCTTCCACGCTCCACTGTGCTGTCAGCCTATCAAGGCAGAGGGAAAACACATCCTTAATGCAATCAAGGCAGTGCCTGTGAAACCTGGTAATAATCCTCCGCGGTGTTTGTGCTCCCCTTGGCAAACAGGAGGCTTCTGCAGAGGAGTGCTCCCACCATGAGTGGTGGTCCTCAAAGTCACATCCTCACCTCCATCAGCAGAGCTCCACAGTGAGACTGACTGATGTGCAAGGATAAGGTGGTGCATATGGACTGGGAGAGGAGTACAGAACAACAGCCTGGAAGTCTCTCCAAGGAAGATGTGGTGAATATCCCCTTCCTCCCAGACCGACCACCTTCCTGTGGACTAGAAGCCCACTGGGAAGTACCGTTCCCTGCAAAAGCAGCTCTCTGCTCCAGGAAGGGTTTGTAAAGCATTTTGCAGTGCTGCAATATATCTCACATCTTCATCTCAGGCTTTGTCCCAGGGCAGGCAGGATCTGCACCCTGGGAGTGAGTTTCCTCAGGCAGTTGAGCTGCTCCTGCTTGACCAGAAGCCAAGAGAACAGTGGCAGAGGGCAGCAGCTATCTCCTGCTCGGCCCTGCCCAGCTTCCTTCCACCCCTACAGAGAAGAAAAACCTGCTCTGGCTTCTCCCACACATATCAGCTGCTGGACAATAATGCCTCTGTTAGCACAATGGCCTCTTGCATCCCCAAGGAAGTGATAAGGCAAATGTCACATTCCTCCTCTGGTGATAACGTCAGTCCAGTCATTCGCTACAGGGGATCAGCTCCTGCTCCACCACTGGCAACACCAGCTGAGATGCAGTCAGAAAGGGACATGCTGCCATCAGGCAGTCACCACTCATCCAAAGGGCCTGTGAAGGCAGCTGGAGCTGGGCAGGTCTGACTCCCAGTACCTACGGCTGATGCTTCTTCACCCCACTCACCCCTGGCTCAGCCAGGTCCAAACAGACCACGAAGAATGTTTCCCCTGGCACTTGCAAGCCTATTTACAGAAATGCTCTTGAGCAAGGCACACACATGGGAATTGGGAAGGTGAACCCCCACCAGCAGCAGGTTCCAGCCTAACCTGAACTTCTGCTCCTCAGGCACATCCTGAGGACTGCAGTCCCCGCAGAATGAATCTGCTCAATAGAAGATATAGCACAACATAGTTCAGACTGGGGCAAAGAGCTTGTGGAAAGAAAAGCCCAAACAGAAATGCTTTCATTGAAATATGTTTTGGCCCAGTTTGAGTGAACAAGGAGCAGACTTCAGCTGACTCCACAAGTGCCACTCTGACAGTCTGCCCAGCTTTGTCCACAATCTGAACTATGAACCGTGTGAGAGGGCCTCACTTCATCATGGGCCTCACTCAAATGTTGTTTTCTTTTGAGATTCAGGACAGATACCCCCTTCCCCCAACAACAGGGGGGAAAAAAGCCCATGGGGATTAATTGATATATTGAGTTCATGGGAAATTTAGCCGTCCTAATTACACTATGAACTTTGTTAGCCTTTCCAGGGAGACTCCCTTGGAGCCTCTTTTACTCTGTGGTGCCAGTAAGACTGTTGAGCTTAGCCTTGATGGCATCCCTTTGTATAGTTGTCCCACCATCACTATGTCAGGAAGCTGGGGATGACCCTAAATCACTGCCCTCTCAAACTCCCACCAGCCCCAAGGCAGCACAGCCAGGATGTGGAGCTTGACAGAACAAGTTGCCCATCCTTGCTGCGCCCATGGGGAAGCAGAGAACAAAGCAGATCCCAGGACTGGGCCAAGAGAATGCTCCACCACTGCCGTGCAGTGACTGCCTGCCTTATTTTGGGTGGGGTCTTTTTGCAAATTCAGCTCTTTCCTCTTGTGCTCCCTCATCTCCCCTTGCCATCTTGCTCTCCGTGGGGAACAAAGGGGACCCAGACCAGAGCTTGGGCTCCCCTCATCTCTTCCCTACTCATCCCGCACTCCTATTTATTATTTTTCCTCAGGTTCCCATAGAAACCCTTGTCTGTGGGCCTGGCAGGAAGCCACTGTGTTGTTGGGGGGGTTTTTTTAATATATAAATGAAGTCATTCATTAAACTCTGCCATGATCTCCCTCCCTTGTGCGACAGCTCCAGATAGTCTCCGATTCAGAAAGGCTCTTAACCCCCTCTCTCCCATACCGCCCCAGTTACAAGAAGCAAGGTCCATGTTTATGCCAGAACAAGTTAAATTTCAATTAACATCTTTCACCCCCTCCTCCAGCTCCCTGGGAAGCTGCTGCAGAGGGGGTGCTGCACCAACCCTCCCAGCTTGGCGAGGGTGCCCGGGGGAGCCTGGAGGGGGGTCCCATCTGAAGTACACAAGCTTTCCACACTGTGAGAGCAACGTTGGTTGGCAGCCCTCTCTCCTTCCCAGTTGGATGTGACTAACTCTCTCCCCATGACCTCACCGGCTCGCTATTCTGTCCCTGCATCCTTCGAACAGGCTGAGGACAGAGCCGGAGGCGACTGTTTTGGGGAGAAGGATTTTTCTGCAAAAGCAGGGAAATAACTTTCTCAGCTCCCTTTGCCACAGAGTAATCTGGATTCCAGGTTGCCTGCTGCTGTGCTGGGATGTGGATCAGACACACTGACCATCCTGGTGGGGCTGCAGTGCTGGGAGCACCATGCTTCTGCTCAGCAGCAAGGGCTGCACACAGAGCCCCCAACAAGCCCCCACTCACTCTGCCTCCAGAGATACCAGCACTCTCCAGCAAACACCTAAAATCAGTTTATTTGCAGATTCTGAGCTCTCTCTCATGTTCAAACGGGCTGGTAGTGGAGCAAAGTTTAATAAGTGATGCTTTGGGGTTCAGTAATCATACTGACAGAGTGTGGAATATAGCAGAGGAAAAAGGATGATTACTTTTTGACTGACCTAGCAACATAAATATTTGTTTTTATTGGAAAACAAATAAAACAAAACTAAATAAAACAAGCAAATAAGAAACTAAGCCTGCATTTGTTTTTGTGTTTGGGTCAGCTACAGGGGTTTGTTGGACCCCAGACAGAATGTGCCATTTCAATTTGGACAAGCACAAGTGTGAGCAGGGGGTCAGCTGTTAAATTGCCTTTCAAAGCAAAAATGTGGAAAGATTTAATTTCCAAATGGTTCCATTTTCTAAGAAGGGGCCATGGTCTCCTGTTTGCTCTAATTGTTCGCAATCGCATTTGGTAACTCAATGTACTCAGCCCACAGTGATATTTCACAACCATCTTTCCTGTTTCTAGAAATAATTACCCAGTGCTTCAGGATCAGGCTATCTCTGCCTTCACCTCCAGCCAGCATTTTCCCAGGTCAGTTCCAGGCTGGGGAGGTCTGGGGAAGAAGCAGACTCACGGCTGCCCATGGGATCAAGAGTTCTCAACTTCATTTCACCCATCACAGGATAAGGAAATGGAAAGCAAGAAGACTTGAAGCTCAAAGGCTTGCAAGATGAGCTATAGTGAGCTTGCCTTTATAAAGTCCCTACATACAGGCACTTTCATGGGATGTGAAAGGAAATTCACCCCCTCACACAAACTTTAGGGGGGACTGGAGAAGGAAGGGTAGAGAGACCTCTTTGTGGCCCCAGCAGCCAGGAGCTGCTGCAAGACTTGCTCCAGCAAGACCTCATCACAGGGCTGGGTCATTTCTCCTATGTGGTCCCTACAATTCTGCCAACAGCTTTTCAAAGGTCTTGGTTGGGCCAAAAATAGTTTGCAGAAGGGGCTTATCTCTTCATGAGGAGGTGCAGCAGCTCCTTTGTTCAGCTTTGGCCACAGAGTCACTGTTTGCCAGCCGTTTGGGATGCTTAGATTTCTGCTCTGACTGGGGCCAGCTGCCCATTTCAGATCCAGCTCTTGACTTCACCTCCCTCTGGACCCCCAGCCAAGGGAGGGGTTTTATTTCTGTTTACACTACAAAACACCTCTTTTTGCAGAACAGCATTAGAGGCACTCTCGCTCTGGCTGCACTGTTCCACATGGCCACAAACACCAGCTCCAGACAAGCCAGCATTGCTGGAAAGGTCACGTTTCCTTTGGGCAATTCCTCACCGGCACTTGAGGAGATTATCATATTCAGGCAAGGGAAATTTCTGGCACCAGATGAGCTGTGTTTAAGGGAAACTCTGCAGACTCAAGGAGTCTTTTGCACAGTTGACAGCTCAAAGGAAGTTTTGCTGGCCCAAACCCAACCTTCAGCACTAAAGCTAATTCCAGAAAGAAAAATCAAATGCCTCCCAGAGGCTCTGGGCTTTGCAGACCTGCGCCAAAAAAAATCTGGAACCCTCTACCAGCACACTGGACATTCCTGTCTCCTGAGCTCGCTGGGATATCAGGCCAGGAGCGTGTTGACTTTTGTTGCTGCCTCTGTCGGGCAGGTTGCCCCCGCAAAGCCAGGGTTCAAGAGGCAAGAGATTTCAGGAACAGGATTTAGGAGGAGCCACATGTAACCCCTGCCATGACAGCTGCTGTTTCCCAGAAGATACAGTGACCCATCACCTGCGAAAAAAACTGCGTCCTCCACCGCCTAAAGTATCCCCTGCAAGTGATGGAGTTGCATGAATTAGAGAGGAACCAGGAAGAGCAGCCCTATCTCCCCCGGCAGCCATCCCTTTGGCTGCTCTGTTGAGATTAGGGGAAAGGGAGATGCCAGAAAGTGATACAAGGGACCTTCCCCTTCCATGTGATCTATCCCCGCCTGCGTTGCCTCGTCACAGTGCCAGATACAATTCAGTACAGAATATGGCCTAAGAATGCCAACAAGTTCATCCTGCTGCCAGGCAGAGCTGCTAGGCTTTATTTCATATTGCATTTACCACACATTTATGAAGGGCCCTGACCACTGGCAGGGGTATGGAGACATGCAGCTTACTCTGTTACACGAAATGGAAGAGGTCACCCTCAGAAGGCTACAGATTAACATTTGACATTTTGCCAACAAATTGATCATTTATTAATCTGTTATAAATGTATATAATGGATCTGAGTGACTGAGTCAAGTATGCTGAAATACCCAGATAATGTCTCCACTCGTGTAATTCAGGACCACTGGTGTCAGATCACGACAGAAGTCATGGCTGAAGACACTTGCATGTGATATACAGCCATGCCGCCATGCCTCAGTTTCTCTCCATCCCTGCAAATCACATTTGCCATGGCTCAAAGCAGTGTCCCAGGGGAGGACCACGCCACAGGTGTCAACCACCGCTGGGCACCAGAATTCAGCATCTCAGCCCTTTCCAAAGGTCTCTCTAAGGCCCAAGTTACCTTCACATATCATGACACCTTCAGAATCATGTCTCTAAGCCCATGGTCTTGTCCAAGGTCACCAGGAAGACATACAGAATACAGCAGAAGTCCAGCTGGCATCCTGACACCCTAATTAATTCTATGCTAAAAGGCTGCTGCTGAATGCCAGCAATCACGACTGGGGGCCCTGATACCAGGAAACATGGACTGGCAAAGCATTTGTGGTACAGCCATCACCACATGAGACAACAGCCAAAAGTCACACTTCCTCAAGGATGGATTTCCGTGGCTTAGGAGTAACATGGCTGGATAGCAAAGACTACAGCTGGCTCATCGTCCCACTGAATAAGGAAAGGAGCGTGGATAGCGGTATGATACAGGAAAACTGGGAAAAGAAATAAAATCAACAATTTTTGTCACAGCCTGGAGTTTATTTCAGCCTAGCCTCAGGAGACTTGCCCTGTCTCTGAAACAGCAGCACGTCAGTCAAAGGCAGCCAGAGATACTGCACAAGGCTCTCCCTCCCATACATTCATGTAATTCCTCAGCTGCATTGCTCCGTTCAGAGTCCAGGCTACAGAGTTTGAATAAGAAGGAGGGAGAGGAAAAAATGTATCTATATGCTTCACCCTTAGCCTTTTTCTCATACCAAGGTTCCCCACCCCACACGTAGCTGCACAATCTGAGCCACGTCTCCCCTCCTCTCTTATAAATCAAGAGACACTTTCGAGATGTGGAACAGCAGGATAGAGCCGCTTCACACCCACTGGAGCTGGGGGCGTGGAAAGGCAGCATGCATGGAGTGATAAGGACACACCAAGGCATCTGAACAAAATATGATATGGCCCAAACTTTCATCAAGCAGACATGGAAGAAAAACCACATTCAACACGGCAGAGTCCTATCTCTCTTTTAAAAATAAACTCTTCTTTTTTTTTTTAACAGATCTTGGATTTTTTCCACAAAATTACATTCCATTCCTGCCCAGAGAAGGACGTGCAGATGTACAGCCATGGTATAAAACTCTGTCTGGTTTAGTCTTCATCAAATTTCCTGCATAAATTGATCTGTCACTGTAGCATGTCAGGCAGGGAAACCCCCAAGATGGTAATTTACTGCTTCCACAAGCAAAACAAGACACATTAGAGAAAGCTGGTGGCAAATGGTAGGAGCAGACCTTGAAAGAGGGATGCAGGCATGGTTTGTCCTTCAGCACAAGCTTTGTCTGTACCCTCCTGCCTCTCACAGGACAGTGGCTCTAAAAAGGTACAGGGGATGTTCTATGCTTCCAGATGCCATAAGTGATGCACAGCCTCCCAGAGAGGCACAAGGCAACAAAAAGGAAAAACTGCTTCTTTTTATTATTATTGGTTTTAATGATGGCAGACAGAATCCAAATGAATCCCTTACAGGATAATGAATTGCACTCCCAGGGCTGTGGGTCCCTAGCACACAGATAGGCTGGTGCAGTAATGTATTAACATCACCGGTCAGGAATTTGGCAGGGGGGAGAAAAGGCTGGAGGCCGAGTTCTCCCAGCCCTCCACTGTATTCAGTAGGTGTGAGAAATCAGTACTGTGTATGACCTCAAACCATGGCTCTTTCTCACGGTCTCTCCATCTCAGCCCTAGGGTTCAAGAAATTGGATTTTTCTAAAGGACAGGAAATCTGGGCTCTGTTTTTGCAAGGGGAGAGCACGTCAGAGAAAACAGATTTGTCAGAGGTACAGACTGCCTTACCCACGTTTTGCATTTTATTTTTCCCCTCTCTCAGAAGGAAGCAATCCTCCACAGCCTCCATGCCTTAGCTACAGGCAGCCAGCTTCCTTCTTGATACTCTCATACTGGAAAACAAGTTTGAGCCTGAGAAGGTGAGCAATAGCCTTAGCCCTGCTTCAAGCCAGGATTAAGAGCAAAATTCGTATCACTGTGGTACTTTTTATAGCACCACTGGCTTGGCCATGAGTCCTTCGTTTTGCAACCCGTGGGGCAATGCAGACCCCCACAACAGCAGGAGGGAATTTTCCGTCTTGAGCGCTAGCAGGAGGCAGCAGGGAGGCCGTGAGAACACACTGCTCCGCTCCCTGGGAGAGCAGAGGCTCTCCTCGTTTATGGCTACTGCCGACGAGTTGCAGTGCAACGGGAACTGGAGTCAGCATCAAGCCCTCAGCCCCTGCTGCGCTAAGGCAGCACGTCCTCATGAGGAAAAAGTCTTTGCCCCCAAAAAACTGATTGCAGCTTCCCCATCCAGTGTCCTTTCTAGCTGAATCATGCTCAATACACATTAGTGGTCCTTCTACACCCTGTCAGAGGATGCAGATAACCTGCAGTTGCAGCCTTGAGTGGCTCAGAAGCTCACTACAGCTCCCTAAAATTTCCATGGGCTCAAAGTTCAGGCCCTAAATATCGAATTGCTTAAGAGCAGGTAAAAATCCGAGTCAAGCCAGGCTAAAAGCAAACAAAACCCATTAGCTCGTTTCTGGGAAAGGTCAGTGGTAGGTGGAGTTCTTCTGAAAAAAAAAGCTCCAGGGTTGGTAAAATATGAGAATGGATCCACAGGATACTCAGAGGGGACAGATGAACTGCTGCAACTGGAGAAAGAATGATGAGCTGCTGTCTGTGGAGTGCAAGCAGAAGAGGGTGGCCATCCCATGAGGCACCCAGGGAGGGGATACCCACCACACACTGGCTCAACCCCTCACCCTCACCCAGCCCCTTGGCTCAACTGGGCTGCAAATCACTAGGTCCCTTCTGGCTTGCAAAATGTGGTGCAATTGCTGTGAAGCAGCTAGCACCTCCTCCCTGCCAGCAGCCTCTGGTCACGACTCCCTTGGCATCCACTCTCCACTCATGGGGTTTGCAGAGGTGCCCACCAGTTCTGCTTTGGCTGCAGCAATGGGACACAGAAGGATAAAATAAATAAAGGTCACTAATAAAAACGTCAAAATAGGGAGGATTTGGGAAGGGGAGCACTGAGGTGGGCAAGTCCTGCAGGGACCGCAGGCTCCTCGTGAATCACTGAGGCAGCATTGCAAAGTATGAATCGCACTGATGAAGGCCCCGTGTCCCCCTGTCCCATGCCAGCATCCTTCCCTCCTCTCCCCATGCAACAGCTCTGCTACTGGCTCATTCCTGCACATTCATCTTCTTCATCTCCCCCTAAAGTGCATCCCTACTTCCTCACAGCAAGATTTCCTCCTTCTCCATACCTACCCTTGAGCTAGAGAGATGGAGTAAAGCAATGCTGCAACAACTCCCAGAGCAGCTATCTCCCAGGCAACAAACCATGCCCAGACCATGTCCTAATATCAACCACCCCCACAAAAAAAATGTTCTTCCCTGTCAAAGCACCATCCATTCCCAAGTGCTTCGAGCTCCTCGTTCCCAGCTTAGCACTCAGCAGGTCAAGACAGAAATACTGGAGTAGCATCTTCCCCGCTGAGATACATCCTGGCAAGCTTCAGGAAACATCACATGAAGACAGAAAGGAAGGCATCCTGCACAGCTGGGCAGAACCCCCATACCCTAATCAAACTAAATATTACACTCATGACATACACCAAAATTCAAGGAGTTTGGAGAATTTTAAAGCTGCCTCTAATGAAGAACAACTCCAAGCATTGCCAACAGCATTGCTCGACAGTGCAGTAGCGTGTTGCAGGGAGAAAGAAGGGGCCATGTAGCTGCCTCATGGGTGCCAAGACATGAATGCTGGCACTGGCTGGAGGCAGACAACATTTCATCATGTATGGTGGGCCAAAACCCAGGGGCATGCAAGATTCATTTCAGATAGCACAGTTTGGCTTCCAATGTTAATGTTGTCACAGAAGATAAAGCAAAAGTCCCATCCTACAAAGTAAATAATTACCTCTATCACTTGATTGAATTTTCTGACTTATTTTCTTCCACTGAGCTTTTTCATCCTCAGGATTCAGGCCCCTTTCCCCACAGCATTATTTGCACTTCAGACTCTATAGCATTGCACAGACACATAATTAGAGACACTTATTAATTTGTTGCCTGTGCAGCAGCCATGCTCTGGAGCCTCTGTTCTGGATCAGGTCCTTGTCATCCTAGGAAGCATACAAGCAGCATGCAAGCAAACCGTCCTTTTTCTCCAAGAACAAATCACAGCTCACTTCTTAATGGTACCCAAGATTCACCCACATGCTGGATGAAAAACAAACCAGCTGAGACAAGAGCAGTACTGCTTCAAACCCACATCCATCTGCATGCACACTCCAGCCAGGGACTGACAGCCCAGCTATGGGGACACAACTGCAGCAAGCCACCGCAGCACTTAGTGGGAGCAGTGTCAAACAAGAGGCCAAATAATCCAGTTTCGAGAAGCAGCACAGCTGTGTTACAGAGAGGCTGATTTGTAGGTTAATTAAACAGCCATATTCTTTTGTGAAGCACTTGAGGCTCGATAAATAGAGGGAGAATAAAATTCCAGCAGGAGCAGATAATTAACTGAATGAATCGACGTGACAGGCACTGGATCCCTATCTTATTTATTGGAATTCATTAAAAGGATAAGGAAAAAAGAGACCTCGATAACAAGATAAAGCAGCTTATGTTTGAAGAGGACTTTAAAAAACACAAAGTCTTGTGGGTGTGCGAGGGATCATGGCAATAAACGTGCTACAAAGAGAGAAATCTTTCCCAAGCGATATCCTGATAGAGAAACTATGCCGGATGAGGGGAGTGCCTGGGCACGTGGGGCAGAGGAGGGAAGGTAGATAGCCCTGCAATTGTCCATTCTTCTCATGCCTTTCCCCAGGTAATTACTTAGCCACCGTGCAAGGCATAACCATGGGCTCCTTCCAGCCTCCAACTCTTCATATGCAAATGGACATTCCTGCTTGCCCCCTCTGCTAAGCACCTTCTTCAGTGAGGAGGAAGGAGGGCTAATTTTTCCAATCCACCTCCAGGCTAGGCAGAGGTGAAAATGTTTCCCAGAGTGCTGGCTCAGTGCTTCAGCCTGAAGGTGTCTCCAAAGTGCTCCCAAGCACACCAAACCACTCTGAAACACAGCATGCACTAAACCCCTCAGCAGTCGGTGGAAAAGCCATTTCATGCAAATCTGGCTCCTGGGACCAATGTTTGGTGATGGTCCACATGTGGGTATGGGCCTCTTTGTCTGAAATGCTGGGGTTTTGTACCAAGCACAAGGCAGGATGTTTAAAGCATCGGGACTCAGTTCTTCCACACAAAATGCACAAGACTTCTGCGCTGGTTTCAGATCAGGAGCCCTTAACCCAGCTGTTGGACAGCTGGCAAGCAGCTCCCTTAGCTGAGCAATGTTCAGAAAAGGCAATTCCCTGGGTTATCCCCACTGATGACCTGCAGCGGGAGCAGTCAGGTAAATCTTGACACCACACCAAAACCCTCAGTGGTCACAAATATGGCCCTGAGCAGCCGTTTTCACTCTTGTGGTCCAGGTCTCTCCAAAGCTCCAGGTCTTGGACACATACGAAGAGCACGTACCTACGCAGTGTAACCGCTCTGCCTGCAGTCACCTTGGGACAGATAAAAGCAGAGCACAGCAATCTTGGCAGCAATGTATCTTCAAGGCAGCAGCCTCAAGCTATTCACTGACTGAAGTAGCTTGTTCCTGCAGCCGCTGTGGCAGGGCACACAGAGCCAGCTCCACAGCTGTTCTTAGGAAGGCATATGCTCCGGGAGAAAATAAACTGCAAAACAGGCTACGCTGTGGATGGAGCAGATCTGTCTGCTCTGCTGTTGAACCCTGTGAACACGACTGAGGCTATTTGTATGCAAACCATGGAAATCCCTCACACCCCGCACCCCAGTCTTCTCATCTGTAAGCAGGACTGGGAAGCACAGCCACAAAGCCAAACCTCAAAACCAGATTAAGTGTAATAACCCCACCCCACAAATGTCACCTCATAAAAGCCCCTATGAGTCTCTGAGACACCAAAAGTCCCTGATCCACAACAGGAGGAACTTGGAGACATCCTTAAGGACAGGAAATCCCCCCTGGCTTGGACTGTGCTGAGGACACTCTTCTTTGGACACCTCTTTTCTGTCCATGAGGCACACGTGCTTCCCCCTGCTCTCCCCCATCTGCCACCCTGCAAAATAAATTGCCACCCTGCTGTGAGCAAGGATTCCCACACCAATTCATTTGCCTGGCCCTCCTCCGTACCAGCTGGCCCCAAATCTGAGCCCATCCCCGCCTTTTTCAGACCCACATAGAGGTCTCCATACCCCTCACAAGCCCCTGAACAAGCCCTGTTCTGGAACAAGGACGTGTAACCGAGGTCCTAGTCCCTCTGATCTGAGATAAGGGAAAGAGTCCAACGGGACAAACAGCAGATGAACAGAGAGGAGTCAGTTCCTCCTGCCCACTTCCACACCAGGGGCCTTTGCAACCAGTGGGAGCTTTTCTGCTGACTCCCCGAGTCCAGAAGGGGAGGAGGTGGCAGGGACTGGGTGGCTGTAGGAGCCCGTTTCTCTTCCAAAGTGGGAAGCATATTTGAGAGGTGAGGTTTGGAGACTGCATTACCAGTCAATGAGATCTCAAATTGACTGGAAAATGCCTGTCAAAAGAAACCTCACCTTGATATTCTCCACCACTCAGCGGGAGACCAACGGGCACAGAGAACACACGGGAGCCAAGAGGTACCCAAGATGCACAGTGTGAGTCCAACACTCCCTAATACCATTTCTCACCCATCCAGCTGCTCAATCAAATATAGAGATGAAAAGTACTTCTCTTCTGCCCAGTCAGAGCCACCAGCACAGCACACCAACATCATCCACAGGAGGATCCTAGACGCCCACAGAGGAAAGCAGCATTTCCAACCCCCAGGAAAGAGCAGAGTGACCGCATGGCAGGGAATCCCAGAGCCAGCAGACAATGTAGCCGTCTTCTCCGGCTCAGCCCCGGCTGACAAATGGGAATAAATGCAACTGAGCCATCCACGTCCCTGCCCTGGCAATTAGACTCTTAGAGAAAGGTTCAAATCACTATTGTGATGAATTAAATCAAAAAAGAGAGGTGTCAGCTTGTAGCCCTGGGAGGATCTGGCCCTTTACTGATCTCTGAATTGAAAAAGCACATCACAGCGTGCATAACGTACAGTTCCTACGGGGAAAAAAAAATCCTTTTTCTAGGCAGAAGCGTTTAGTGCTCAAGGGACACAAAAAGACACGTACTGAGACATCCCTTGCACGGAGAGCGGATGGAGCGAAACCAGCCGCTCAGGTGAGTGTCACAGTACAGTTGTGCTCAGTTATTTTAGTTGGGACCTCCTGGAAAAGCCATCACTAAGTTCAAATCTGCTTTTCTCATATAGCTTTTGAGGAAGAGCGGGGGAGGGGGGAGTATCTATTATCCTCCCTTCCAACGCATCGGGTCTGCCGGGAAACCAGGGAGAGGACAAAATTGAGCCAATTTAAAGGGCCAGGAATATGGTCGTTCTGACATACACTCCCTTTCCCACCCCCCGGCGCCCCTCGGCGCGGGCACAGCCGGCGGGAGCCGGGAGCGGGTCCCCCGCGGGCAGGTGGGCGCTCACCTGATGAGGTTCTGCAGGCCCTGCTTGCTGGAGTTCCTCCTCAGGATCGCGCTGGTCATGGTGGCCACAGGCTTGTCGGGCAGGGTCCCGCCGCCGCCCCCTCCCCAGCGCCGCAGGCAGCCGCCCGGCACTGCGCGCTCCCGCGGCCCCCTCTCCGCCTTCAGGAAGTTCTGCAGCTGGTTTCCTTTTGTTTCTGCTAGCCCCCCCTGCTCCACACCCCCGGCTTGTCTCCTCCACCTCTACCTCCTCCTCCTCCTCCTCCCCCTGCTCTGCCTCGTGGAATTGTCACGGGAGAATCTCTGCGAGCGCAGCCGCCGGCGGGCCCCGCAGCACAAAGCCCTGCGCTCCCCACTCCCCTGCGAGGGGGATCCTTTCCTCGTTTTAACTCTCTTCTGTCCCTCCTTCATCTTCTCCAGCCCCCTCCTCCTTATCCTGTTCAACAACCTCCGCCTATCTTTCTTTTTATTCTCTCCCCCCGACCTTGACCACTGTTTTTCCTGATTACACAAAGCAACTAGGGAGCAGAAATCCAGGCTGGTAACTTGCACTCTATGGGCTGTAAATTACTCCCGGTCCATTCACAGCAGAAGTATTGCATGAAGGTTTCACCTCCTAACAGTCCCTGCGTGCCCACAGGTGAATCAAGAGTCAGATTAGTGCTAAAGGGTCTTTGTGCTGGGAAATACCATGCCAGAGAAGAATGTTCTCCTGGGATGGAGGTAGCAGCTGTATTCTGGGGGAAGCCTCCGACAGGCAAGCAGCGTGCATCCTGCCTCTGCTCCCAAAAATCTCCCTTACCTGCCCAAGTGACAATTCTCCCATGTCTCAGTTTTCCCAACCATCACATTAAGCAAGAGCAAAAGAAATCTGGCTAAATCTGGCTTGCCTCCATGAAATACTGATATTTCAGGAGATTAAAAAAAGTGTGTGAGTGTTTGATGAAGAACTAATATCACCACCTGCTAAAACAAAATGCCCATCTGCCATGGATTCAGATGCTTGTTCTTCATGCTACCTCATCAGAGGAATAGTCTGAGGAAGGAAGGGGGAAGCCTTTCTCCCTTACCTGCATCTCCTGGGCCACACATGCTTTTTTGGGGGGAAAAGACCTTCTGCCATGCCAAACCAACAGGTGCCTGGACTGGTACCTAGAAAGTTCCAGCCCTGCCTCACACTTGCACATTGTGGCGCTCATAGCATGGATCCCCCATGTTCCCCAAGGTAAGTGGGAATATTCCTCTGGCTATCTCCAATATGGGAGCCGTTATGATGGAATCACCCTGTTTAGATCCTCACCTTCCTTCTGCTTTCAGTACCTCTCATGTCATTTACACGTTTCCTTTCAATCGCTTCTTCAGAAATGTTTCTGGACACCTGGTAAACTGAAATGGGGAAGTTGGCCATGAAATACACTCAGAAATCTCCATTAAAAAAGGAAGTGCCTGGCCTCCTTTCTGCTCTCTTTTAATTTCAAAACAGATTATTTTTTTTTCTGCAGGTATTTACTAAGCATCACCTAAGTGATTATGAACAACAAAACCCACAAAGGACAAATATTGATGCTGGCCTCACTCTGTGGGCTGCTCAGATGATATCACACTGCATATTTTTCTTTCTAAATTTGGTGAGAAGATGCAAGAGATCTACCACAAAAGGTCTCTCTTGCTGAAAAAGAGCTTGTCCCAGCCCTACAAGTGCTTGCAGGAATAATTAGGTTCAAGCATGAGAACATTTCTGTTGACTTCACCACAATTGGCTAGAGTTGAAATGAAATGTGCACCTACAGGGTTTTCTTTTGGGAGAGCATCAGCTCAAACCTGCCAGTGCCTCCCATGGTCGGAGCCAGACAAGGATGCAACTTGAAGGAGCCCTGGCAGGCAGAGATGTAGCTAAAAGCCATGGGCTGAATGAAATCACAGCGAGCACTTCAGGCAAATGTCAGTTATCTGCAGGGAGCTGAGGAGGGGTGAGGAGGAATGCAGCCACTGTCACCAGGAGAAGACAGGAGCCTGCTGAGTGTAAGGAGGGAAAGAGGCAAGGGCACACTGCTACCTATCAGAGGTGAAATCCTCTGTGTAAATGGGCAGAGGGAAAAGCTGTTAATTCCCCCAGCAAGAGAGCCTTGGCTCCACACCTGGGTTTGTCTCCTCGGAGATGCCAGCATAAACTCCTCATCTTGCAAGCACTTGGCAGACTTCCACCCAAATTCCAGAGCTGACTTCATCTCAGGGATGGGGCTTTCAATGAACAAGGCTGACAAAAACCATGCTTGGATGAAGAAATCCAGGACTAGAGAGAGGTCATGACATTAGCTCTTACTGGTCTAAGGTGTTAAGATAATTTGGAAACATCAGAAGTGAAGCAGTGAGGAAAGGGGTCCCTTAACTGCAAGAGGTTGAACTCTGTGTTGCTCCCAGGGAGAGAAATTCCTGGGACAGAATTCCACCTGGAAAAATCTTTCAGGGTGGCTGGACTACTCAACCTCTGAGGAAGGCTTCCTGCCCTTCTCCCTGGCTTTCATCTTCAAGAAAGATACAAGATGCAACAAGAAAACTCATCCTTCCTCCAGCATCAGCAAGGTCCTGCAGGACCACAAGGAGTGAAGAGCAGAACACACAGCTTGCAAAATGGGAAGGAACTGTGCCCTAAATGACGCATGGACAGAGTCACTATTCCCATCTGCATGGGGCAGTGACCATTTAAACCTACAATTCAAAAGTACAAAGGCTGTGCCTAAAGAACCATGGAGAAAAAGCGATGCAGGAGAAATCCCACACCATCGTCTTGCAGTACAGAGGCACCTTCAGGGCCTCTCTTGCTGCCAAGCCCATATGCATCAGTCTGAGTCACTCCATGTATCCGAAAAAAGTAAGGTCAGCATCAGTCCCACAGCTGCTCCTATCCTTTCACAGAAACAAACCTCGTGGTCCCAGCAGGAAGTGGGTAGGAGTACAGTGGACACAGGAAGAAAAACAAAACATTAATTCATCTGTTATTTTTTGGCACAGTTTAAGCTAGGAGAACCACCATAAATCTCTGCAGCAAAACTGTGCCCCACTGCAGGACCTGGGATGCCTGGAGCACCCAGGAGCATATTGCATGGCACTGGAGAGTTTCCTAGAGCTCTTCCCAGCAGCAGAGAAAGCAGAGAAGGGGAGATGCTGGGAGAGGGAACAAGTCTGTCCACAGTGATGGATCGCTGTGGGAAAGAGGGCAGGAGTCCCAGAGAGATAGGGCCGCACCAGTTCCTGTTAATTACACAATCATTCTGCTATGCAGGACTGGTTGCAAAATCAGTTGAAGGCTCACACATGGTCTAGAGAGAAAAAAAAAAAAAAGGAAACAAAAATACTCTAGTACTGCTAGTGAGGAAATGCAGCCCAAGCAATTCTTTCCAATATTGCAGGGATGTAAAACACTGTCAGCATAATCCCCAAGGTACAGTCACTGCAAGGGTCTGTCTTTTACAAGGGCCATCATCAGCCAGCATGGTTTCCAGAGGTCCACACCTGCATGTCAGTGGTGGGATCTCACCCCAAGAAGATGTTCTCGTAGGAACAGCCTCACATCTTCATCAAGGACTAAGTACCGTGTTTCAGCAAGAGAACCTGCGCTACCACAAGCAGTCCCTGTAGGATAATGGAGTAGATGGAGGGGTCTCTGGTTTGTCTTTAAGGCATCTTTCCCTCTGTCATCACAAATCTCTATCCAAACATCTCACCAGCCTCTCTTCACCATGGACAGGCAACCCTCACTCTGAAATCAGCCTGGCAGCCTCCCAGGAGCCCCAGTTCAGGGAAAGAGGCAAAAGGGGCACACTGTTTGGTAGATAAGGTGAGTAGATGGTGTGGTTTACACATTAGCCTGATGGATACAGTTTGCTTACCTCACCTTCACCCCAAATTCCCACTTAACTCAGTCCACTTTACTTTGCCAGCGCCTCACTTTTGGGCAGCCAAATAGAAACAAAAACAGGCGGTCAGAGATAATCCCAAGGAAACAGCACATCTAGCAGCCAAAAACAGCACGTAGTCTCCTTCACACCACAGCAGCTCATTACAAGCGTGCTGCTGGGGGGGCAGGGCACCTCGCCTGTGCAATTAGCTCAGGCTGCAGAGCAAAGAGTCCAATCCCAGCGATGCTCCCCAGCAAGCCTTCCTTTTCCCTGGCCGTGAATCATGAGAGGATATTCCCAAGCCAATGCATGACCCCATGGGTGTTTAGAGGGGGTGCCATAGGCAGGAGCTGTCTTGGGTCAGAGCCAAGGCCCACACACTCAGAAAGGCATCATGAAGAATGTCTGTAATTGTGGGCTGGATCCAAAGGGCCAACAAACACTGTGTCATACCAAGTCTGAAATATTTGGCATGGGATCAATGATGACTTTCTTTCTGTGACATCCAAAGATGCAGAAATGAGAGGGAATCAGAAGCCAGATCTAGAAGGAGCATCCTTCTTCCTCTATCCTACCACCACCTCTCACAGTCATACAGAATGGAGAAAAGACTCTACCTAGGAAACTTAATGGATACATCCATAACCCTAAAATGCCAAGAGTTTGCTTCATTTGTCAGTGAGAGGGGAAGATGCAAACTTACAAACCTTGTAGGAGAAGAGATTTTCGTTCCAGGGGTGATACAAACAAGGACAAAGGATGGGTTTAAAAAACAAGGGGAAAAGAGAGGCATCAACCAGACAGCATAGCATAGCTAAAGAAGATCTGAGTCTCTGTTTCACTAAGTAGTGTGCAAACAGTGAGATACCACCTGAGATACTACAGTGAGCCACCATCCAAGTTTTCCAGACCGGAGCCAAGGCCAAGTGACTCAGCCAAGCCCTAGAGGAGTGCAGCTGGTCCAGCATGTCAAGCCAGAGCTATTACTGATACTGTGCACAGTATCTATATATTAGGTTAAATCAACAAAGCCATTGGGAAAGAAACAGGAAAACAAAGCAATGGCTGCAGACAAGACACTCTCATCCTATGAAGGAGGGTCATTACAGGACAAGAAGAGAACTGTTGGCCCCGAGGAGACAGACTCCATCTCTTTAGGATGCTTCTCCACTGCAAGGCCGAGATGCAGGACAAGGGACTCCAGTCAGGATGGATAAGTCTTCCACCAGAAGACATTGTAGGAAATGTCTAAAAAAGGCCTTCTTATAGCATAACATTGCTTCGTCACTATTCTCTGCTCACCAAGGTTTGTTTAGCTGAGTGAATTTGAATGTCTATTTAAAATAAATGGAGTGGTCTTTGCTTTAACTAGGTGGATTAGATGGGCACTGGGCAGATGAAGACACCTTCAGACATCTTCCATGTTTGGTATAAGAGGGGCACAACCTGTAATATGGGCACCACCTTCTTTCACCAAGTGGCATCTGTGTGATGTGTTTAAGCACCACCCAAAGCCAAGGAACACATGTTGTTGACAGGGTTGTAGGATAGTACCACTGCACAAGTGCAGCCCTGTGTTGAGCCATGCTGCTCAGCTGAACACACAGCTTTCAAGGAGAAAAATACAGCTTCTGCCCAATATAAACTTATTAGCTCATCTGCAGCTGGTTTGAGACTCTGATGTAGCACCAGATTGTGCAACACAAGCAGTTTTAGCAACCATTAATCTCCACTTTACACTGCTGGGCTGGTTACTGGGGTCAGGGTAGGCTACATGGGTAGTCTAAGAAGGAAATCTCAAGCACCATGTGATAGTTCCTGCTTCCAAGCTATACCCTTACTTTAAGTCACTATCTAATCACTATCTAATATCAGCTTGCCAATATCCATCCATGCCTCCCTTGCAAAGAAGGGCAAAAGTGAGGAGCTGTTTTGAAAAGACCCACAAAAGTATCTTCGTGCATCCAAAAAGCTTGAAGACACATGGCTCCGTCAAGTGGCGCTCAACGAAAAGATAAGATGTGCCTTTCTGCACAAAAGGCAGCTAAGGCTGTATGCAGGCAGATGGCGACTGGCATAGAGATGCAGCAGAAGAGAAAAATGCCACCCCAAAGAAGGAGAAGTCCCACCAGAGCAGGGTGCACAGCCTGCATATCACATCAGTCTGCCCTTCAAGACAGCTCAGCTCAGGCGCAATGCTGTTCTCTCCTGTTATAGGAAGCTACATGACAACTGCGAGGAGACATTTATTTTAAGAGGAAATTATTATTGTCGCCATTTTATTGGAGGAGAGCTTTACCCCTCCAGAATAGCTGGCAGCTGTGATTGTTTGGGGTCTGTCGATAGTTCAGCATTTGTCAATGCAAATGGCTCTGAAGCAAGCTTGCACTGGAATGGGAACAGCTTCTGCAGCAGAAAAGCACAAGCATGCACAAGCACAGAAGAAGAGATCATATTTTCCAAACTATCTGGCAAGGACTTGATAAAAGATATTACGTGTACTGTCTACTCAGCTGCAGCAAGCAACAGATACCTAGAGCTGGGAGAGAGGCTCCTTTGTAGTGCAGAATTAATCCCTAACAAACAATCTATTTTCAAAATTAACACGGAAGTGAAAGAACCTCCAACTGATGCAAACTGACATAGCTTTATAGCAGGCAGAGGCATGGTGGTGGAAAAAAGCATTTGGGCCTACACATCTGTGCAATAGCAAGAGAAATACAAATAAACTGAGCTTCAGCTAAACTAAGTCTTACACATCTCAGATCAGTTGCTTCCAGACGGACCCAAGTTTTGAAACTATTGAGTGCAAGTCACCAATCAAGCCCACTGGCTGCCATTTCCATTCATTGATAAATCCCGCTGGGCTTGGCCATGTATCTTCCTCCCTACTCAGGTATTCCTTGGACAGTTACCAGATGCACCAGCCTGCTATGAACTACCACTGCTCCTCTGAGACAGGGCAAACCCAAGTAGTTCCTGTGTTTGACACTTTCCTGATACGACTGAAGATGGAGTTGTCAGCATCAGCTCTGCTGCAAGCCCTGGCAGCCCATCCCAAGAGAGACTTGTTTAAAGTAGCAAATAACAGAAGATATTTCACCCTGCCTTGCTGCAAATTCTCCTACTCCAGGATGGAGGCTGCAGGAGTGGAGCTCCCAGAAAACCACTTCAGACCTGCCTGTGAGAAAGACAACTCTGAGTGCTGAAACCTGGGATTAAGACACTCCAATGGCTGCCTCACACATCTGGTGTGTGTTAGGATGGATACACTGGCAAGGAAAACATACATGGGCTCCAAGCAGGGCTGGTTAACCCACTCATGGCCAAGCCTCTGTGGAACATGCAGGCAGGCTGAGGTCTTCGAGATACCTGGACAAGCCTCAGAAGAGCAGGGTTCAAATCTCACTAGTGGACTCTGCTTCCTACATGATACTGGGAAATCAGGGAGCAATTCAGATGCCTAAACAAAGGTATCAAATCACCACTAATGATGCCTTGGGTTACCTAAGGCAGCTGCCAAGGCCTGGCAGATTCACACAAGTCCAGTAGGAAACCACCAAATCTACAGTGGGCAAATTCTACAGTGAGGGCATCCCTTCCTCTCCCTAAACATCTCAATCTCAGCTGTCTGGCCTTGCAGTAGAGTTAGCCTGTCTTCTTTTCCCTGAACAAGTAGGCCATAGGAATAGCCACAGAGCACCCACTGTGGTGACACTCTGTCTTTGGCTGGGCAGTGTGGGTGCTCCTCTAGCACCAATCATACCAAAGTCATGCCACACAGGACAGCTGCCTTTCCAGAATGTACAGCACCTCCTAGGATGTATTTTTGAGCCATATACTAGATGGCCATGGTCCAGAACACAACCTGAGTAAAGAGGCCTCTAAGTCCCTATCATTCAAACACACCCCATTGATATATACTCTCAAGGCTTCTCATTATGAAGGACTTTAGAAGAGAATCACCCCATGAGAACCCATTCCCCATGCATTTGACTTCCAAGGATGCCAAAACATCTCCTCAGGAAGCCAATAGATTCAGCCAGATGAGGAGTTTGTTGGACTTATATTAATATAAGAGAGAAACTGGGAGTAGAAACTGGAACTACAGGAGGTCAAAGCTGCTATGCAGGCTAGGGGAGCAGAGCCTTCCCCTCACCTGTTCCAGGTGAGTGAGCACCATCCCTCCCAGGAAGGTTTGCATGGCTGGATTCTGCCAGGGGACCTGCAGGGGGAGGATGAAGTGAGAGCACCAAATCTTTGTGGCCTTTCCTCTGAGCCTCTGAGGACTACCACAGGTTTGCAGTCAGTCAGAGCCAAATTACAGTCCCAGGAGCCTGGTAGTCACACCAACGCCTCGTGGAGCCTAGGCAACAACTTTATTTGGGCCATGATTCCCACTCCCCCCAAAGAAAAAGCTGTTCCCATGAAAACATAACACCAATGAGGTCTTGGAGCACCTTCTGACCAGGTGGTCTGCCCAGATGCCAACCAGTGCCCCAACAGAGGCAGCAGCCAGGCTGGATGAGTGCCTAGCTAGGAACAAGCCTAGCTCTGGGGAAAGCACCAAGGCAGAAAGGACTTGGCTCAGCTGCTGCACAGACCCTACATGTGTGCATGGGTCACAGGGGTGATAGATACAAAGGGAGGATGCAGGCAGAGCATCAACCAGGGCTGGATTAGCAAGGTCAGTGAGGGTCAGAGCAGAGAGGCCCAGGAGCCTCAAGGGTTGCCAAGGTTAAGCACTTCCTGCCTCACAGCTAGCCCTTCCAGTTACTGCAAGGAAAAGGGGTTTCAGATTTTTGGAAAAGTCCTGAACCCTCTGAAGTAAATTCACCCTACAAAATTCACGGGCAAGGGATTCCCACAAGCTTCTAAGCCAGATTTCACACCAAGAGTTTTAAAACAGCCAGCCTTTCAACCAGCTGAGAGTCTTTGGTGTTAAAAAAAAATAATAAAATTCAAATGAAGGCTGCTGGGCAATCCTTTGCTTTAACGCACAGTCCTCCACATGCATAGCTTTATATAGCAAAATAAGCTCAGAGGCAAGGCAGGCTTATTTTTTTGTTCCCCAAGGAGAAAAGGGCAGTGAAGACACCTGATATTTCCTATAATTAGAGACAGTTCTTTACCACTAATGCCACTGCCAGAACATCTATATTCCATTTGGAAAACATACATATAACCCAGCTTCATTAAATAATCCATCTGGTCTTTCCATGTTCATTTCCCTACTACTTTTCCACTTAATGAGCCCAGCTGGGTCAAACTGTGACCAGTTACTCCTGAGCAGGGATCAGCCATCCCTCCACCCTATCCCCAAGGAATCTGGTGCACTGAGGAGTCCAAAGACTCTCCAAGTATCAGTTTTCCCAGACAACCTCCTTCCAACCATGGGTATACTTAGCAAAGGGAGTCATTTTAGCCAGGACCCTTGAGACTCCTCTAGGGATCTGGAGAATTCAAGACAGCTGGGGATAGACATGGCAAGGAAAAGCCTGGAGCTTGCTGGCACAGCAGAGCCTCTCTCCAAACAGTGACCATAAATGGGCTGCCAAGGGCTCTCTGCAGCTCATCGGGTAGGAAGCCCCAGAAGAAAGGGGACAGGGAATTTGGGAAAAGCCAGTCTCAGACCCCACAGACAAGAGAAACATGCCACATGAGCTATGCTGCCTCTCAGGTGCAGATATCCTGTAGAGCACAGCCCAAGCTGTAGGGATGTGCATAGCCATGGGTGTAGGAACCAAGGTCAGGGACTGCCTGAAGCCTCCAGAGCTTTACGAAAAGAGCTCTGAGTAACAGACCTAACACATACTGGGCTCCAATCTTGTATGGTGAAGGCAGGACAACCCAAGCAGTCACCTCCCCAGAGCTTCCTAAATCTTCTTGCTTACATGGGGAGGTGCACACCGCAGAGGTTTCCTATATAGTAATTCCAGTTCATGGAAGAGAGAATAACACCAGTGTGTTTTAAGTAGCGTTACACTGGCATCAGCAGGACTTTACCAGCATGTTCCAATCTGTATGGGGAAACAGACTAGGCTATGTTCAAATTAAGATTTCTAGGACATTTTCTAATGCAACCTCCTCTTCTATAAGCACTGGGCAAAGTTAAATAGACAAGACACCAATATTTTTCTCCCAACACCTCCTGCTGTGCATTTATACCCAGGAGCCATTGAATTTAATTCTTGGCAGCTCCATCACAAGATTCACTGCTCACATCTCCATCATGCTTTAGGCTGTCTTAGGAGCATTGTCCTGATTCCATCCATATACAAGTCAGCTTCAAAAGAGCTTTTTCATCAAGGAGAGGAGAACAGGGAGCTGAACTAGTCACAGGGTGAGAAAAGGTAGCACCAAATAAGTAAACACTTCCTTCCTCCATTTTGGGAGTGGAAATCACCAGAGTCTAGCAAGTGTTTAAATAGCACTAGTAAAAGCAGAAGAAATTTAGAGCTGCACATGAAGCTATTACACAAATTGTGAGAGGAAAGTAATTCTCCTTCTTTCTAAAACAAAGAGGAATTTATTGACGCTTGCTATATTTGCCATTGTGTTATATTTCATTAAAAAATTTCATTAAGATTCTAAAAAGCAGCTAGAAAGGAAGGGAAGCACCACCCTGCTGTCAAGTGTTCACATGTACTCTTTCTAAACATGTTTCTAAAGGCTGCAAGGGTCGTAGTGCTGTAGAACAGACTCCTCCAGACAGCATCTTATTTAGTGGAAACTCCAGCAGGAAACAGAAGAGGGAAGAAGCTGGCCCTGCCTCCCCAGCAAACTGATAGCCCTGCCTGCATCAACATACCTGCACCTACTGCAGCAAGAAGGGAACAGGAATATTTGATTGCCTTGGACCATGCACAGCATCTGCTCCTTGCTACTGCAAGATGAGCTGAGCCTGCAGCAGAGGTCCAACCAGGCTGCAACGATGCTGAGAATCACACAGATCTCAGTACGGAGGAAACTCCTGCGATCTCTCAGAAGCCAAGGCTTCCCTTTGTTTCAGCAGAGAGTCGTGCACAGTGCCTTCCAGCACCTTTTGAAGCGTCTTGTCAAATCTTCAGCTGAGGCTAATTGCTGTCAGGTGTCAGCCGAAACACTTACTGCAACCACTAACGACAGGAGATGACACACCTTTCTCCTCTCTTTGTCACTCAAGGGGTTTTTTTTCCTTTCCTGTCACCATTAACTGTGCTGGCTCTCAGAAGCCTTAGGGAGAAATGCTAATGCAAGCTTTGAAGCTGGAGGTGAAAAATCAGGCAACCTCCTAAACTCCCTGGATTGCTCAGCCTGAATCCAGTCCAAATGTGAGTACTTCGGGGTTATGCACCTCGGCCGAGTTTATCTGTCTGCCTCCACCGCAGATAGATGAGGTCTCTGCTACTGATCTATCTTCTTTTAACCCCTGTGGAAAGCTGTGTGCATTGGAGTAAAGAGACTCCAAATTTTACAGTCTCTGCTGATAAAGCCATAAAGCGGAGCAGAGGCACAGGGAAATATATAACTTTTGAGCAGCTAGCCTGAAATATTGCCAGGTTAATTGGGCTAGAGGCATAGGGCACACAGTAAAAAATCAGATGCGCCCAGCAAGGAGAGAAGGCAGCTGATCTCCACCCACTTGTCTTGGAGATCGGGCTGATTTCAGCATGGATCAGGTCCAGGTCACCAGACCCCTCACTGACTGCTTCTGGAGCTGTCATTCCCTACTTGATCAACCCCCTCCCAAGGGTTTTGAAGTTCAAAGGGGATGAGACCTTTAGGAAATCTAAGTCTCTCTCTAGCTGGAGAAGCTTGTCAAAAGCCTGATGGTACATCTGACCAATTCCAGCCTCATGATTCATCATTGTTTTGGTCACACATATTCCTTTCTTACCATCACCCCCCCCAGTCTCCCAGCCTCCCAATGTCCCAGGACTGGAAGGGAGCTGTGGTGTCCCCAAGCCTCACCTCTCGTTCTTCCCAGGGGATTCATCTCCCACTTGGTTCACACCTTCTGCACCCTCATGACACCCCTCCGAGTCTGACATCTTCTCTCCTGGCTGGCACGGTGGCTGCACAGACAGCTCCAGCGCGAGGGTGCTGCCCCTGTTCCGCTTTTCCTGTGCTCAGCAGAAGTGAGCTGTGCCGGAAACTTCATGGGCTGAGGGTTTGGGGGGATGGGAGGGTGGAGGGGAGGTGAATTTGGGGTATTTTGTTGTTTTTTTTTAAAAAACCATCGAGACAGATTTAAACTTTTACCTGTATGCAGCTAGAAATTTGGAAGTGCCAGGCTAATCAAAAAGGAAAGCAGGGGTCATGGACGTCTCCTCTATGGCAGGGAGAGGAGTAACCCACCCCTCCCCCAGCTGCCCATGCCACTGTGGTGACAGCCACCATCTCTGAACCACTGCAATGGCCCCAGGATGCTGCTGCAGGTGCTGTTGAGAACATCCTGACTTCATTTCTCTCAAAGCCCACTGGAGTCAAAGGGTCTGCTTTTGCCCTGCAGCTGTCACCCTTCTCCCTTCTGTGCTCTGCTCCTTCCCCACAGCTTCCTGCTGATGCCATCATGGGTTGAAGTTCTGCAACACCTCCTGGGCCTTGATCTGTTTTCTTTTTGTCTCTTCACCACTGTGGAAGGGCGTGGGCACCCCCAGCTTTGGATGAGGACCAACAGCAGAGAGGTCCCCCCTCCCCACAGCACAGCCCCTGTCAAAGCCTCCTCATCTCCACCAGGGGGGACAGATTCCGCTGGCCACCCAGTCAGGCAACACCCACCACTCCCACCAAAGCTTTATTTACATCACTGCTGCCATGACACAGCTCTTCACAAAACTAGAGAGAAATGGCATCCAGTCAGTGCCCCTGAGCCCAGCGAGGCAGCAGGGACAGCAGGAAGAAGACAGGTGTGGAGAAGCAAGTGCTTAAGACTCGCCAGCCTCGAACATCTTCTTTCTGCCCTCCATGCCAGACTTCTCCTCAATGTTCTTTCTCCAGTCACCAACATCACGAAGATCCTTCTCCTGGGGAAGGGATAGTCGAGTTGGTGCAAGTGGTGACCTCCAGGGTAAGAACCCACCTAGGCAGGGCCTCTCATCTATTCACCCGTGAAAACCCCCATGTCAGCTAAAGGAACCCAGTTCCACCCATGCTATACTTCTTTTTAGACTGCACCCTCCTGTTTCAACATCATGGGTGCCAGAGAAGGAAATACAGAGCAGGAAGAACATTCTGGAGAATGACTCTCTCTCAACCCTGTCTATCCCACAGGGAGGTGCGAGTCCTGAAGAATGGGGGTCAATTCCTATTAAGGGCACAGGGGAGAGGGGAAGAGTACCTTCTCAGTGTCCTCCTTCTTCACTTGCTTCAGATTGGCTCGGAGGTCCATGCAGACCTTGTGCTTGGAGCCCAGCAGGGCCCGCAGCATCGCATCAGCGGACATGCGCACCCTGCGCAGGGGTGGCCTCTTGAACTTGCCACGCAGGTCAAAGAGTTTCTGGCTCAAGTCTTCCAGCTAGGGGGGGGATGAAATGAGGGAGGCAGAGAGAGAGCAGGGCATAGGTTTCATGAGATGGACCCAAGCAGTGCAGGGAGGCATGAAGGATGGGCTAAAGAATCCAGAAAGGATGGCTCACCTCCTTGTTAGTCTTCTGTAGCTTCACTTCTGTGTCATACCTCTCCTCATCCACTGAATCTATCTTGGCATGAAGCTTTTTGCACAGATCCTAGGAGGAAAGCAGAGAGGAATGTTGACTACTAAGGCCCACACACATGATCCCTGTCTCCTGATTTCTGTGGCTCTGGAAGATCTCAGTCCAGAAGACCAGATGGCAAAGAGTGGCTTGTTGGCCAGCTCCTAATCTCCATGCTACTGTCGTAATGAAAATGTTGCCTCAACACATCATTACACATATTGCATGCCCTCCAGATCCCTTACTTTTTGCACAGCAACCCCACCTGCCTCTCAAACTACTTCCACATACATCCAACTCCAGGGCACTACAGGTGAGAAGAGGGTCAAGATGGGATAGCCAACCTAGATCCACTGAGCTGATTGATGGAGTCAAATCTTTTCTACTCCAACACTATAAAAGAGTTAAAGAAGTCTTTACCTGAAGTTCTTGCATGGATCCTGGAAGTGACAGCGGAGGGCAATGCTCTGCCAGGTAGTTTTGCTTTTCCACTTCTTTAGCAGCTGCTTCTTTTTCTATTTCACTGACAGCAAGCTGGAGCATAGCACTCTGGAGGGCAGCAAGAGAACGGTCAGTACAGGGTGGAGGCAAGGGAGGAGGGCAGGAGGATCGACAAGGGAATGGGAGCCCTAATGGAGAGGCAGCTTGGGGAATTCCCATCAATACCACTGCCTCCAAGCAAGGGATACTGGTGGGGACCCAGTAAGGAGTGGGTAGGAGGTCCCCATGTTGTGCATCATGGCTTCTTCTAGGAGGGAGAGTGCTGAGAGATGGCTGGCTTGGGGGGGGGGAGATGGGATGGTCAAGACACACATTGCACAGCCACAGCAGTGCCACGTACCTTCAGGTGCTGCCGACGGGCAGTGGCTGCCCTCCTTTTTTTCTGCAAGTGGAAGAAACAAGAGAAAAGCAGGTTATCAGGTGCCCATTCCCTTCTCCATTCCCCTTCCTCATGCAATGCCACAGTCCACCAAGGACCTGCCAGGGAGCTGACTCCAGCCAGGATGGACAGCTTGACACACAGTTGGTCCCCAAACCAGTGGCGCTCAAGGAAGAGGCTCCCTGCTGAAGTCAACTTTGCCAACCTCAGGTAGCTAAAACCTACAAAGTGCCTCAGGAAAAGATACCAAGGATGATGAACTTGAAAATATGCATATAAAATGTAACTTCAAACTTGGCATCTTGAGACTTGTAGCCTTTTCTCTAATTTCCTTTTCATTCAGTTATGTGTTTTACTTTGTGCTCAAGCTAATGGCCTCATTGTCACTAGGTACTCAAGAGCTTTGGGATGTCTTTCTGAGTGGTCCATGGCATATGCCCTTCTGATACTCTGGTGAGAGGACAGCCAGGCAGGTGAAAACATGAAGCCTGTGTAATTTCTTGGAGCTGAAAAGACCCAGTGAAAGTTATGCTGAAGGGACAGTTCATCACACCTGGAGGACAGACACAACTGTACCCGTCACGTGCTGAAACAGCAGCAACAGGACTCCTGTTTATAAAAGAAGCCACAACTTCTGCATTTCAGCTGTTTCCTCAGCATTTTTCCCAAAAGACAAGGCAAGGCTGAGTTGCGCTGGTGCAGGAGAAGTGCACCACAGGAGGTATGCTGAGGGGTGGGAAGTAGAAAGCAGCCCTTGCTTGCTGCATAGAGGATGAAATGGATAAGGATGTGCAAAGTGAAGTGTAACAAAATCTGACACGTCTTGCATATGCAAATGGTGCCAAGGCCCTCCTGATAGGGCTGGAGGGCTCTGCATAGGAAAGGCACCCAGCACAGAGATGCAGCACACCATTAACCAGCAGATAATCAGATCCCTTGAGTGCTGTAAGGGCAGGGCTTATTCTTCATCTGAAAACTGGTACCTTAGCAAAGAGTGTCCTCAAAGCCTTTTCTGCAAGCTCTGGGTTTGATGCTGAATAAAAGCACCTGTCGGATATCAGTACCATATTGTGGAGTTTCTGTGTCCCTGACATCTTCTTTTCTCTCACTGAGAACCAGTTAGAGCTTGTGGTGTTTCAGACATATGGGGAGATGCCAAGCAGAGATGAAGGATGCACAAATTCTCTAAGAGGAAATGTGGAGAGACAAAGCCACGAATAATCCTCCTACACTTTCCCCTGTGTTTCTCCAGCCGCCTCCATCCCCACATGGCTCTGCCAGAAGCCAGGGAAAACTTGCTAAGAATGCAAACTCCACCCTGCTCACGTTCTCGTGGATCCACGTCTTCTTGGTTTGCCTTTGAGAATTGATTTGGAAGTTCTCAGTGGGTAAAAAATTAAGTGCTAGGTGTAGGGAAGGAGGAGAGGATGCTAGGCCAAGGGCTGGATGGTGGACGGATGGTGGACCACTGCCTTCCCAGCACCATCTCGTGGCCGGCTGAGGAAGCAGGAATGGAGGGGGAAAAAGCATCTAACTTTCAAAAGGGATTTTTCTCCTCCTTTCCATGTTTACCGGGAGGAGTCAGCAAGAAAACCTTGCCATGAACCATTCTTCCCACACACACCCAGCAGCTGATTTTCCTAAGGAGGAACGGTGAACCCAGGACTGATGCCATGAGCAAGACACACTTACCTCTTCACTGTTCAGGAAAAGCAGACAGACAAGGAAAGGAAGAAAGAGAAAAGGGAAAGAGGAGAAAAAGGCAGTTAGGATCCTAATTGGAAACAAGCAGAGGAATCTTAACAAGCATAAAAAGTTGGCAGTTGAACAAAAGTTTTTAAATGCCAACAATATATTAGAGACAGAAAAATGGGAACTTACTCAGACATCTTGGTTTAGATGGGTGTGACCCTGAAATGAAAACCAAGAAAAAAAGTTCATAATTATTCATGCTGGTGGTCACTTTCTTGGGTTTAAAAACAAAGCAAGATTCCTCCAGAAAATAAAAAGAGGAACAGGTTTGTTCTCATTTCCCAACTTGACCAAATTTTCATCATATAGGGAACTAGGCTGCAGTTTGTAGACAAGAGCCAAACACATGCCTCTTCACAGCAACATAAACGAGGGGACACACACAGCATCGGGGCACTTCTGGAAAAGATGAAAGGGGGCTGGGACAGAAAAGGAGACTTGTGACAGTGGCTCCTGAAGGTATGTTTCTTGTTTGACCCCCAGGAAATAATTGTATTCAATGAAGGAAGAAAAGGCAAAAGCTATTTTCAGTTTGCTCCTTCACTTTGCCATGCAGCCTTGCCTCATTTCATGAACAAGAAATACCCCAAAGCTTGTGAAGGCTTGGCAGTGATCCCAGGTGACAAGGAAGAACTTTCAGAAGAAGCTGCTGCCAGTTTATGTGGGGAAGGAGGCCTGTTGCAGCAACCTCAGCACAGGTGACGTAGAGCGGGGTTGGAAGTTGTGGTTGAGTTGGTAAAGGCACAAAGAGTTCCCTCAGATAATTCCTTGCATTTGCTTTAAGTGAATATTTTACAGGTACAATGCAGCATATTACGCAGAAGAGATGGAACAGCACCTTCGTCTTTCTGTAAATTATTTCCACGTAAATAGAATTTTACTTTTCTAGCAGAGCGGTATTCTCCTGCTTCCACCTTCTAATGCAATGACATGGGAGTTTTGGCCAAGCCCAAAACGAGCTGGTCCTTTGCAGAACAGGCAAGGTCCCGAAACACAGCCCTCTGCAGACCCGGGAGGTTCTGTTGGGAGGTGAAGTGTTAACAGGGGCTCATGCCCGAGGCAGGAGGCACAGGTTGCAGGGCCGAGGAAACTTTATCCTGGAAAATGTGCAGGCCCATCACATTACTTTATGGAGGAGGAGGAGGGGAAAAGTGCTTCTAAAAATGGCCAGGGAGCTGCAGAAGGAGCTGCAGCTGTCTCCTCGGACGGCAGCCTTTCCCCGGTGCCAGCCCCGTGACTCGGGAAGGTCGGAGCGATGCAAAGCACAAGCCGTCGCAGGTGGCTGAGCTACAGCTGAGGGACGGGGTGGCCGAGGAACGCCGGCTATTTTTATTTACATCCCTGCCCCGCACACACACGCACCCACTTCGGCAGCAGTGAGATGCCGAGGAAGCAAGAGGACAATGCCAAACCAGCTCGCAGCCCGCAGTGTGGGCTTTTAAATCACCTGTTCCAGGGGGAGGATACCGTAAATTCGGATGTCAGTCCCTGTCCAAGGGTGTTTCTGGGGAGGAAGGCACTGCAAGGACCGGGAAGGGAGCTGGAGGAAGGGGTGTAAGCAGGGAGTATTGCTGAGTTACCGCACGCAAGGATCCCAAGTCCTGTGGCGTCAGGGAGATCAGGAAGAGAGCCTGTGGCTCTGCTTGCCCTCGCCACACAAGCTGAAAGCAGAAGCAGGCAAGAGGGAGGAAAGCAGAAAACCAAAAAGAAAGAAGCTCACTGGAACAGACAGAGGGACGCTTTCTAAAGCACAGATCCTCTCCAACAGGCAAAAGATGGAGCAACTTTTATTAGCACCTCTGTTTCTCTTAGCAGGTCAGCACTCCCACCCAGTATTTACATCCCTAATATTCAGGAGAGTAAATCTGCTCCCCCATCATCCCCTAAGAGCAAGCTGGGTCATTAAGAGAAAGACAAAAAGGCTCACCCAAGTCTGGAGGAGGAAATCAGAGTCCTGCTTGCTGGACAGGATGGACAGATGAGCCACAGGCAGCTGGCTGAGTAAGGAGGTATAAAAGGGCTTCTCGGGTAGCTCAGCAGAAAATCCACCTTCTCTTTAAGGGCATGGAGACCTTCTCAGACCAATGAAGTGCAAGAGTTCCTTGTGCACCTCCCTTGGCTGGGGCAGGCCAGGCAGGCAACCCCAGAGAAGAGGGCAAGCCCTCAGGGACAGAGGGGTGGGGAGGGGGGGACGAGAACATCTACCTGTGAAATGGGCAAGAAAAGGCACCCCGGAGGAAACAGAGAGGTATTTTTCCTCAGAAGTGCCAAGGAGGGAGCCTTCCTCTCCCTCCTCCAACCATCAACCACTCCCAATAGATACAGCTTCAAGGCTGTGAGGAGCCCAGGCTCCCTGCACACAGCTATCCATCTGCAAGGCCCCTACTAAAAATTTCCCATTGGAGACACAAAGTGGCTTATCCATGGACCAGGGCATGGCTCAGCTTGCCTCCAAGGGCTTGGGAGCAGCACCACTCTTCAGGAGGGAAGAGAGGAAAGAGCCTGCACCCCAGAAATCCACTGGCAACAGCATGTACAAGAGCAATTCCTTAATGAGCCATCCATAATTAGCATGCTCTTTTAACATCACTTATTTTCCTCACATGGGAAATATTTGCAGCTCCTCCCTATGTGAATATCAGGTTTTTTAAAACTCAGAGGTTTTTTAAAAAGAAACTTGTAGAGCTGCAGGCAGCCTCAAGGCTCACAGCCACCTAGGGGGCTGGGGAGAGGCAGCAGAGCAAGGGGAACAGCCCCATACTGCCAGCAAGAAAGGTAATCCCCTCCATCAGATGACCCAGACCCATATCTCTGTGGATCTGAAGGAGAAACAGGTGGAAATGTAGCTGGAAATATTCCCCAGCCCTGGTCACAGCACATGTAATGCGTGTGTGTAGGGGATCCCATGGAGACAGGGACAAAAACAGCTCCTGCCCTCCTCCCCCAGTCCAGGCACTCCCTCCTCTTCCAACTGGGGCTTTTTAGGCTGATTCAGACATGGCCATGACAACATTTTCCAGGCGCCTCCCAGACATTATATAGATAATGGAAAATCTGCTGCTGAAGGCTTCCTGTTTCACCACCCTTAGCACCGTGGAATTAGTGCTGCAGATGCCAGTGAAGGAAAAGCAAGTCCTTGGGATGGAGCTGGTGTCTCGCAGGAGCTTGTCCTGGTGCCAAGTGGAGAGAAAAACCCCCTAGCATGGGCTAGGCTGGATCCACTCAGGATTTGTCCCTTTGAAACATTGCAGCGACACACATTCTGGGCAATGCTGGCCCATCAGTCCTCCAGAGAGTAGCTCAGCTCTTGTTGGAAGAATCAAAACTGGGAGAGTTCTCAATTTAAAAATTCTCCACAGCCAAGGAGTTTTCTTTCAGCATTGTGAGATTAAGGCTTTCTAGACCTCCTGGAGTCCAGGCATGCAGCACATGACATTCAAAGAAGGAAGTCCCATGGGCAAAGTTTTGACTAACAGATGTGTTTGTAGGATATGGAAGCAGTAGATAGTGAGGTATGGTAATAGGACGACCAGAAGGTTGAGCCTCTAAGTCTGCATAAGGCTTTCCATGGAGCTGCCTTCCACAGAGGTTAAGCTGTAGGGCAGCCCTCCCAGAAAGAGGTACCAGACCTAAATGTCATGAGGAAGAAACCCAGAGAGGACCAGGAAGAAAGGAAAACAGAAAACATGCCAAAGTTAGAAACTATGGGTAACACTGAGAAAGACAGAGGTTTTTTTCGAAAGGAATTATGTAAATGTTTGAGTGATGAATGAACAAGTTCCTTGCAGAAAAACTCAAGGAAGACATAAGGAAGCTCTAGGCAAGTCCTTTCAGAGAGGTGCTTGGCTCTGCCAATGTAAAGTATAAGTAAGGGTATTACACAGAGGCCAGGAATGGACACAATGTTGATACTTTGGTACCTTTCCTGTGAAGCAGCTGACCCTCTCCCTCCAGTGTATCCCTAAAAGCGCTCCTATGTTCTACTTCTGCCAACACTAGCTTCTAGCAACTCTTCAAAGGAAGGCCATCACTTTTACATCTTGTTCCATTCCTGTCCTACATAACCCACAGCTACAGTCACTTCATTTGCCTGTGTAGGTTAAGGTTTTTGGCTGTTCCTACTCAGGGCTGCTGCCAAACAACATAGCCACCCTGTCCGCTTAGCTTCATGCTGTCTTCATTGACAGGGAGTGCTTCAGGCACATGACGCTGATGCTCTCAGACTCCAAACCCACTAGCAGGTAATTATGATACTCCTCAGGTTCAGATGATACTCCTCAATGTTCAGCAGGTACCTCATGAACTCATAAGCTGATATCAGCCTCATCTGTGACCATCAGCTACAGAATGATGCAAGTGGAAGAGAAGAAGTGGAAGAGAGAAGCCATCCAAGCAGTGGATGAGGTCACACTTCCCTTTCTACAGCGACGTTTCAATGCACTCACTGGTGTCCTGGAAGCAGGGTTGTTCCATTCTGTGACAATCCCCATGGAGCAGAGCCTGGATGACCTCAGGCGTGACCTGAACTCTCCTCATGGCAGATGTAGGGGATGACGCTCAGGCTGCAGTCACTGGGTTGTTAATGTTGATGGTGCTGTCCATGCTGTTTCTGCACAAATCCTGGAGGTTATCAGAGTGATGACAGGTCCTGTGAAGGGGCAACACACAGGTTTCTGATCAGTGGACTCCTGGGGATATGGGTTTTTATTTCAGCTCCTCCTGAGGGATTTCTTGGAGCTGGCAAGTGGAAGGGAGCTGGAATCAGGCTCAGTGCGCCACAACAGCAGCAAGAGGAGGGAGAAGTGACTGGAGAGCTTGGTCTTAAAGGGCAGTCTGCTGGACAAGGCAGGGGAGGAGCAGGGGGGGGACTGAATTTGTGGGCCTGTGCCAGGGACCCCATGCTGTGGGCTGTCCCTCTGCTCTCAGTCTCTTCCATCTGCAAAATAAAATATAGGAATGAACTGATGAGCCCATGGATACTTGTCTCTCCAGCTACACACGCAAGGAGACATGAGCTGGTAGCTAGCTTTCCCCAGAGCAGCACTTAGAGACACTAGAGGCCCTGGAGACTTTGCACATACCCAGCCCAAATGTCCAGCCATCCTGTTGCCCTGCAACAGGTACAAACATGCTGTAAAGGCTCACCTGGACCTGCAGACCAGAGTGCTGGCTTGCTGGAGTAGTCCCTTCCTCCTGCTGACAATGCTAAGCAGAGTGATTAGGGTATTCTGCCAGGTTACAGGACTATGGACATCACATTCTCACCTTCCTCTTCACTTTTATCATCAACAAGTTTGCTCAAGAGCCTATAGGAACAGAACAACTCCATATGGCCGCACGTAAGTACACACATATGGACGCTTTTGATATAAGCAATGGTCTTGAAGAGAAACAAGGCATTTTAATGATCTCTTCCACTCCAGAGGGACACTCTTTTGTGCAGGCTGCTGGAAGAGTTTGCAACTCACTGCAAGCTGGAGCATGGAGGAAGGACAGTATTTCAAATTGAAAACATAAGGAGGTGAAGAGTGGCTTTGGGGAGAGGGCAAAAACCAGAAAACTCCTCTGGATGAAGCCCCTTCTGACGATGGCAGCACACGGGAACTTCAGTCTCCATGGAGAGTCTGTATTCATAGCTATGGTTAGGATCACTCAGTTCCCAGCTCAGCCCTGGACACACACCTCACTCCTCTCAGGACCTTTTCCCACTTCTTCCCAGGACCAGAAATCTTAGATTCTGCCACAGCATGGTCCTTTCTCCATGACTCCAGGCTGAGTTGGCACCATTCTGGAAAGTGAACCTCTCTCTGCCCAGCACTGGTGCATGCCCAGACCTTCAGCAGTTGATGTGACCAAGAGGTGATCCCTCTGGAATTCCCACCAAGCTTGCCCCTGGGTAGTATTACCGAAGTGACCAGACACCTGATCACAATCCTTCATGTGTATGTGCATCCTCAAAGCCTGGATAAGACCAGGACATGACCCAGAACGTGTCTGGAGAACGAGATGAGACCTCTGTGTGCTCAAATGAGTATGGTTGAAACATGTCTCTGCTCTCAAAAAGTCTTTCAAGCTCTCTGTGCCAAAAGAAAGCAGCAGCAAGAACATGATGTTAGTTTAAAAAAATAAAAAAGTGGCCATACAGCTCAAGAAAAACAGTAATAAATCACAGAGCTCTCCTCTCCCCAAGGTTAGCAATTGCCCTACAAACCGGTAGCCATGCAAGAAATAATTCTCCAGAATCTATCCATTTCAAGCACACTGGCTTTTTGGAAATGCTGTGTGACCCCAGACACCTAATTTTTTAAAAAAAAGCTGTCAGCTGCAAGAACCCTTGGCAGCCTCACCTACCCACATGGCACTGAGAGAGCCACGGGAGAAAAAAGCTGCAAGGAGATGGGCCTCTGTAAGGTCTTCTGGAGGTCCTTCCCAGTCAGGCTTGGGAAGAGAGGGTATGAGCTCAGAGTAGGAGAGGGCTGAGTTAGGAAAAGTCAACACTCAACCACACTGGGCATCTTTCAAGAACACTCCTAGATGTTTAATTCAGGGGGTATCTGAGACATGAATTTTCCCCCATGGAGCCAGACCTGAGTTTAGCACATCTGCAAAAGTCAAGGTTGGTGTGGGATGCGTGCATCCGAAGCAGAGAAATCTTCAGTGGAGGCTTTTGCAGATATGAGCGCATGCTTTGTCACATCCAGAGGAAACATCAAGGCCAAGTGTTTTAACTGGGCTGTCTTAAGTGACAACCTTCATGCCAAAATTCAGGCTACTATGTCTAAACTGCTCTGACTTTTTTGTAAGTTAAGAGGAAAATGCTCTCTATCCAGGGAAAAACTAGATGCCAACTGCGCAGGTGTCCACCTGAGACAACCACTTGCTTCATAGGGAATGGGCTTTTCACCAGCTCTTCCAAGGGGACAATGTTTCTTTTCCTAAAGGAACAATGACTGATTCATAACTCAAAGTGCTCATCTCCCACAGAGGATATTTTGGGCTCAGATAGGGACATCTGCAATATCCATGTGATGTCAGGGTGATGAAACACTGGTTTGCAAACTACCATCTTCCCAGACATTGCTCATAGGTTGTAAAATAAGATATGGGTTGGGTTGTTTGCAGGTCGAGGCCTCTTTTCAGCTCAGATGAACTCCTATTCCTAACTTTGTGCTTGTTTCTGCTCAAATTGAATGGCAATAAGGGCCCATAGGGGTTTCATTACCTCTGTGTGAAGTCAGACAAGCTGGTTGAGAAACTCCTATCTTGTAGACATGCAACAAGTAATCGCTGATGGGTATCCACTCACCCGTAATACCAAACTTCTGCAGGGAGCATTTTTTGCCCAGCAGCATGAAAGTTATGAAATACTTGTGCTGCTTCCCCCTTGGCTCCATCCTGCCTAGACCTGAAATATGGAGAAATGGGAGGTCTGTTTTTTACAGGTCTGCCCACAGAGTTCAGGTAGAACTTCGGGAAGTATCTGCATGTACCCATTATCTTTCCTGTTCCTCAAACTGGACTATTTGGGCCAGGAGGCTTCAAACCACACAGGGAAGATTCTCCTCCCTTCCTGCCCAGGGCAGGGCAACGTGCGCTGAGGTGTAAATTGATCCTAAAAATACCTCCATATCCAGAAGCAAAACAAACCCAACTTGGGGCTTCAGCACAAAGCCCCCAGCCTCTCCCTCCCATGCGACCCCATGGAGACCCCAGCACCCAGGCATGACTTCCCTCCTCCATCTCTTTCCCGTCAGTTACGTGCAGGGAGAGTCTCCCAGCACCCCTTCTCAACACCCTCTTTCCCACCACATGACCGATGGCAGCTGCCCCTCCTGCCCTGTGTCACACAGGACCCTTCAGCAGTTTTCCCTCACTGCTGCAGTGCTTTACTGTAGGCAAGGGCAGTGTGCTGGGGCCAGTGGGTGCCCCTTCGCTCTACCACTGATTGTCCCAGCTGAGAGGTACTGGCTTTTCTCCCACCCAGCTTGCAAACCTCCAGCATCGCATGCCACCAGCCTCCCACAGCAATTCTCAGGCTCACAGCATGGCCAGGTGGCAGCCAGGACCCCTGCTCCTCTGCAAGAGCCTCAGTCAAAAGCCAGCCATCCTCTCACTTTGCTTCTGGGTATTGAACTGGGAGGCTTCCTCATATATTTACACATGTACACAAACAACCACAAGCGTGCTTTAAAAGAAAAAGCTGCAAACCTGCATAAGACCCCACAAATCCAGGAGCTAGAGCTTTTTAAAAAAATAAACCCATAAAATTGCAAAATATAAAGATGCTAGCTAAGGAATATTTATAAAACAGGCATGCTTGCTCCTAGTGAGAAGATACTCTCCAGCTCTCAAAAACTCTAAGACTAGCCAAAAAATCTGTGGCTGGAGGACAGCCAGTCCATACCCAGGCCAAATGATCACAGCCTGTAATAATTTTTGTCTCATGGCAGATGACTGGTTACAAGCACATATGAGACTCAGCCTTCTCCTTGTGCAGCTCTCTCATTTGATTTCCTGAAATGCACAGACAAATACCATAGAAACCACTGAATGAGGGAATAAATCACTTTGGGAGGGACTTCTGGAGGTCAGAAGTCTTGGATCTAGATGTAAATAATTGAGATTATAAATCTTAATAGCAAACATCTCAATTTTCAGCAGTTCTAGTCTCCTTTAACCCACCTCTGCCTGGCCCAAGCCCTGCTTTTCACCTTGCCACCAACCTGCAAAGCTGCTAATTAAACGTAGAGTGACAAAATCCCCACCCAGCACCTCGCACCATGTAGATAAGCTTTAGATTCCTGTTTTTGCCCCTCTTAACCCACCAGCAAAATCCTCTTTGCCCCTGTGGTGCAGGATCAGGCAAAGGCTGGCTCCTGCTTCCTTGAAAAAGCCATTCAAACACCCCCAGCATCCAGCTACCAGTTGGCTACCAAGTGGTTCTGTGGTCATGGCTTCTCTCCCACTGCTTTCTCTTTCTCGCAAACACACTAGATTGCCAGAAGAGGAAATCTTGGCTGGTGAGGATCTGACAGGGGCCACAGATCAGATGACACAGAGACCCAGCTCAGAGCATGTACTTGCCCTGCCCTCTAGATGCAGACGTGGGAATCCAGCACAGACACAAGCTGAGGAGTGGTTGGTTCCCCTTCCTTTAATGTTTCTTCTTTTTTAATCTTCCATCCTCCAAGTGCACAAACAGCATTAGCCAGGTAGAAGATGCTCAGACATTTGGCCTTGGTGGATGAGGGACAACCAGCCTCACCAAGGCCACAGGGAGGTGAAAAGGAGATGGCTTGCACACAGGATAGGGCGGTTTGCCTTCCTGTGAACAGGCTCCCAAGCAGGCTGTGTTCATTTTGGGTGAAATTAGCCATGAAATTAAGCCCAGATCTGCCAGCCCTGCTTCAAACAGCTGCCAGCAGATACTAAGAGGATCCTGCTAGAGAAGGAGAATGCTCAAAGCCTCGTTATAAATGCACAAGGCATGCTGAGGAGGAAAAGTCATGACGGAGGGAAAAAGTAGCTTTGGCAGTGCATTAAAAACTGTAGTTGGGTGGAGAACATCCCCACCCACTCACCTCTCCCTCCTGAACAAATAACTGAGATTGCTGAGATTTACTGCACTAAGGCTCACTCCAGGCTGCCCAGAGACAGCCCAGCTGGGTGCTGACTCCCAGGTTCCCTGGCCTTCCTCCTAAAAGCACCATGGGCTTCCCTCATCAGCTCTGCTGACCCAGCACTGGCAATTCAGGCACTGAGAAGGGCCAAAGCTGGAGAGAGCAGGGGCAGGCACTACTAGTACAATAGATAACATTTCTCAAGGAGGGGATGTCCCTGCACCTTCTTCAGTTGCATCTCTTTTGGGACAAATAAGCACACGCCCAGACCCATAAATTATTCAGTGAAACCCAAGGCTATGAACTTCAAAATAAAGGGACTGGAAAAAACACACACACACACACATGCATACACATATATGCAAAAATAAGAAATACCTGTTCCAAATACCTCCAAAATACTTCCAAATATCTCCAAGAGCCCTTCTGGGTCCTGCGTCACTCTAATCACCACACAGCATCACAAAAACCAACCTGGCAACAGATTTGGGACCCAAAACACAGTTCAGAGATGTTCTCTTCAGCAGAGGCTGATTCTAAGGCTTAGACTGAAGGTTGAGGCTTTAAAACATCCCTTTTCAAGTCTTTCTCAGGTGACTGATTTCCTCCTCCATCTCATTAGAGGCTGCCAGCAGATGCTGTTTCCCCAGCAGAAGCCACACTTCACTTGTTATAGTCATCTCAAAACCACCCTGTCATTTCTTCCCTCCTCGCAGCCACAGCAAAGCCTAGAGAATATTTATCAAGAAGCAGACAGAGCAGCTTTTTATGGTTAAGCTCAGGTCATTAATCTCTATCGAGAGTTTTCATAATCTTGCTCAGCTTCGTGTTTGTTTAACTCTTGGATAGTTGCTCTGTGGAGCTCTGCGTAATCGCAGATTAACTCCTATTTAATATTAATGGATTTTCATTAACACACCAGGCTCTCTCCCCTCCAGAGCCCAGCCAATAGCTATTAGCACTGTGCCTGCAGCTCCCTGTGGTGAAAAGGACTTTTGTCTTTTGGGCCAAAATTCCATGAAATGAGCCCAGATGTTGTGTGTGCTGTGGCTGCTTTGTAGCAGAACTATTTTAGAGCAAAGTCAATTCCCTCCTCCTCTAGCTCAATGCAGGGAGCTTCCTCCTGCAGATGGCTCAGAGGAGCCACTCTTGAGTCACCTCATAATCAAGGGCATGCAGGGGCACTACTCCGATGCCCTCATCCTTCCAAAACTGATCTTTACTTATGCTGCCCCCACATAGAAGGGCAGGCCAGGACATGTGGCCAACAAAAACCTCACAGATCACACAAAACCTGCCCAGAAGGGATGTGAGGGCTGCAAACCAGCCTTATCAGGTGATCACAGTATGAAAGCCAGATCCTCAGCCCCTCCACCCTGATAGCACCTCCTGGTGCCAGAGGTGCAAACCTTGCTGCATCACTACTGTAGGACCATGGGGGATGAATGGAGCTGGCACTGTGCCTCCTCATCTGTGTGGTCCGTGGGGATGGCCACTGATGAGTCCCATAGCCTGAATCACATCTTAGAGAGCACAAATCATCATGGGCTGGGAACGAGCCAAGAGCGAAGCCCCATAGACAACCAGTGGCTGATTTTGCTGTTTCATTTAGCCTCTGACCAGAGCACAGGGCATGCTTAATGCAGAGGCATTAAGGAGTTAATCCTATGCCTCCAACACCTTCCTCATCAACGTGTACTCCTTCTCAAGCCTCTTAGGTGCTTCAAGATCTTAGTCTCGTTTAAAAGCCTTCACAGGACACATAAAGCCTTTCCAAGAACATTCCTCTTGACAAATTATTCACAACCAAAGAAATTTCCCACCCATACCACTGGCATGTCAACCCTCTGCTTTATAAATATAACAGACTCAGTGTTTTTGCATGATCCCAAAGCTTTGTGTATTTTTTGCCCCAGCCGACGAGCAGTTGGAATGAGCCTGTGCCCATGCCATCCCCTCTCGCATCCACTGCTCCAGGCCCAGCCTTGCCCTGGGATACCAAGCTGCTCCATCCCAGGCATTGCACAGGGCATGAGCTGCACCAGCAGCCAGATTATCTCTTGGTCAAGAAGAGTCACAGTCCCCTCTTTGGTGACACCAGGACCAACACATCTAAAAGTTGCTGAGCAGAAGTCCCTACTCCTCCACAAGCCTGCCATCCTGCTCCTTGGGTGGAGAAAGAGATCCCCACTATCTGGAGGCCAGGGACAGCTTGAGGTGGGATTTCAGTCCAAGGGCTTTGTCAACCACATCCGGGGGCTGCAGGATGTGCCACTGGGCGAGGGGCCGGCGTGGGTTGGACAGCATGTCAGACCAGTGCCGCAGCTGGTTTCCTGTGGCTCGACAGCCCAGGAAGAGTTTGCCAATGGGCTCATTCTTGGTCACTTTGTCGTGGTCCCAGATGGAGATGACCACGTCCACATTCTGAGAGGGACAAAAGAAATACCGTCAGTGGGAGGGGGGTTGCTGCAGTGGGGACCCGCTCAGCCCTGGGTGCTGTGGGAAAACCCACCTGGATCTGATTGAAAGGCACCTCAAAAACAAATGCCTCGTTGAAGTAAGGGCTTAATGTGTTTTTCTTCACACTTGTCTTCTTCTTCTTCCATTTCTTCCTGTTCAGGATGAGATGTACCTTGACAAAAGGATCTGATGGGAGAGAGGACACAGCTGACACAAGTAAAATTTTTGTCTCAGGAGCTCAACCATGAAACAGCTTCCCTGAACCATTACCAAGCAGAGCATGGCATCCCACTTGTCACTCCTCATGGTGAGCCAGCCATCCCAGAGCTCACCTCCTCCTGCCACAAGCACTCTGTACAATCCAGCCATAACATCTCCCCTTGGAAGAAACCTCCAGCTCTGTGCAAAGCTGGAATATCTGTGCTGGGGAAGGCTGAGAGTCAAGGTAGCTGCAGAAAGCAGATCTTAACCCCAAGAGCTTTCAAAGCTTTGCATCTCTTGGTACCATCATTAAGGCATGGGCAGGAGTATAGGAAGATCTGAGCACAAGCAGCCCCTGCTGACCTGAGAGTCCATGAGAGTCCATCCGCTTCAGCTTCCTGGCTTCCAGGATGAGCACTGTCAGCTTGCCAGTGCTGGGGACATAGCGCAGTGAGAAGCAGATCTCACCCAGCTGCTCTTCCTGACGGAGAGGTGGCAGAAATTAGTACCAGGCAGAGGAACTGTCTCACCTGGAGTTATAAGACCAGGCCACAGGGTTCCTGAGACCCTAAGGGTCCGCTTCTTGGGATAGTGGCAAGCAAAGCAACAGTGCATCCTTCCCAGCACAGTTTCCCACCCAACACGACCAACCTCCACTTTACTGGCTGCTGCCAGGTCACTCCACTGCTCAATGACGTGCTGCAGGCTGACACTGGCCAGGGGCAGACGGACCTCACCAATGATGTCATGCTTGGCAAAGCGGTTGAAGTCATAAATCTGCATCACCAGTGTGGATTCAGGCACCTCTGCCTGAGGTACCTACAGGGGAGGACCCAAAAGCCAGGATTCACTCCTCAGTGGCAGCCCTGCCCCATAGGATGGGGCAGTGGGTGCAGTAACAGGTATTCTCTCTGGCACTTCCCCATCCTGCTTTCACAAGCATCTCTCTGCCTTGAGAGGTTCTTGTTCAGAGAGCAGTGCCTATGCAACAATCTTGATGGGACAAAAAAGCCATCAGTGTCTACAGTTTCCTACCTGGAAAGTAAAGCTCTCATTGAAGATGGGGTTCAGGGTCTTCCGGTAAACCTTTGTCTCATATCTCTTCTTCATATCAGATGTTAGGTAGATGATCACATATGGATCAGATGTGCCTCCACTGTCCATGGCCTTCAGCTCAACTGCCTGCTTCACACCAACTTTCAGCTTGAAAGGAGTGATGCGCAAGGTTACCAGGTGGAAGAGGACCAGGTCAGAGAACTGAGGGCTCAGTGGGAAGCAAGTGCAATAGCGAGGATGCCTTCACACCATGCGGACATGAGATCTGGCAGCCTGCAGGCATGTGGAAGAGGGTATGGTCCACCTCACTGGGAAGCAAAGAGGGACCATGCGAGAGCAAAGCAGTTTCCCTGGTGTGCTATGGCTGCAAGCATCCCCACCTCCTGCGTGCGGAAGTTGTACTCCAGGGAGTACTGCAGCTTTCCTCGATGTATCTGCTCCACTCCACGCTCCAGGTCCTCCATCTCAGGCTGGACCTGTGGCAGAGAGCAACACTACCCTCAGGACATGCTCAGCTGTGTACCCACCATGCTGTGCTCCCACCATCCCTGGGACTGGGCAGTGCAGCAGCAAATGTCAGGGAGTAGGGAAGGGGGATTGAGGGGAAAGCAGGACGCACGAGGCTGGCTGTGGTTGAGTTGCTGACAGCGCACAAGTTGATTCTCTCCTTCTTCTTGGGCTTCTTCTTGCCACAGCAGCACCTCACGATGCAGATGAGAAAGAGGAGGAGAAGAATGGCCACTGCCACAGCCACAGCGATGAGCGCCCATTTGGGTACTGGTGCGGTGTTTGAGGAATGGAATTGGACAGAAGAGTTAAAACCAAGCAACATATATGGAGTGTATTTAAACCCCTTCCTGGGGCTTCAGCATTAAGGAGCTGTACTTTTGAAATTGCCACTATAATCCTGGATAGTCCTCATGCAGGGAGGCTGCAGCTGGAGACCATTCCCCAAATGGGCAGCAGGGACGCCCTGTGCTCCTGAAGCAGCGTGGTACCACGCTGCAGCATCTCCACACTAATGAACCCCACTAGAAAAAGGGATTTGGAAGGAGAGAGAAGTGGATGCACAGCTTTAGTGTACAGGAGCCACATCAGATAATGCTGCTTGAGAGAGCAGGGCAAGAGCCACGGTACTCACATGGGATCCGGCTAAGCCAGCTGCCCAGGAAGCCCGGCCAAGCCGTGGTGGTGATGCTGGCATGTGGGGAGGCTGTAGTCCTGCCTTTCCTGACTGCCACTGCCATGGCTGGGGTGACCTGGGGATACAGGTAAAATTAACAGGGTGATTTTCTTCCCAGTAGCACCCGTGCTGCCCGTGGCCCAGGGCTCTGATGAAAGCAAACACAATTAAAATACAGAACGCAGGGTAAGCGGTTAGGGCTTGGCCACACTGGCAATGAGGTGTGAAACGGAACTGGAGGGAGCCACGAGCAGGGAGGGCTCTGAGCCAGCCGGCCCCTCACATACAGCCTTCTGCTTTCTGTAAGGGAAGAGATCGGGGGATGGCTTAGGGAATTTTCTGGAGGTTTTTTGAAAGAGGAACCACCTGTCTGTTGAGGACAAAACCCAAGGTCTGTTTTGTGCTGGTTCCTCCCTGTCCAGGCAGCATGAGCTGAAGGGTTTGCTCAGCTCCAGGAAAGCCCCATCATTAGCTAACACCTCTTTCTGGCTATTTTGCCCTTTTCTCGCAGGGCTGAGGAGCGGGATGGTTGATTCCTGGGCTTGCGGCAGGGGTGGTGCCCTCACTGCCAGCGGCAGTGGTGTCACCAGGCGGGAGTCACACCAGCTTGGAAACTTTACATGAGCCCGACCTGTGCACAATGGCAATGCTGTCACAACTTAAGGAAAGGCTTCAAACTTAAAGCAGATTGGTTTTACAGCACTGTTTTCCCCATGGCAAGGCTCTTATTCTAGCATGAATGCTTCCGCATAGCCAAATTCCTTTTGCGTCAGCAGGAGAGGAGTGGCAGGAGCCAGGCTGCACATTGAACAGGTCTGCAGCCATCACGGCAAGGGTGGAACCCTGCCCCCGTGCCGTGACAGAGCCTGGCATGTGTGTGCCTGTTTGCCTTGGCTGCCTCAGCCTCCTGCCCTGCACCCTTCTGGGCCCCTGCTCAAGCAGCCAACACCACCTGCCTCTGCCTGCACTCTGCCCACGTTCTGTCCATCCCAAGGTGCTCCTTACATGGGGATTCTCCTGGAGAGAAATCACAACTGCACTTCCCTCTGCTGAGCCCACAAAGCCAGCAAGAGCCTTTAATTTTTCCAGCTGTGCACTTTGCTGCATGTGGACATAGGGCTGGAGAGATGTGGGAATTGCTGTCATCCCTGCATCATCATTGCTGGGACATTGAGGTGCAGGTTAAGTAAGTTGTCCAAGATCACCTGGGATGTCTGTGCCATTGGACACCTGAAGCACTGCCTGGATATTTAAGAGGTGCTGGGCTGTACTTCAGACTGTGGTGAAGGGTAGACTCAACAGCACAGACATGTAGGCACTCATATAGCACAAAATTAAGCGTCTCGGTACTTTTTGCCTGCCAGACCCCCAAGGGTTGTGTCACATTGGCCCTATTTTAAAAAAACCTCATCCCAGCCCTGCAGAATGATCTGAGCCATCATTTTGGGAAACGGTGGGGGCAGCCTTGCTGTGATCTGGGAGAGGCAGCATAGTCTCAGTGGGCAGTCAGCAGAGATCATTGAGCATCCATGTTCCTGGAAAAGAGGCTGGGAGAACCCTGATTCTCACTCCCATCCTGTGCTGACTGGGTTCCCAAGTCGAGACTTACCGACAAGTATCCTTCCCAACCTCGGTCTCTCTTCCCTGCTGTGCAGGTTCCAGGTCAAGCTGTCATGTGTACCAGAGACATGGCGTGGGATGGGACCCCAACAGGTGCAGAGCCAAGTGTGCAGAAGGGACGGTGACTGCACTGCACAGCCGAAACAGGAAAATCTGCTTCAGCAGTTCAGGGTGGCCCCAGCAGCTCCTTCAGCCCCACCTCTCCGCTGACCCAAGCAGTGTTCTTGCAGGTGAAAGGCCAGTGGGGAACTCCCTGCTGGACAGGAAGCAAAACCTGCTCTCCTGCCTGCGAGAAGTTAACGGGCTTCCTTGCCCAACTCTGTGCACTGGTGTATTGGGTCTGTCTGAGATGGAGCCCATTTCCCATACAGCAGCTC
>VXBA01003292.1:613701-650687 GCA_013399895.1 Serilophus lunatus | reverse complement strand
GTAACATCTGCTTCCTGCTACACAGCTGTCGGATGAGCTGCGGGGACCAGCAGCACCCGCCCCGAATGCTTTCCTGCGTGTCTGGCACTGTGTGCGTGTGCAGATGTGCGTGTCCGTATGCGAACAGCACTCCGGGCATTAGGGGCAGGGAGGTGGAAAGAAGTCAGGCTTGGTTCGCAGCGCTTGGACGAACAGATAGGGGGAGGTGGATTCTCCCACCCAGGGGGGCTGCTCTGCTCCTTTGCCTCTTCGCATTTAATCTTGACTTTCAGAAAAGTGCTTGGCTGAGATTGTGTCAGAGGAAAGCCTCTCCCTGCACATCTGGAGTGGTGGTTGCCACCATCTGCCCTGCTCCCTAGGAGGAGACCCCTTCCCAGCATGGGTTATGGATGGAAGACGCAGAGGGCTGCTCAGCATCTCATGGCTTTCCAGGCACCCCTGTCTTGGGGGAGCAGCCCTGCCGCAGGAGTTCCCACTCCGGGAAGTCAGGAAGTGCACATGCAAGCCCTGAGCTCCCCATGGCAAGGCTCTGGCTCTCTCAGCTGGCATTCAGCCAAGTGTATTGCCTACCAGCCCAGGCAACACTTTGTAGTCCCTGAATAATAAAAATTAAAGGAAACTGGAGCAAAAGAAAGGTCTCCCTGGAGACCCTGACTCGCTCTTTACAGTGTATGCTGGCTTTGGTCTATGATTACACAGCTGCCCGATCCAGTAATCAGGTAGGACATGAACTGGTAAATGAGGTTTTAACCCTCTTGCCGTTCCAAGCAATTTGTGTAGAGCAGTCGTTCTTTCTCTGCTCTCCAGAGAAACACTGCAGTGTACTGGTAGAAGCTACTGGATGGAAATACCCCCATGGGATCACCCTTGGTGGGAATGGGAACAGTTCCCATCCCACAGGCTGAATCTTAAATGTCCACATTTAGCACTGACTAGGAGCATACAGCACAGTGGTTACAGAAACCACAGGACCTGGATGTACAAAAATAAATGGGATTTGTGATTCATCTGCCCTCACAGGTGGACCTGTGCAACTCCCCCAAGACTTTCATCTGCTAGACCTTCAGTGTAGGGCCTGGCTGGCTCACAGGGCTGTGGAGGGGCAGACCAGCCCCATCAGGGAAGTCCCAGCCTGCACTCAATCCCCCACCACACATCTCTACTTACTCTGGCCTTTTACAGCAGGAAATGAGCTTCTCACGCAGTGAACTCATTCATTTGTAGATGCAAGTTCACATTCAAGCCAAAGTAGCAAAAAAAGCAATAAGAAACTAGAAACCCACCTATAAGATCTGAACTGTTTTGTCTTTTTTAAAGACAGCCTTATTTCGCTGGGAAAAGAGCTCCACAACAGTTTACAGGAGTTCCATGCAGTGAAAAATACTCTTTGAGAAAAATAAAGCAGTGATCTGTGTTTGAAAGCCACTTTTCCATCATATTTAATTGAAACTATTGGAACAGTGCTTCTCAGTGTTTCTCAGAGCAGAGCTGTGGTCAGCAGAAGCAAGTTCATTTGGGCTGCTCCACTTGGTGGGTAGGATGTCCCTGTCTCCTTTCTACTTTTCCCCCTTTCTAGATTTGCTATATTATAATCTCTCAGTTTAATTTTATATTTTCTCTTAGAAGTTGAAAACTGAAGATGGCAGAGCCTGAAAGCACAGTCGTTAACACCAATGTAAAACAGGTAAAAGGTTGTTCATTACAAAACACACATCCTGTATTTCTAAATCATGTTTTGAAATGCCACCACAGGAGAGGACACACCACAACCCAGAGCTGTGGTGGCCTGAATTGCTTGTGCCTAGGTTTCAGCAGAAGTGGCCTGTCTTAGGGCTGCTGAGCACCTGGTCCCAGTAAGGTCCATGTGATTTCCACATGGGAAGAAGTTGCAGGACAGAATCTCCAGTTGCATGGAAAGGGCAAGTATATTTGCTCACTCTTAAATTTTGGAGGAGTCAGGGAGAAAGCATCAGCTTCTGTGCATATACAGAAACTTTATTCGACTGTCCAGAACAGACACAAATGAAGGGTAAAACTACCAGTATGTGCAGAGAAAGGCAACAGTGCCCAGCTCAGCACAGACAAATGATTATGGCTGTACTGTGCCCACAAACCACAAAGTTATGAAGCAATCCCCTCCGTATGAGCTGTCCTTGGAGGATGTGACACTTACCAGACAGGCTAGAGGGTCACAACTGCCACCCGCATCCTTGGTGGCCTGAAGATGAAGACCAGGCTTTGTACCTCTGCATTAGGAACCGTGACACATAAATGATACCTCCAGCACCCAACCCCACCACTCCAGTCCATGAAGCCCTGTTCCCCCTGCTCACCCCACCTCCACAAGTTCCTTCTTTGCTGTCCACTGACTCCTCTTTCCTCCATGTCCTGCAGAAAGACCCCAGCAAGGCCCTGGTCATTGCTGTGACCACCAGAGCAATCTTCAACCTGGAGGAGGAGCACAAACTCTACCTGGAGAAGGGCAAGGAGGACTACACAAAGCACCAGCAGGCCAACCAGGACAAGCCCCTGCCACCAGGCACAGCCTTTGCCTTCATCCAGGTGAGTCCCACACCTGCCTAGGGGCACCTGCAGACACTTGCAGGGTGCAGTGAATGCTCAGCTTTCCCAGCTTTCAGTCTCAGTTGCTGTCATGGGGTGCAGTTATGCCTGTCCTGGCCTCTTGGCCTCATTGCAGAGCATCAAGACCCTTGCTCTTCAACAGTCCATCTCCCCCCTGGTGAGGTATCTCACTTGCTGCCCCCCGACAGTGGCTTTTGCAGGATGGTTGCTCCTTCTGGAGCATATAGCTGACAGATGCAGCAGAAACCACTAAACTTAACTGTAGAAGAGTCCCCACAAAGCTGCTGAAGTCATGCCTCTTCAAAAGAGTCCCATCTTGTCCTCACAGGCAGTGCAGCATGTGAATGAGAAGATCCTGGAGAGCAACCCGGCAGAGGAGGACCTCTTTGACATCCTGGTGCTCTCCAACAACAGCCCAGAGAGTGGAGTGCGCATCGTTAACAGTGCCAAGCACTACGGTAAGGGAGACTCACCCCTGAGCCTTCCTGCTTCCAGGAAGCTGTGCAGCAAATGAGGCACCACCATGGATCCTAAGTGGCAAATAGAGAGTATGGGGAATCAAGGGGAAGGGGTTCTTTTGGAAACATGCCCAATTCCTGCCAGCCTCATGCAAATTGCCCAGGGTGCTGGAGCACAGCCAGGGTACAGACTCCTTGGCAGAGCCCAACTCGCTTCAGCCATATCCTTTGCACCAGGAGGTTTGGCAGCATTTTGCACAGTCTAGGTGTTCTCAGGTAGCTCCTGAAAGAAAACAGTTCTTTAAAAAAAAAAACATAAATCCCAGAGTGCTGTCATGAGGAATGCTCATTTAAGAGAGGGATGAAAGGAGTATTTGTAGGAACAAGAGGGCAATAAGGTGCAACAGAACATGGGCAGTTTCCTCACACAGCACTGGGAAATTCATTGTCCTGAGCTCTTGCAGCAAAACATGCCAAACTCAGGGAAGGAATGGGGGGCTATGAGGAAGATGTTACTCCATAACAGATTTTGCTCACATTCTCTGACCCGAAGGCCTGGAGATCTCCAAGTTCTGCTTTGTCAGCGATGAGGACTCCACACAGTACCTGAAGTCCCATGGGGTCAAGCTCTTCCTCTCAGCTGACAGGACAGATGTCTGCAATGCCCTCCGGAGAGGTGCGTTCTCCTCTCCATTACATGTCCCCAAACCCACCACACTTTTCCCAAGTAGCTCAGTACCAAGAGGCGACATCAGAACCTGAGATGTCACAGGGGCAAGGGGTGAATGGCACATTGATTATCAGTATAGTCCTGAACAGTTCAATCTCTTCTTCTGTCCTTAACCAGTAGCCTGCAAAAACACCAGGGTTGCTCAGATGCCTTCACAAGTCACTGAATGCTGTATGCAACATTCTGGCCATAGCTCTGCCATGGGCTGGTCATTCCCTCCATGACATTCAAACCTTTTTAGCCAAAGATGCAACTCTTTGGCTTCTCCCTGGATCAGTGAGAGTGTGTCAGGGATGCCCAGGACTTTGTGAGGATGCCATAGAAACTTGTTGTCTTGGTATGTGCAGAGTTACTCTGTACTCAGAGATAGATGTAAGCCTATGTTTGACCTAGATAGGAGGGAGTGCAGTCTCCCCAGCAGCTCTAACAGGTTAATCACCTTCTTATTAATTCACTTGGGTATGAGCACATCGGCTGACTTTCAAGGTCAGGAGCAAGCCGTCAGGAGCCTGGAGTTTCCTTCGCTAAACAGCACATTCCTGGAGCCTTCTTGTGTGCATTACTGGTCTGACAAGTGTCTCCCATCTGGGGGCCTGGGTCCACAGATGAGGGCAGGCAGGGTGCAGCTTGTAGGAATTAAGCCAATTACCCCAATCAATGGAGATACCAGTCGGTATTATTCACAGCATAGAGTGTTAAATCTATGCCAGGCTTGGCAGTGTGAATGAGCACCAGGAGGAGGGCTGCTCGTGTCTTGACAACCACACGTCATCTCTTAGCAAACCTTAGTATCTCTCCAGACCTCAGCAGTGCTTCCTTGTCCATCCCCACTGAGGCATAACACAGCCATGGAAAGGCTGGGCTGACTCCCACAGGAGGCTCTGTGGCTTGGAGGTGCTGACGGGGGGGTGTGGGATGGGGCCACAGCATATGTGTGGGGATGAGCTGGCTGTGCATAAACTACCCCCAGGACAGGTGTCCCTTGTGACTCCCACCTTGCTTTGTCTCACAGGGGTCTCAGCAGCGCTCGTTTTCCAGCAAGAAGTGCAGGCTCCCAGGACCCCACTGCGCGTGGTGTTCGACGGGGATGCCGTGCTCTTCTCTGACGAGACGGACCAGATCTTCCAGGAGCAGGGGCTGGAGGGGGCAGTGCAGTATGAGCGGGCCATGGAGGCTGTGCCCATGGGAGAGGTGAGCAAGCCAGCTGCCTTCCATGGTGTAGTGGTTTGACCCTGGCTCAATGCCAGGTACCCACTAAAGCTGCTCTCTCGTTCCCTTCTGCAAATAGGCAGAGGAGAGAAAATATAATGAAGGGTTTCGTGAGTTAAGGACCATAAGAGATCCCTTACTGATCACTTTCATGGGCAAAACAGACTCCAAGTGGGGATATTAATTGAAGTTTTACTAACAGAATCAGAGGTTGAGAATAAGGAGTAAAATAAAACTTCAGACACCTTCCTCTCACACCCTTCCTTCCAAATTCTACCTCCTCCCCTGCAGCGGTGCAGGGAGAAAGGGAATGGGGATTACAGTCAGTTGTTATTTCTGCCGCTGCTCAGAGAGAGGAGTCCTTCCCAAAGGAGACAGTCCTTCACAGACTGTTCCAGTGTGAGTCCATCCCAAGGGCAACAGTTCTTCAGACTCTGCTGATACATGGGTCCCCTCTCCACACGATGCTGTCCTTCAGGCATAGGCTGCTCCAGCATGGGTCCCCCAGAGGCCACAGGTCCTGCCTGGAAAGTCCTGCTCCAGTGTAGGCTCCTCTCACCACAGGTCAGCAGGTCACTGCCAGGACCCTGCTCCAACATGGGCCTCCCACAGAGTCACAGCCTCCTTCTGGCATCCACCTACTTTTGTGTGGGCTCCTCTGTGGGCTGCAGGTGGATCTCTGCACCCCTGTTGTCCTTCAGGGCTGCAGCGGCACAGCTGCTCCACCATGGTCTTCACCACGGGCTGCAGGGAAACCTCAGCTCCGGTGCCTGGAGCACCTCCTCCCCCTCATTCTCCAGTGACCTTGGTGTCTGTGTTGTTGTTCACATTTTCTTACTCTGCTCTTCTCTGATTGCAATCTTCATCTGCCCCTTAACATTTTTTTCCTTCCTTCCTTCTTAAATGTGTAATCACAGAGGCATTAGTATCACTTCTGATTGGCCTGGCCTCAGTCAGCAGCAGGTCCGGCCTGGAGCCAGCTGGCATTGGCTCTGCCAGACATGGGAGAAGCTTCCAGGAGGTTCTCGCTCCAGAGCCCCCCGGCTGCTACCAAAACCTGGCCACAAAAAAACCAATACGCATGGGCGCCTTACAGGCTCTGCCATCTCTACTGCTAGGGCTTTGCCATGAGCAGCCAGAAAAGCAGAAATGCTTACAAATTCCCTATGCATCCACCACTGAGTCCGTGGTGTGGGCCTGATCTGGAACCCCACTGGAAATGGATCTGGCCTGTTGTCTCCTATAAGTGAGCATCAGCTCCAAAATACCTAGGGCTGTGGTTGTCCCCAGCATCACCTTCTGTAGGCTGTGACTTCTTGGTGTCCAAGTCCCTGCAGGACTCAGACTCAGATGCACTGCTCACTGAGATGTATGGTCCTGATCACTTTGGGATTAGAATGAGCACCACAAGGCTCACCTTCCTGCCAAGCACCCCAGTGCACAGCACCAGTGCCAAATTGCTCAGTCTTGTACAGACAGAGTAGACGTCTCTTTATATCTCACCCACTCCAAACTGTCTTGCTGTGCTTCCAGGGTCCCCTGAAGGCTTTTGCTATGCACCTTGGGAAGATGCGAAAGAAGTTCAGCCAGGAAAAATCCCCCATCCGCAGCTACCTGGTGACTGCCCGCAGCGGGCGGGACATGGGCATCCGAGCTATCAAGACACTCCGGGAATGGGGTCTGGCTATTGATGAGGCTTTCTTCATGGACGGGGCTCCCAAGGGCCCCATCCTCGCCCAGATCCAGCCTCACATTTTCTTTGACGACGGGCTTCATAACATCCAAGGAGCTCAAAATGTGGGTGTACCTTCTGCCTGGGTCCCTCCTGCTGCAGGCCAGTAGTCCTCCCTCTCAGCAGCACAGAGGACTGAAACAGTTGGAGGCAAGCCTTCTGGTGGAGAAGGAAAGACTTCTTAACATTTAGCAAATAAATCTCAGGGAAAGGAGATGAGAGCTTGGACTCCCATGCAAAACTTGTTGCTTACTTCTGCTCCCGATATGAGGTGCTTTAGGTCTTAGGAAAAAGCCAAAAGATGCAACTGCTCCAAGAGGGAAGGACACCTTTGCTGTGACACTGAGGACTACACCTGCCTGCCTAATAGGACCTGGGGACTTTTCTCAAAGAATTAAGTGAAGCTAATGCCACACATACAAGCTAAATGAAGCACGAACTAAAAAAAATGCTAGTTTGGGCTGTTCTCAGACAGTCTTCAAGATGGAGCAGCACAAGAAGGACATTGACCTGTTGAAGCAAGTCCAGAGGAGGGCCATCAAGATTATTAAAGGGATGAAACGCCTCTCCTAAAAGTAAAGGTTGAGAGAATTGGGAATGTTCTGCCTGCAGAAGAGAAGGCTCTGGGGTGGCCTAACTGTAAACTTCCAGTACCTGAAAGGGGCTTACAAGAAAGATGGAAAGAGACTGTTTACAGGAGCATGTAGGAAGAGGACAAAGGGGAATGGTTTCAAGCTGAAAGAGTAGGTTTAGATTAGATATTAGGAATATTAGATATTATTGTGGGGCTGGTGAGGTACTGGAATAAGTTGCCCAGGGAAGTTGTGGATGCATCACCCCTGGCAGTTTTCAAGACCAGGCTGAATGGAGTTCTGGGTCTGGTCTAGTGAAAGATGTCCCTGCCCACGATGCAGGGATTAGAATTGGATGAACTTTAAGGTCCCTTCCAACCCAGGCCATTCTATGATTCTCGGATATATTCCCAGGATCTCTGCCTAAAGGTAGCCCTCAAGACCCTGCCTCACCAGACATATGCAGGTTGGTTTCCCAAGAGCACTGATGTGCTAGCAGGTCCTTCAGGCAGCTCCAGCCAAACTCAGAAGGAGAAAGATTTCAAAACCATAAAGGACCTACAAAGCTTTTGGAAATGGGTGAACAGATTAAAGAAAGAAAGCCCAAACTATCCCCCCTTATAAAAGAGATCATAGCACAAGTCAGCTTTCCTTAGGCATGCAGGCTGCTCACAGTGTGCCCTTAGGAGACACAGAGCTGTAGGACAAACAGCTCTGGAGCTGCAGGACAGGGACAAGGCTACAAGCTGAGGTTCATCCAGGAGACTGAGCTGCCATATAGCTCTGGTGTCCCACCAGGAGAGGGCACTGGAGATGGGCTGCCTGCAGCACACACCAAGCAGATGCCGGGGCTGCAGGCCAGCGCCAAAGGGGCCAGGGCAGGACTGTGTGCCCTGGCCAAGCTTAAATGGGCTTCATGGCTGTGGGTGGAGAGCGTGGGCGGGGGTCTCAGGACCAGTTGCTCTCTGCTGATGAGGTCCGTGGGTGTGCTCAGTTCCCTGCCTGGCATCATGGCACACTCCATGCAGGGATGCCTCTTCTCTGGCAGTTTGGACTCTGCTTCTAATTTTCCTGGGGAACAAGCAGCCCCCCAAAGTTCACTTGCAACTTTCTTTCCCCAGGGCTAGATATGAGTTGCCACTAGAGGCCACTGTGCTGCCTGGGGACATGGCAACTCAAATCCCTGCCAGCTCTCCAGAACTGCCTCGTAAAAAGAATACAAACTGGCTGCTTAGGCGGCAGCAGGATTATGGACTGAGGAGATAAAGACGATGCTGGTTTAGTATTTTTAATCTCATCACAATCAGAATGTAATTTCTTTAAAGGCTTCAGAAGTGTGGCTGTCTTTTCCAGTGCTTTTTCCCCCCAGTAAATAAATAAACAAGCATCCCAGTGTGAGTGCTTTTTCCTCATGCCTGTGTTCAGCAGTGTGGGAGGAGGGGTGGGATAACTCAGTGCTCCTTTAGAGACATTCATTTATTAGGTATTATACACGTTCATCCAGATGGGTTAAATATACAATTAAGTGGGCTTTGGATTATGCTCCTGAATGTTGTCTTGTGTTTGTGTCCCCAAGCTCACTCTTGCTACCTTGGGCTTGGGGGCTCTGCACATCTCGGCCCAGGAAGGGGAGCTGCTGACCCCACCATGCAACCAGCATAGGTCCTGTTCCTGCCATAGTGGCCACCATGTGGCCAAACTCGAGGCTGCCAGGGGAGGAAGGGATGCCCATGTAAAGGGCTTTGATAGGAAGCCACCTCCAAAGAAGCAAAGCCTGGTAGGGTGTTGGCACCAGGAGTCTGGCCCCCAGCCCTTTTGCTCAGTCTAGATGCTGAAATTAGATGTTTCGAGGTAGCAACATCAACAACATCAGCTACTCATCATCTGCTAATAATGCTAAGCAGCCATCAGCTGAGCAAACATTAATTACAGGATGCTCAAAACATGCCCAGTAAGCAGGTACAGATGTTCATCCCACTTTAACGCAGGCCAGATACCACCAGGCTCAGTGCAGTGATCCAAGCACCATCTCCAGCCCTGCTCACCACGCACAGCTGGTGGCTTCGGTGGCAGCTGGCGGTGGGGACATAGAGCCAGTGGTGGGGGTGATGGTGGTCCTGGACACCCTCCATCCCATCACATTTGCCAATGCCTGGACAGGGCCAGCAGGAGCTTGGTCAATGCCTTGGGCAAGAGAAAATCATCTGAGTCACGAGTAGTGGGAACTGGCCCACGTGAGCCATCACAGTTTGTGGGATGCTGAGGCAGGGGGAAAGCGCCACATGCCTTTCTTCAGCACTGTCAGCACAGTGGGGGATGTCAGGGCAAAACATGCCCAAAATAGGAATACAGGAAGGAAACTCAGAGCTTGTGGGGTTACATCATATAGGGTCAAGTGCAGCTGCTTCAGGCCATGGCTCAAATGTGTAGCATCAAAACTGCCCTTATTGCCCTGCTCCAAAAATGTGGCATCAAAAACCACCCTTTTCTACCCTGCTTCGAAGAGGGAGCATCAAAAACTCATCTGACAAGGACTGATGCATCTTCATGCCCTGCTGCAAGGAAAAACTTGCTGTTTCTGTCTCAGAGGTGTCTGTAATAAGTTCATTATGCTTGAGATGCTTCTCAGGTTTTGGCTTTCCGAGGCATCTTAATCTCCCTCCTTCAAGGGTTTGCTGATGCCCTGGGGCCTCCTGCTGCTGTAGCCCAAAGAGGGTTTAGCTGCTGTGGCTGATCATGACATGTTTCTCTGATACCCATCTCAGGTTTTGGTGGCTAGGGCAAGGTAGGAGCACCTGTGTCACCATCAGGGACAGGCTCCCTTTGAACCCTGCTGAGTTTCACACCTTCCTATTCCAGGAAAAGAAGTGCAAAGGGGTGAAAAGTGGCCTCTGAGGACCTACACTAGATTCTGCCCATTGCTTCCAACTACTCCCTGCAACTCCAGCCAAAACTGCCTGGTGTCCAGGTTCCCCCCTCCAGCGCTGTTTGGGACATCCCCAAGACACCCTCCTGGTCCAGAGAGGGAAGTGGACAATGCCCTCACTTCGCTCAGCCACAAGCAGACCAGCCACCTCCTCTGCCAGGCGCAGTCCTGCCGGCAATGCCAAACAAGTGGCCATTGTTTCAGGGTGGGGCGCGTGACCCCAGGGATCAGAGGCTGCAACTGGCTGTCTCCAAGGAGTTTGCAGGAGACCTTTGCCCAGGACCGTGCCCTTAATCCTCCACTCACTGCACCAGTCAATTGAGGGTTGCAATGCTAAAATCAAAACAACTCAGTAATAAGGAAGAGAAAGGGGTTTATGCCGTGGTGGTTCTGCAAGGAAGGAAGATTGGTGGGTATTTATCTGCTAACAGACATCTGCAGTGGCAGTGTGTCAGCTTCATTGATTCCTGGCTGCAGTGGGAGAGGATGCTGGAGGCTGCAGGACCTGCGTGCAGCTGCAGTGTCTGCCAGGGATGCTCCCACAGCTCCCTCCATCCATAACCTACATGTATCTTTGGCCATAAACACGGGACAAAGAATCTTCACATTTTTGACCATAACCCTAACCCGAAGTCACCCTTGTGGCAATGGTCCTTGGGAAATACTCAGGAGTTCTCAGCTAGAGAGGCTGAGATGCCACGTCCCACGCTGAAAAAAATTATTAACAGGGTGTTTTGTGTGCAGAAGGTCAGAGAGAGGGTGTGAAAAGCCATAGACTGTGTTTGCCGATGTGCTTAAACCTGGGTTCATGATCTTAACTCCAGGCAAGTCACGCTGGACATAATGGCTGTGATGGCAAGTGAAGATAAAGCTTAAGAGAAAGGTGACAATAAATTAGAATTCAGTCTATGAGGGCATATTGACACAGCAGAAACTGCCCCAGGAGGCCCAGATTGATTCACCAAATCACCAGTGGAAGCTGGTTGCTCCCAATCCAAGAAAACACATTGCAACTTTAAGCCGATCCTTGGGTTGCAGTGGGGTGTTGACCCTCGTGTTTCTGAGCCCACACTCCTCCTAGGATCAGAAGTCTCAATTGCTTCAGTGTTTTGTCACATTGAGGAGACATGATTGCACAAACGATGGTCTTCTTGGGGCAGCTTCTGCTGGAAATTAAAAAACATGACATCTAGTGCTAGCTAAGAAAATGAGATGGATGGTGTGCTGGGATGTGGCTGGAGGCACTTCTCTTCATCATGCCTGGAAAGCCCACCAGCAAGCCGATACTCCCACCCCAAGACACGCTTGTGTGGGGGACTGCAGCAGGGATTGCTCAAGGTGGTGACAAGGTGAGTTGGGTCCCTGTGCTCCCCATCACATCCTGGCGTGGGTGGGGATGAATCAATACCATCATTGCCACTTGCCACCCCATCCCGTCAGCCGCCAGTCACGCTGCGTGCTGTCAGAGTCTGCCAGCATTGTTGTTGCCTGTCCCTGGCAATTTCAGCCTGCTGCAAAATAACTCGGGTGAGGCAAACAACATGAGATCCCTGCCTCGGGGAGCAGACAAGGCCAGCAGCCAGGGAGAGGCAGATCCCCTCCTCCCTAAGGTGGGTGCCAGGTGTGTCACCAGCCATGGAAGAGGATGGGCCAGAGGATGACAAAGGACATTCAGTGTTGAGCAGGGTCAGGAGTGGGCAGGTGGTGCGGGGGTGGCAAGGATTCGGGCAGGGCCACGGCGTGCGTGGGACACAGGGACAGGCAATGCTGAGTTTGGCAGCAGCCTACTGAGGCAAGGTGGTGTGCAAGTAAACCCTAGTGAAGACACCAGGGCAACTCACAGACTTTAAGAGTATAAGCATATATATATATATATATATATATATATAAGCATTTTGCATATATATATATATAAGCATTTTGCACTGTAAATCCTACCTGATTTTGTTTAATAGCTAGGGGAAAGGCTGGAACTGATGGAGAAGTCCACTAGAGTGAAAGCACTCCATGATCAAAGACTGCTAAAAATGGCCCTGATGATGGAGATGGAGCCATCCTCAGGGCTCCTGCTTATTGTGACACGCATTTGTGTCACCCAGCCACTAGTAAGCCGCCCTTACCCGCCACTGGGATCAGGGTTTGCGGTGTAGAGGACACCAAGGGAACAATTACCACACAGTCTAAGCCTTTTGTAATTCCACTTAGCATCTCCCCAGGTCACTGCAGCCCATGCTGCAGCCAAAATATGTTTAAGAAGGCTGCTGGCCAGCTCTGCCTTCAAACCAGCCCCAGCCAGCCAGCACCGATGGACCAGTGATTGCCACCCCCCATGATGCCAAAGACATCTTCCCCAGTGCCACAGAGCTGGGACACAATGGTCAGGGCCTGCATGAGTCACTCTTGTTATACTCAGTGCAACTCCTTCCCTGCTCCCAGTTTCCCATCAGCAAGAGCTGCTCCTCCATTACCTTCAGTTTTGCTTTTGTGGGTGTCACCCAGAAAAAAGGTGTAATTTAGGAGGTGCCAGTGCCACTGGAAAACGCACCCTCACCTTGTGAATTGTACATCAGTTTAGGAAATGGTCTTGGGAGTGGGAGAGGTCCTGGCACCATGCCAGGAAAAAGTTACCACTGCTTCACTCAGGATCCCAGGGACGATGAATCAGGTTCTGCTAATGAGCTGCATCCAGTACCTTCACACTGGCACCCTGAGTTGGAGTCAGGGTGTTTGAAACCAGACCTGCCCAGGCTTGTGCTTCTGTAGGCTCTGCTCAGCTGAGATGGAAGAATAGTTTTCTCTTTTAGCAACAAGCTTCGAAATCAGAAATGCATTTTTTTTTTAATTTGCAGAAGTTCATCCTCTAAAATTCCCACCTGCAGCTTGTGAGAAAAAAAATAATCTGCATTTCTGAAGTGAAGCTTTCCTTGCCCTTTAGGTCATTGCAGTTCAGGACATTGGCTACCACTATGATAAATAAATTCAGAAAAAATCCATTGTCGAAAGGGTGAAGGCAAACACACAGCTATGTGTAAGGACAATCAGGCCACTGTAGTGTCCCTGACAGGGTGCTGCCAGACTGTAAATGGGGGAGCTCCTAGACCCCTCCAAAAAATAAGTCGTTTGAAACTGAACATGAGCCAGCAGTGTGCCCAGGCAGCCAAGAAGACCAATGGCATCCTGGTCTGCATCAAAACAAGTATGGCCAGCCGGCCTGGCCAGGGATATTCCATCTGTACTTGTGAGGCCGCACCTTGAGTCCTGTGTCCAGTTCTGGGCCCCTCATTGCAAGAAAAAAAATTAGGCTGCTGGAGCGTGTTCAGAGAAGGACAACAGAGCTGGTCTGGAGCACAAGTCCTGTGAGGAGCAGCTAGGGGAGCTGGCTGTGTTTAGCCTGGAGAAAAGGAAGCTCAAGGAAGACTTCATTGCTCTTTACAACTACCTGAAAGGGGGTTGTAGTGAGGTGAGTGTCGGCCTCTTTTCCAGGTAGCAGGTGACAGGATGAGAGGTAATGGCCTCAGTTGTGCCAGGGGAGCTTTAGCTTGGATATTGGAAAAAATTCTACCCTGAAGAGGTGACCAGGCATTCAAGTACACTATCCAGGGAACTGGTGGAATCATCATCCCTGGAGGCATTTAAAAACCATGTAGATGTGGTGCTGAGGGACATAGTTTAGCGGTGGACTTGGCAGTGCTGGATTAGTGATTGGACTCAATGGCCTCGAAGGTCTTTTCCAACCTAAAGGGTTCTATAATTATAAACTAAGATGCATGAGGCCCCTGTCCATTTGGCAAAGGGCAAGTGGGACACCCTTGTGTCACTTGGCAGAGGGAACCCCAAACTCCCAGAGTTGAGGCTGGGGTGCTCTTCCTAGCTGAAGCCACTGGAATTGAGTCATTTGACACCCCCCCTTGGGAATCCTCTCAGGCAGAGATCGAGGTTGCAAAATTGTGGCCCGCTCCCAGGGGCGAGTCACCCCACGCCCACAGCTGCAGGGGACAGCACCCTGGTTCTCCTCCTGGAGTTAGGGGGGATGCAAGGGGCCAGGGAGACAGACCAGCAAGGAAAGAGGTTCATCCGCTGTGACAAAAATAAGAGTGAGGAAGGATAGATCCCTTGTCTGGCTGTCACACAACTCTACCTTCTCTACATGCCTCAGTCAAGACACTCCCAGTCTTGCTCCACAAACAAGGAAAAATGTGTAAAAACTGCTGAGCCCAGGCTTGTGCCAGTTTATCTTTTTAAGATAATAAGGTGCAGCTCTCACAGTCCCAGCCTATAAATACCCAGACATGCCTCTGGTTAAACATACCCACTGTACCTATCAAGGCTTTGACATCAGGGCAAACATTCCACAGAGGTGCTGAGGGAGCCCGAGTGCAGAAATCCTGGCTCCCTACTGGAGCCACCAGTCCCCCAGCATGCAGGCACAGCGGTGTCAGCTCCAAAACTGCTGGTGCCAAGAGCTGGAGCCAGATTAAACACTGAGGATAAGCCACTCTGTCCCTTCCCATCCTGCGAGCACCCATGAGAGAAGCAGTATTGTAACATTCCCTGGCACAGCCCATCCTCCCTTTTTCCCAAAAAACCATTTGGGAAGTGTCTGGCCTCACTAGTGAGGTGGCCACATAAGTCACTTAGAGCAGCCAATCTAAAAGCAGTGACCCTCTTGTGCTGGTATGAGAGCAGCTCAAGATGAGGACACAAGGCAGGCCTGCTACCATGAAGCTCAAGCTTTGCTAAAACCAAAGATTACCTTGATATCTCTTAGAAATAAAAAAACCAGACACAGACGGGGTCCAGACTTCTTGACTCTGCTGAAAGAGTTTTTTCTGCACCGTGTGATGGTATGCCATCCTCACCAGTCCATCCCTGCATGCTGAAACCCACTCCATAGCCACAGCATTCTGGGACAGACTGGCCAGACTGGAAACCCTTGAGGAGGAGCCGCCACAAGTGCCCCAGCCTGGGGGCCAGGTGCATGTTGCCTGGCTGGCTATGGTTTCCCAGCCACTTCAAAGAGAAGGGAGGAGGGCTGGTACTTCACCTACTCCACCACGGGCTCCAGGAAAGCCTGAAAGGGGGGAAGGGAAGCCCTGGGCCTGGCATCAAGACTAGTCTTTTTGTCTGCAAAGCCCATTTGCAAAGGGATTTAGAGCCCTTGGGGAGGGTGGATTTGTGTGTGTGGGAACACATTAGGGCTCGTTTATGTCTGACCCACTCCCACCTGTGGGAACTCAGCACCAGGGCTGTCAGTCCCCAGGGGGACAGGAGGAGACCTGTGAGCTGGAGTGGCAGCAGCAGCAGCGATGCCTCCGTGGTCAGGCTGCAGATACTGGGGACCTACTACTCCTTGGCTCCTTGCCCAAAAGAACCAGGCAGGGTTTTGCTGAGTCATGCAGTGCCTCGGGCCCGGGAGGCCAATGGGTTTTGCTGACTCATGGTCAGTGGCACTTGCCTTGACCACATGCCCGCCGGGGCAGGAAGGAAGCAGGTGAAATAACGGGACCCACCAGGTTCAGCTTATGCCTCCAGCCATCACTTCAGAAAAATTCATCCCAGTGGGGAGCTATGTTCCATGGGGAAGCAGCACAATTCCTGGTACCCACCAGCTTGACTGAGGCGTAGCAATTTGGAGAGCTAGCGTGGTGAGAGACAGCCCAGGGCAGAAATGGCCCTTAAAACAATCGGCACAAACCACAGCTGGAAGGTGGCAGGCATAGACCCAGAGCTGCAGGATCCTGTGTAAGGCCACGAGTGGATGGAAAAGGCTCAGGGACAAGAGTGTGGGAAGGAGATGGGGCAAGTGAGGTGCCAGTGACATGACCCAGCAATTTTCCAGAAGCTGCATGAACATGAAGGTGACAGGAGGATAGGGACCTCACCATGAAGCTCAGGGGTCCCCCACTCTAACACTGCCCAGCTCATTCCACAGGCTGCTGCTCTCCCGTCTCCAAGACTGGGCACAAGCAGGAGCACAAAACAAGCGCCCTTAGCCCTCAGGACTTGAAAGGAAAAATCTCTGTCAATCCGATTGCACTTATACTGTTTTTCCAAAAGGTCTTGTGGCTCTGTAAAAGCTCGGTCGGGGCAAACTGGATTAGCTCTGTCTGCTGCATCCTGAGCCAGCAGCGTGGCACCTCTAAGCACTGCCATGACACCGCAGCCGTGGCAAACAGCCCATCCCGGTGGTCCCCGATGCTCGGCCCTGCATTCAGAGGGGAGGAAGGGTTTGGTAGATATGGCTTGGCACCCCCGCAGCGCCTCCCCCAAAAGCAGCTGCGGCCAAGTTATACGCCCATCTTCCCCAGAAACCCCCGGCTCGGAGGGATGAGTCCCCCCACCTCCCCGCAAAGTGGGAGTGTCCTGGTGCCAGGGAGGAGCGGGGGGCNCACTCCCCTGGGGAGGGGGGGGTGGGAAACAAAACAAAACCAAACAAAAGGAAATCTGGTAAGAACACAAAAAAACATCTAACAGGAGGAAGCTAAAGGCGGGACAGAAGGAGCACGCGCGGCCGGGCGCCTCGTGACTGGTTTCATGCTGTTTATTCCCCTTTGCCGGGGGCTGAGTCACGGCCCGAGGCGCCGGGGGTCAGCCCGGGGGGGGCCGTGAGGCGGCGCCCCCGGCCCCGCTCCCGCTCCCCGCCCCGGCCCGCCCTCACGTGACGCCGCCGGTTGCAATTTTAGACCGTCAGCTGACTGGAGAAATCCCTGGAGAGGGGCCGCCGTGCCTACAAAAACAGGGACGGCAGCCCGGGAACGGCGTCGCGGCCTCTGAGCGTCGGGACCCTGCAGCCTCTGCCACCCCGCCACCGCCGCCAGCAGCGCCATCGCCGCCATGGGGGCCCGCGGCCTTCTCCTGCTGCTCGCCCTGGCCGGGTCCTGCGTTGCCCTCATCAGGTGAGACGCGGGGGCTCCTCGGGGGCTGCTGAGCCCCCGGTGGTGGAGGGGGAACATGGGACAGGCACCCCCGGTGCTGCTGCTCTGGTGGACTCCGGATTTATGTCACAGCGCTTCCACACGGCGCAGCTCCCCCTCCATCAAAGCAGAGGAGGGAAGGTCTGGGACCCCCGCGTTGGGCTCTTGGTCCCCCTGCCCATGGAGGGGCCTCCCCTCGGCCCGGCTTCCACTGCATCTGGTGACCTTTGGCAGCCACCCTCCAACCCCCCCGCCCCCCTTCCCGATTTTTGGAAAAGCACTGAGCACGGCACGGCAAGGGGGTCCAGCATGGGGTGCTGGCAGGAGCCCAGACCTCATCCAGCTCATGTTGGTGCGTCCTGTTTTCAGCTGAGCCCTGGTGTCCCCTTCCCAAAGGGTCCTCGCCTGTAGGTGCTTCTCTAACAGGTGGGTGTTTGCCTTCCCCACACAGGATTCCCCTGACCAAGTTCCCCTCCATGAGACGCATTCTGAACGACGTGGGCAGCGAGATCCCAGATGTGAATGCCCTCACTCAGGTCCTCAAGTTCAAGCTGGGGGTCGCCGGTGCAGCTGAGCCCACCCCAGAGATGTTGAAGAACTACATGGATGTGAGTAACAACCCCCTGCCAACCACCCAACCCCCCCCACTGCAGTGGACCCTATCACAATGTTGGGTGAGCAGTTGTCACTTCTGGGGGTACACATCCCAGGGGCGTGTGACACATGCCAGCCTTGCTGTCCCACCACAGCCAGGAAGATAAAGGAGGGAGAGACGTTGATCCCATAGGATAGATTCATATATCGCCATGGCTTAGTGGGTGAATATTAAAAGGTGCTTCTCATCGTTACTAAATTAAAAATACTAATAATTATTATAATAACAACAACAAACAGCTTACTACCACCCAAGCAGGAGCTTTTCAGATTGTGACCTATTTCCTTTCCCCTGTGTCAGTAATTAATGATTGTAAATAGGGGCCTGCTCCCTTGCACTCCTCCCTAGTATCTTCTGGCCCATTTGGGCTCTACTTTTGGTAAGACAGGGGCATAAAAGTCATGCTCCACTCCTTGAGACATTGGAGCATAAAAGAGTGAGCACGGCATAGGGAAGAAGGATCAGACTGGGTGCTGCCTTCCTATGGGACTAGGAATGCAGGACCCTTCCTATTACTATTCTTCATCTTCTGCGCTGCCTTGGAGAAAAGCCACCCTGCACCTCCGCTTTCTTCTCAGCAACTTAGAGAGCAAGAGGACCTTCATAGTGGTGAAAGGAGAAGCCAGATAAAGGACATGAAGTTTGCCCTTGCCCAGCTGCCAGACACGTGTAGGGTTTACTGTTTCTGGGTTCTTCATTGGGTAGCTTCACAGCTTTTGGTGATGTAGGATATGAGCATTGGCTGGCAGAATAAAGCTGGCCCCAGATACTTGGTTATTAATTCAGAACAATGCCCCTTGCTTCCCTTCCCTGTGAGCTGTTGTCACCCAGCCAGCACTGTCCTGTGCTGGGAAGGGCCACCGGTGCTTCAGTTGCTGGTGTTGAAAGCCAGGGCACTAGCGGTTGTGTCACGGTGTTGTCTTTTGCAACCACAAGTTGGACCACCTCGGGGAGGGACTGTTCTCCCTTGTCATAGGGACAACAGCCCAACCTGTGGTGGGAGATAAGGAATCACTGGGTCCTTCCCAGCCTGGCTGAAAATGCTTTTGCTGCCAAAGGACCTGTTGGAACAAAAGGCACAACCCACCCTAGACTGCCTTTTATACTCCCTGCCAGCCCCTGGGACCCTTCCTGGGTCTGTGTATGTGATGTACAGGGCCCCTGTACCAGGGGTTAATTTTCAAGCTCCAGCAATAATTACAGAAACACTGGAAACAAGTGCTGCCTCCCCATTATGGCTAATTGCAATGGATTGTTAATTACTCAGCAAGCAGCCCTTGCAAACTAAGCCCACAGGAGGTGAACAGAGTTATAATCCTTTTTTCTCCCTCCTGTCCCTTAATTAAGTACATAGGGGGTTTGGAAAGGCTACTGGCTGACTTCCCTTGCTAGCAGCCTTCTCTCTAGGCCTCTGATGCAGCTGCTTACCAGGCACGACATCACTCTTTGCCTGTTTGGGAGGACTGGGGAAAAATAGATCCATAAAAACAGGCCACAGAAATTCCTTGGGGGCTAGAATTCCCCGTTCATCCCCTTCTCTACGGATAGAGGGACTGTTTCTTTCAGTCCCAGCAGAGATACAGTCTCAGGGCAGAGGGATATCCATTGGATACCTGTGCTACGGGGACTTCTCCCAGACTTTCACCCCACAGGTCTAAATCCACCTCTGGTGGTGCTGTTGGTGCCCTTTGCCTCCCCGTCACTCCTGCAGTCTTCCAGCTCCTGTGACCGAGCATTTTTTTATTCCTCCCCACCCCAGGAGCTCATCAGCAAACACCGAAAGTCCCAGCAGCTGTAACTCCACCTGCAGTGGGCAGAGCTGCTGCTCACTGCAACCCACAGTTACTCTGCGAACCCCCCAGCAAAGCAGCTTCCCAGCCAGTTTCAGCTTTTCAATAATGGAGGTGTTTTGCTTGGCTTCCTTCCATCTTTTTCTCTTCCTTGTAGTGAACTTCATGCTAGCCTGCAGACCTGCCCATTCTCTTCTTCCCTGTCTCTCTGCCACAAATGTCCTCCCCCACACGCACCCATCCCTCTTGTCCTGGGTTTATCCTTTTCACGTACACTGTCATGGCTTGCGAACACTGAAGGGAAGCCTCCCTTCCAAAGAACAAGGGCTGGGAGCCTGTCAGTGCCAAAATCAAGAAGAGGGCAGTGTCTAGATAAGCTGATCACTTATTCAAACATAAGAGATTTTTTTGGTCTTTAATCCCTACTTTTGGCAGGCTGCCTCTGCTCATGACTTCCTCCTTCTCCTTTGCAGGCCCAGTATTACGGCTCAATCGGCATTGGGACTCCCCCTCAGAATTTTACTGTGATCTTTGACACTGGTTCCTCCAACCTCTGGGTGCCATCTGTGCACTGTTCCCTTATGGACCTCGCCTGCAGTAAGTGTTACAGGTGCCAAGCGCCGCTCAACAGCTTCTCCTTCCCTGCAAAATGCAAATCCCTGCATTGCAAGAAGAGAAACTGAGGCAGCAGCATGAAAGGACTTGCCAGAGGCTGATGGGCTCTTTAGGGTCAGGCTGGAAATGCAGTCCCAACCTCCTTCATCCATCCTTCATTGCTGCCTTCCTGTATTTTTTTCCCCCTTCCAAGTCACCCACGCACAGGGCCAGGTCTTCTCCAACAGCCTCGGCCCTGCAGCAGAGGAGCAGCATCATAGGTTGTGATGTTTCTCTGCAAATTATAGACCAATGCTGCTTTTACCCCATTGCGCAAGGCTGACTTCTTTTAAGTCAGCCTCTTGCCAGATCTGATACAAACTGTCCTAGTTTCTGGTTTATTGCTGCACAGAGCATGTGCGTGCATGTTTATGGAGTTATAATTAATGAAAGCCAGGTAGGCACAATGAGATGAGAACATCTCAAGGACTACAGATTTTTTTGCTCTGTGCATTCCAATGCAATAAATCTCCACAGTTGAAGATGTCAAATCTGACTGTAGTAAAATGCCATTTTAAAGCCATCATCTATGCTGCTTAAGCAGAGTGGAGAAACCTGTGGAGTCAACAGATGAAACCATGAAAGGCATTCCCCAGTGCTCATTGGGAGTAGGGTGGAGATTTGGACTTCTTGTATAGCCTTGTAGTGCCCAGAGAGGAGACAGACCTTTTTGCGTATGTGAAATGAGATTTAGGACACAGGTAGGGTGACAAGGGCCAGACCTGGTCTGCCTTGGGGGTTCCTGATTTGTGATGGGGAGCTGTTTTCTCAAGGCAGTGGCTTGGGAGGTGTTGGGACCAAAGGGCTCATTTTATGAGTATACAAGGAACTCAACTTCCTGCCAGACTGGGATCCAAACTGGGATCCAGCCAGCCTAGCCAGGGAAGGCTCCGTACAGTGTGTTGGTTTCTGTACAGCTTAGCTGGTTCATCCTCAGCCATCATCTGCACTGCTCACCGACCAGTCATGGAGCTGTGCTGGCCAACTCGTGACTCAGGAGGAATCTGTGGAGGAGGAATCTGCCTGGCCGTAGAAACAGGGATTTCTTACAGCTCCCAAACCATCCAAGGGGAAAAGCAGCTTAGACTAGGGGAAAGCCCTTCTCCTCCACAAATCAAAGAATATTTTGGGTCCTCTCTGTACAAAAAACAATGAACTTGGACAAAAATTTCCAGCTAGTCTTAGTAAAAGAAATAGGTAAGTCCATAAGGTGAATTTGTTCAAGCCTAGAGCAGGCTATATTTAAAGTCACCCTGATTCTTCAAGGCATGGGGGGGGTACACATTTTGCTCTGCTGACTAATGCACCCTGACACACCAGCCACATAACCTCTAGGCTTTTAATACCCAGTGGCCAAATCCAATTTAACAGCCTGAACTAGATCTGCCCACTTAATTCCCCTGACGATGGAAAGGCTTTGTTAAGCAGTATGGGAAGTTCTGTGTTCAGGCCCACCTTCACACTGTTGAGTGTCCATTTGTCCAGTTAAGCCAAGTGGTGTAGGGTTAGGTATCGGGGAACCATCGGTATCAAGGAGCACTAATGCTGTGTGTCCCCCTTCCTGACTGCAGTGCTGCATCACAAGTACGACTCCTCTAAATCCACCACCTACCAGGAGAACGGCACCAAGTTTTCCATCCACTATGGGACAGGGAGCCTTTCTGGGTTCCTGAGCCAGGACACAGTCACGGTGAGTTACAACTGCCCTTGCTCCAAGCTGCCCTGACTCCTTTCGGTAGAGTGCTTAAAGCTCTTTGATTTCAACAGCTCTCCCTCATTGAGTGCCCTACTTCGATAGAACATGCTTCAGTGCTGTGTTTACAAGTGCTTTGAAATGTGGTGATAATGACTATGAAGGTGACAATAACCATGGCAGGCAGAGAAGGGGGAAGGTATTAATCTGCAGGTCAGCAGGCTGGGAGCGGGGACTGCACGCACAGTGCCCTGCAGACATGGTCTCTGGCCATATCTCCAACCCTCTTCCTCATGACCGTAGAAGCTTTCCAGCCCAAGTGTACACCAGCACCACTGCACAGATTGCTGGTGGTTTGTTCCTGGCCAATATCCCTCATTGGTGGATGTCTACATGGGCAGCTGCTCATGCTGCAGGCCAGAACTGATCTCTTAACTGCCCCATCCTGGTCTCACATCAAGAACTGGTGCTTATGTTTGCAAAGTCTGGGTAACACTCTGGGAGGAGGTTCCCTAGCAGTGTTCAGGGCCCAGTTGGTGGTAGTTGCTTATCAGAATTTCCTTTTCAAAAGTGAGCAAAGGTTGAGCTTTATGTGTTGTGAAGGGTGAATGCCTTTCAGGACTTCCTCACAGATATAGATGCTTGTGAGAGTTTGCCAGCTGCAGAATGTTAGTGGTGCATGTACTCTCAAATAACTCAGTCTCCTGGCAGGGATAAGAACATATATTTGCTTTGCAGAGGAGGGAAAGACAGAGCAGAAGTTGTGAATTAAGCACATAAATCTGGGGATTTGGAGGTTTCTGGAAAAAAAAAAAAAAAAGGATTCATTTGAAAAGTATTGGCTTATCATTTTTTTCAGAATCAAAAGAAAAATACCCAAGAGGAGCCTAAAGTGTGTGACTTATGCTAGGTGCATTCTTTAGCTCATCCTTATAGCATGAAAGTTTCAGGCTAGCCTGGAAGCACCAGCCATTGCCTCTACACTACATCCCAAAAGGCAGCAAGGCAAACGGCAGACTTTAGCAAGTACGTGGTGGTTTAGGCACTTTCCAGCTTAATGTAGAGGCTGAAGTGAGTCAGAAGGAAAACTGCAGCTTTTTCTCTTTTTTTTTTGGTTTATGATTGTCACCCTAATGCCTGCTTGCTAATTAGCTTTCCACTTCCTGGCAGCTCAGAGTGAGGGTTTTGTGCCTGAGTTTGTTTGGAAAGTGGAGATGGCTCTTGGCAGGCAGCACAGTGTGTAGCGTTTGGTTTCTGTCTATGCAGAAGCAAGAGAAACCCCTTGCATGTAGCTGAGCAGTGTCACATTTTCTGTACACAGGAGCAAGGGCGACTCAGAGGGTTGAGGACTTTCAGCTTGGACATCCAGATATTTCCTGATTACAGCATGCTGTAGGCAAGCTCCCAGTCAGGTGTAGTTTGGCAATACAGACACTGAAATAGTCTTCAGTGTAGCCCTCTTGGCTCCAGACATCTGACCAAAAGGTGCTGAATTTCTTTTCGAGAGTGATGAGCTCATGTCAGATATCATTCCTCCACAGAAAGAGAGAATGCCCTGTACTCCCCAGTGCTGCTTGCTCTCCGAAGAGCAGCAGGTTCAGCCAGCCCTCTGCTGCTCAGGCATCTGATCCCTTTATTATAGCCTGACCTTGGGATGTCCTTCAAGGACAGCAGAGGAAACTTTGCTGGCCATGGTCTCTCCCACGACTGCAGTGCAGATACACTGCACAGGAGATGCCCTTCCTTACCTCTCCCCTATGCCTCTGCACCCTGAGCCCTGGTGCCAAGCTGTGCCAGAGAGGCCCTCACCTCACAGTCTGCCTTTGCCATCCAGTGCTTGCCCACTGGCTGAGGCCCCTAACGAGGAGGCTGGATGAGCTGTGGGGTGAAGACACCTGACTGCAAAGCACTGGAGGGCGGCCACCACACAGCCATCCAATGATCATAATTTTTGATTGCTCTGTGTCTGGGCAAGAGCCAGCAGGGGGACAGACATCCGTCACCTGGCAGCAGTGCTCTGCTAAAGATGGTCTTGGGTTTCAGTCCTGCTGAGGACCAAGTGCAGGAAGAGTCTGCTGGGACCCTGCGACTGGGCAGATAATGTCTGCCCCTTTGGATGTGTAAGCAGGGCAATATTCAAACAAACCTGGTGCTCAGTGTTATCAGTCCATTGCATTTTAATTTTTTTTAAGTGGAAGCTTTATTAAACTTTCTGAACTACTGCAGGACCAGCCATGCCAAATGGTGGCTTTTGTAAACCTGCAGCAAACAACTGGGGCACTCACCACGTGCCAGTGAGCGGATGCGTTGCTGTGCAGTCTTTCGCCCCACATCCTGCCCTGTGGCTTTTAGCTTTTGCAAGGCTCGATCGCCCTTTTCCTGGTGCAATCCTCTGATACCATTAAAGGCAGCACCGCCATCCCAGCCTTGCATTGTCTAACCCTGGGGGGATATTAGTAATTTACAGGGATCGTTATCTGCCATCAGGTAGGAGAGGCCAGCTTGTCAGTCCAGCCTGGTTCACTACAGGGCTGCTAGCTGCAGGCTGAGAGGCTGAAATTGTCCTAGCGTGGATGCTAAAATTGCCCGTGGTCAGTGAGAAGCTCACAAACCGCCTGAACTGCTAGATGCAGATGCATCCATCTCCTCATCAGCAGAGCTGTCCTGCTTTCTGCAGTTTTCTTTCCGGGGATCTGCCCTTGCAAGGCGTCTCAGTTTTCCAGTGGGGAATGCCAGTCCTTCTCATGGCTGGCAAGAGAGATGACCTTTGAATTCTCAGTATTCCACGTGCTATTTTTGTGCTTCAGGCTCAAGCTCACTTTCTTGGCTGGGTCTTCTCCCTTCCCACGAGAGGTCTCTGCAGGCTGGTGGCTCTTCAGAGAGATGCAGTAATATCCTGGGGATGTTTCTTGTGTAGACAAGATCACGGGGGTTGTGGGCAGAAGTGAGAGGGATTTGTGCTTCCAAGAGGAATGGGTGCAGCACCCAAGGAGGTAGGATACAGAGATGTCTTGGAAGATGGCCAGAGCGGGGAAGAGAATTAAAGACACAGCACAAGAGCTTTTCATACTGGGAGGGAAGGATGAAGTAGGTGATAGGGGAAGGGATGTAGTGGGGACAAAGTGATATGGATCCTTCTGTGCAAAGACAAGGAGCTGCAGAACGGCATAGCCAGTGCTAGGACCCAACGAAAGGCTAAAAGGGCTGAGTGAGGTCAGCAAAGAGCAAAGGGAGGCTCCTGCCCTTAAAGATGAACTGAGCTTTGCAGGTACTCGTAGGGACGTTCCACTGTGCGGCCAGAGTTGCCTGTCTTTTCCTCTGACATGAGTGGCACCAGGATATCTGGTTTGTGCAGCTGCCTACAAATGCAACGGTGAAAGCAGGCAGGAGTGTGGCAGCGCATTGAGGGGCATGCTACAGCCTGTGTTCAGTGAGATCCCATTACCACCCTGGCCTCTCTGTCAGTTTTCTTTACAATCTGCTTTTCTCTTCCTTCCCCATCTCCCCACAGCTCGGTGACTTGAAAATCAAGAAACAGGTCTTCGGGGAGGCCGTGAAGCAGCCAGGCATGACATTCATCGCTGCCAAGTTTGATGGCATCCTGGGCATGGCATTCCCACTGATCTCTGTGGATCGAGTCGTTCCTTTATTTGATAACCTCATGAACCAGAAGCTGATTGAAAAAAATATCTTCTCTTTCTACCTGAACAGGTAGTGTTGGTTTTGGTGGCACACCTCTCATTGTGAGGGCAAGCCTAGAGGGCTTTTCTCTGTCTCCCAATAGCACCTCTTGTCATTTGCTGTTTTACACTCTGGCTAGTGCTTCTCAGTTGGGTAAGCCTCAGCAAGTTCTGCTTGCAGGAGCAGTCAGGCCAAAATCTCTTCTGTTTACTGCTTTGGAGTAAGAAGAAGGGAAGTGTAAATGCAGCTATTTTACTGATAAAAAGCTGGGTAGATTTGCAACCAGATTTCTTAACTGATAAAGAGACAGAGGATGTTCCCATAGGAAAGAGACACAATAATAAATAGGGCTGTGTTTATGAGATCACATGCTGCTAGTGCAGTCCCCTTTAGAGGGGTAAAACAGAGCCCCAGTCTGCTCCCAAAGTCCGTAAGCCATGTGGCCACCACCACATCACCTCCCAGGCAAGCATGTTCTCCACCAGTCTTCACTAATGATGGGGCTAATCCTCTCTCACTCCTCTGGGAATTCTTTCTCTAGAGCTTCCAGCACTTTCCCACCCACTGCTGCTACCCCCCAGGGCACCCCATCACCTTTCTGGCACTGCAGCAGGGAGTCTGAACTACTTCAGCCCAAAAAAGTAGCACATTGGGAGCATGGAGGGCAGAGGGCTGCTGCTGGCTGTTTGAGCACCAGCCCTCCCCCATCACCATATTTCTTCCCATCTGCTCAGCAGTGAGCTTTTATCTGCTGGTAACCTTGAGAATTCACTCCAAGGCTGCTGGTTGGCACAGAGTCGAGTGCAGATAACCTAACCCTCTCCAGCCCTGTACAGGCACTTTTTACAAAATGATTATTCAGTGGATCCTTGTGTCAGTGGTCAGTTCCCCTTTGCCATCCTCCTCCTCTGACACGAGTTTCTTCAGGTGTCTGTGAGAAAGTACCAGGTTAAAAGCTGCAGGATGCTTTCATTGGGACAGAATTTTCCCATTTCCCCACTCCAGCCTGTCTCACAGTATCTGTCCTTTCAATGACGTAACATAGAACAATATAAGTTGTCCATCTCCAGTGCTGCTACTGCTGTGCTTCACCCCAAGCATCCCAGCACGTATACCGGGGGCACACAAAGGGGGTTGTTCTTGCTTCGCCTCTGATGTTCACAGGTTTGGATGTTGTTTTTCAGAAACCCCAGTGGTCAGCCTGGTGGTGAGCTGCTCCTGGGAGGGACAGACCCCAAGTATTACACCGGCGAGTTCAGCTGGATGAATGTCACACGCAAAGCCTACTGGCAGATCCACATGGACTCGTAAGTTCCCCCCTCCACCTGACTGCATGTGTGGGGTTATATGTGCAGACAGCACATGCCTGGGGCTGGGCTGAGACTCTCCCCGAAAAAGAATCATCTCTATCCCTGCAACACATCCACACCAAAAAAGGCAGCTTAAAATCCCAAGCTGGGTTGTTTGTCACTAGAAGGGGAGGCGAGGCAGAAGCCATAAGGATATGTTCTGCAAAATCCTTTCCTTTTGTTTTTGGCTTGAAAATGCCTACTGTGTCCTTGCAAAGCGGAGAAAAATGCCAGTGTATCCTCCTTGCAGGCAGGGCAAGCCCTGTGGATAAAACCCCAGTTTTGCTCAGCTCTCAGCAAGGCCTGAGCTGCCTGGCTCAGTTGCACATTGCAGGAGGATGAGGAGCTGGATGAGGCCACAGGAAGACAGCCCTTGACTGAAGGGCACAGCGCAGCAATCAGCGCACATTGTTGGAGGCAGAGGGGAGGAGAGCAGGCTGAGCTGCCGGCCGGCAGCCCCACAGTCTATTCTGAGCTCTCCCACGTGATGAGAACTTAAAAGTGGCCTGTGATCAGAGTGTGTCCTTTCTCTGGGAATTGCATCCCTCCCCAGCGCAGGCTTTTTAGCTCTCATCTTCCCCAAGCCCTGCTGCATTGGCAAAGTGTGGCAGACCCTTGACTGGAAGGCTTTGTCTGTCTGCACTGCTCTGGAGTCCAATGGAGGTAAGGAAGCCAAGCAGCTCCTGCCTTTTCTCTTTGTGCAGGAACCCTTCCCTTGCCCATGACTTTCACATCACTCCTTTAACCCTTTGTTTTCTGCAGTAGCTCAGGCCATCCAAGTCCATAATGCATTGCCTGTAGCTCACTCCCTTGTCCGTTCTCTGCAGTGCTGGCTTTGAAGTGCAGGCGGCATGCAGGGAGCAGTCCAGGCTCTGTGCAGAAGTGCAGTAAAACTTCAGGGCACCTGCTAAATCATACACAAACCACAAGGAGCCAAGGGGTGTGTGCACTGAGTTGGTGCTGCATCGGTATTCCTGAGTATCTGGCCTTCCTGGGTGTCTGTCACAGCCCTCCCTTGCATGCCTGTGTACTGCCCAGGCTCAGCCATCAACTCTTTGCATGCTGCTTCCTGCGATGTTCACTTGGAGGCCTCTAAGTGTTCTGCCTGGGCATCTCTCCCCAGGGTGAAGGTTGCCACTGGGCTAACTCTGTGTGAAGGGGGCTGCGAGGCCATCGTAGACACAGGAACCTCACTTATCACTGGCCCTAGCAAAGAAGTGAAGGCACTACAGAAAGCCATCGGTGCAAAACCACTCATAAAAGATGAGGTGAGGCTGGGTTGGGAATGTGGGAGTATCTGGCCATCATGGCATCTGCTCTTATACCCTACTTCGTACCTGGATGCTTGTTGAGACCCAAGTCTTCTGCTCCTTCTGATCTCTGTTCCCAGCCTGTGCCCCTGGAAAGCCTCTGGCTTAGCAGAGACCCCCTTCATCTTTTGACCCTGGGTGGCATTTACCACCCTGCTCATTCTCACCATAGAAGGCTCAGGTGCCATGAACTTTGGGAGGCTTTGGGTCACCTCTGCCACCCATCTCTGGGATGTGGAAGAGAAGGGATCTGAGTTGCAGCTGAGGCCAAGGTTTCACATTAATGTGAGCCTAGAGACACTTTAATACCAATATGTTTAATACAAGTATTTTTAATGTAAATGATAACTCTTTGCTGCAAAGTTTTTAACCATTAAAGCTAATCTCGCAAGGTTGTCTCTCTTCCCTGAAATTCTGGATGAACAAGGATTATAAAGACCTTGTAGCAAAAATTCCCTGCTCTGAAACCCCTCCCAAATTGCAGAGTGGTGAGCGCTTGTAGGGCATTTCTGCAGCGTCAGAGACCTCATGCTGCAGCAACAGCTGGCTTAGACCTGCCATCATCCCCAGGATTGGCCAGTGTTAATGAAACTGGCTTTGTCTGTTCATTACACCATGAATCCCTTGTGTGTCTGTAGGCTGTATTGTGTCACAGCTGCCTCGCCTGTGGTAAAGATCCCTATACTGTGCCAGATTAGCTGTTGCATCCTGGGACTCAGCAGAGCCAAAAGCTGAATCCAACATACATTGGCTCCATCTCTTATCCATAAAGCCCTCTGGCCCCTCAGCTTGCAGCCCTAGGCAAGGAGCAGCCTACTTACCCCAGCTCAAGCTTCTCTACCCTGAGATTAGTTGCTTTTGGGGAAAACCGCAGCAAAGATGTGATTGTGCCCAAGGAAGACTGTACCCTCTCCTGAAAGTGTGAGAGCTCCCGTCTAAAGCCTTTTCTGTTGCCATTTCAGTATATGGTGCCCTGTGATAAAGTACCAACACTGCCTATCATCACAATCGTACTAGGAGGGAAGGCCTACAATCTCACTGGAAATGACTATATCCTCAAGGTATGTCCAGACTGCTTTTATCAGCCTTGTGCTTCTCTCCCAAGGCCTGACTTTTCCCTCCACTGCTCAAACCTCAGTCACGAAATAACAAAACATAAGAGCAGCCAAAGCAGTGCCAGAGCTGATGCTTGGGAAAAGGTCTGAAAGTTTGTGGTGTTGGGGTGGTGGCACTGCTGATGGACCCAGGCAACCTCACCAAAGTCTCACAGGAACAAGAGCCTGAGCATAATACTTATAAGGGATAACACAGGCAGATGGACAGGAAGGGGAAGCAGACTGTTGCATCACTTTCTACAAATATTTAGCTCTTTCCTGCTGGATTCTGGTGCCATGAGGCCAGTCTTAATGTAGCAGAGGCCACCACCCTGTCATTTAAGCCATGAGAATCAACTTAAAAGGACCATCTTGTGTAGACTTTCACCAATGGCTCTAATTCAGAGCTGTCTGAATTGGGAGGTTAATGGTCACATGCAGCTTTACTTGATGCTTTAGTGCTTAAAGGAGGGAGAACTGGGTTTTGAGCTGTAGAAGTGGTTGATTGGGAATTATTTCTGCAATCTTGGATCTTGGACTGGGAGAGGCTGAAGCAAAGCCATCCTTGCAGGTGTTCTTGCCAAGCCTGCAAGGTTGAGGGAGGTGAACAACCTGCTTAGATTGAAGCTCTCACTCTTTTGTCTAGGTTACTTCACAAGGAATGACTGTCTGCATGAGTGGCTTTTCAAGCCTGGACATCCCGCCCCCCGGCGGCCCACTCTGGATCCTGGGAGATGTCTTCATTGGTCCCTACTACACTGTCTTTGACCGTGATAACGACGCTGTTGGCTTTGCCAAAAGTGCCTGAAAACCTGACCCCTACTGCCTCTGCCACACACACACACAAACACACATACACACAAACACACATACACATGCAAACATGGGAGCCATAGAGAAAGGTTACCAGTATTAGAAACCCAGTGAGTGGAAAGGAAAAAAAAAAAAGGAAAAAGAAAAGGAACTAGATTTAAAATTACATGGAAAATAGTCATTAGTGCCCTGCTAGCTACTTTTTCCACTCCGTTGAGTAAGTGGTGCTGGGAGGTCTCTAGCTGACAACTCTAGCTGGAGTAGTCCCTTGCTTTACTGCTAGGTTTTCCAGTAGTTCTTTTTCAGAATGATTCTCAGAGCTGAATGAGGCCCTGTCACATCTCCCAGCACTGGTGTCTTTCCTGGGGGTGCAGCTGGCTGGAGCCAGCCCCTGGCACCTCTGTTCCTGCAGAGAGGCTGTGCTGCTACTCCTGGGTTTGGGCTTCTGTGCTGGGGGAGAGGGACAGGGAAGGCTGTCCAGCATGTTATTACTTCTTGCTTTTTTACTCATGAAGTGGGGGAGTGGAGAGTAGGGAAGAATCTGTCTTTTTGACCCCTCCCCAGCAGATTGAGGCAGTGATCAATAGGTCATTTCTCAAGGGGTTTGTACTGGCTTGGTCCTAGGAGAGCATGTCCTGTCCTGGAGCAATGGGGAAGCATGGTAGTGTCCCCAAGAGTTTCAGGGCCTGAAGGCTCCAGTCATGTCCTTTGTTTAGGGGTGGCACTAGTCTAAGAGGTGGCAGTTATGGCATCTGTGTGACTGACCTAACAGGACAAGGAGGGAGACTTTTCAGTGGGACTTTTCAGGCAATATGAATATTAAGGGGGTCAAGATGGGTTTTAATAGAGGTTACTTGAATTCAGAGCCATGAAGGTCTGGCCTTCTGCTGAGCAAAGTCACATGACAAAAGTTCTCTCAAGTTTGGCGAACTTCTCCCAGGTTCCCCAAACAGTGAATCTTCCCAGCTTCATCCACAGCCAGTGAGTTGAGAATAATGTTTCCTGAAGCAACTAAGTGATCTACAAGCTGAAGTCATACTGATAAAATCCATAAGTGTTTGTCAGCCATGTAAGAACTTTTGGAAACACAATTGACAGCCATTTTTGAACTACCTAAAACTGAAGAGACAGTTGGCAGAGCCAGCAAGCCTCCCGGGCAGGAGGATGTCATGGCAGCTGCTAGACTTGCATTGACTTTCCCTGCTGCCCTGTCCCAAAATCCAACTGCCTTTAACACCCTCTGTACCTGTTTTACTAATGCTGGTGAATTCTGTTCATGTCCACCCTGTGTTGCAGGTGGAGTGAGGCACAATCCTGCTTTGGAGACATTATAGCTGATTAGATCCTCCAGAAAGCTGGGATCTGTGCATATGGAACCTCTTGCTTCACTGGATTGGCATCAGTAAGCAAACACTGGTGGAGCTGGGAGAATGATAAAGTGAGTTTTAAGCAGTAGTGGAAAGCAGAGAAGAGTCTGCCAAGAATCCCAGCCCCTGTGCTAGGAGTAAAAGACTCTTCATTTTCCTGATGTGCTTGATCAGGTCCTGAAGTTAGGGAGTGGCAGCAAGTGAGGGGCAAAGCTGAGAGTGGCAAGAGGACCAAATCAGCACCAGCCATGACCCCAGACAAGGCTGAACAGACAGTTAAATTCCTGGCTATAAATTCACTGATGATCCTGCCAGCAGTATTGGTGGGGCTAATTTTCTGGGAAAGGTCTTTGACAGTGAGTGAATAGATGGCTTTGCCCAGTGAAGTGCATATACATCCCCAATACCGAATTCACCGTGAGCATCAGAGGCACAGGTGGGGAAGAGGTCCTGAGGTGAGAGGTGGGAGAACAGTGAGCACAGACCCTGTAGGTCCCCTGTCCCTGCTGGCTGCAGCTGATAGGTTTGGCCTATCATGTCTTGCCTTGGAGTGGTCTGGTGTGGAGAATGGGGACAGACATGAGCACACTTGGGAGGCATGCATTGTCCCCTGCAGTCCTAAATGTGACAAATGCTGCTCCCAAAGCTTGCTTCTGTCTGGTCATAATATTCACCTGGAACCTGTATCTGGACACCAAAGGACATCTGTTGGAGACCAGACAGAGAACAGTAGCATGTTACCAAAAAAGAAACCAAACAAATCGTCTATAGGTACTCCAAAATCAGCAGATAATTCAGCAGCTCTCTGGAGATCCTCAGTTTCACACCAGTTAAGTGCCCAAAGCTCCTCCAAGTCCTGCTACATCATTTCCCAGCTGCAGAATTTCTTCAGTGTGGTGAGACAGAGACGGCCTCTCAGGTGCCTGCTAATCAGACCTGATGCAAGGCAGAAGCCTGATGTGGGCCTGGCAGTGGGTTTTGAACGTCTTCAGCATCAGGTTTAAGCAGGATGTGCAGCACAGCCCCAGCCCAAGCCACTGGGCCGTGCATGGGCTGGGTGTGCAGTGCCTTAGGCCATCTGCATTGTACCTCCACGGTAACTTGAGGCCGAATTGATGTGTGTCTGGGGAAAGTACATGGCCCAGAGCAATGCCCTGAGTGACATACTTTAGGATAGGCTGGAGGACCAGTTCACTGTAGTCTTCCCTGAATGGGTCTCCTCCCCTTGTTCTTTTATCTGCATTTTTAAGCCAAACTCCAATCGTGTAATTTTTTTTTTTAATTAATTTGCTGTCAGAAATACTGTCTCTTCATAGAAAATGGAAAAAAAAATACAGTATTTTCCCCCTTAACTCTGAGAGTGGTCTTTCCTTAAGCAGTTTGAGATGCCAATCTCTTTGTCAATGTCCAGAGACTGTCACCTTGACCTGCTGTTTCTGGACATCTGCTCCCACTTGTGTGGTCTCATGCATGTTTCAGAAGTGGTCCTTCCCTTCTCTCTGACAAAGAAACGCTGGGACCCTGTTGGATTTGCCTTTTTCAATTCGGTAAAACATGAGCCAGCCTCTGCAGGGTGACATGACAGTGTCACCTGCCTGACCCAGTATCACTGGGACAGCAGGCACTCCCAGCACCCTTCCTGGCCTGTAGCCTTTTGGGGCCACATCTCCCTAGTTGAGCATTGGCAAGAGTAGTCCGCCAACAAGGATCTTGGGCAGCTCCTCTGGGCAGGTTAGACCAAGCTCCTGCTCAGCTTAGGATGTAGAGTGGTCCTGCAGTGGCCAAAGTGGAACTTCAGTTTCTAAGTGTGACCTAAAATCCATGAAGGTGTGAAGTCAAAGAAGTCCCAGAGCCCAGTGGTAATGAACACAGTGCGAGGTTTTTCCCAGTGTAGGAAAAATCCAACCTTCCTGTTTGGCTGTGTAATTTTTAGTCCTAGCACTGCTGTATGGGAACTGGAGACTTGGATGCAGCATAAAGGCCCCATGTGCCAGGTGGAAGATAAGAGCTAATCCCTACTTTGAAAAAAGCATCATCTATATAAGCAAGATGATGCAGCCGAGTCCCATTCCATTTGCTGAGCACAGATCTAAGCACACAGCTTAGCTGATTTCCCCATGGGCATGTCCTGAGCCTCTGTTTCCCCGGGATGCCTAAATACCCAATTCAGCTGTTCTACTATGTTAAAGAAATGGATTTAACCCAAAAGGGCTGGCTGAGTCCTGAAAACCAATCATGCAGCCCACCATTCCTCAATAGCCCCAGGGGAGAACAAGTCATCTGCTGCCAAATATTTATTGACAGAAATACAAGGGTGCTCTTTCTGCTGGGGAGATTGCGTCTAAGCCTTCAATCAGGAGGACTGAACATTACATCTCAGTGGGAACAATCACAGGCTTGATCTTGGCCAAGAGCTGGAGAAACCAAGAGTCAGAATTGCCCACCCATGCTTTTCTAGCAGGGAGCAGAGCACACCCCAGAAGCAGCCTGCATGCAGCTTCATGTTACCTTGCCCAGCGAATGCTCAAGTTTACATCAGCCCCCCCGGTTTACTGCACCATCTCTGCAGAACTTGGTGCCCGTGACAATGTGATAACTTTTTATCAAATGTCTCCAACTGATGCAAAGAAGATAGTATTTTTCGTTACACATCCCCTTGAACAGTAGGATGCTTGGCACTGACCCTCTGGGTTGTTTTCATGGGTCTGATCCTTCTGAAAGTAATTCTGCTTTACCAAAAGCCCATTAAACACAAGGACCTGCCCAAGGAGATGGAGGATGAGATCCCTCACTTATGGAGTTGACTTGTTCATCTGGTTGGCTCAGCAATTTGTTCATTTGGGAAACTATTTTTACTCAGTATGAATGACTAAGCACGTTGTTTTGGGGGCTTGTGGCTTTTCCTTTTTCCGCTCTTGCTTGGATTTATTTATTTTTAGGTTTCTTTGGGATGGAAAAGAAGAAGAGTGCAGACTGAAAGCTCAGAGAACTGGAGACAGATCAAGGGAGAGTGAGAAGATGGGATTTATCCCTCTGAGTCTCAGGCCACCTTATTTATGGAACTTAGCAACCCATTGAGGAGTTCTATAGGGATAATTCAGAACGATGTGGACTTTTTCCATCTGAAAAAAAAATAGGGGTAGGTTCTGGTAATGGTTTTCTGAAAAGCTCGAGTAGGATTTGAAACGGAAGACTTTCTCACGGGTCTTACAGCACTTGATTATGCTACGGCCTACATCTCTAACATGATTACAGGAGAATTGCTTTGGGGCAGGAAACATCTTTCTGTTCTGTTTGTTCTATGCATAGCACAAAGGGATACCCGCCTTGATGCTGTAGTAATGCAGGCAATTACTCATACTCACCCCACCTTTTATTTGAAAGAAAAGTAGTCCTAGACTATGTGGTTGAGGACTTGCACATATGACCTTTAAAGACCCCAGAAAATTGGAGGAGGGTTAAAATAATGCAGAATATTGAGGGGCTTTATTCCTTGTGTCACTAATTTTTATGCCAGTTCCCTAATTTTGAAGAGTCACATGAATGGTTTTTGAACGGGTGACGCTGCATATATACTGTTGTGGTTCACAGAATAAACCTCTCACCCCTTACACTTGGCATTGGTAAAGATGATGAAGCAGAAACCCAAAGACCAGAAAGTACTCTGCGAACTATAGGGATGACCTAGCACCCAGAGAAGAGAAAAAGCAGCCATCCAACCTCCCTGACCATTCAGTCCTGTTCATACCAGGGAATGTGTCCACCTCTGTTGATCTCACGTTTCCCTACACCACCCTGCTGCCTCATCTTTCCTGCTCCAGACCCCCTTTGACCTTTTTATCTGCTCACCCTCCATCCCTGCCTGATGTTAAGAGGAGAAGCTCTACCTACACAACTTTCCACAGACAAATGAACAACAGGCTCCACAGTAGCTCCTATGGCAGGCAGCAGTCTGCATCCAAGGGGTTTCATTTTTCCTCCTGAGCCTGCAGGAAGGATACTCTGCACAGCTGCAGGTTGCCTGGGTTTGTCCAAGCCAACCAGAAAAGCTGACGATAGCTGGCTATGGTTCTGCCTCTCCTGCAAACCTAATCCCACAGGAACATCACTTTCACCCCAGCACTGCTTCTGTTTCTTAGCAGCTTCTTGGAGAGTCCTGGGTCTCATCACAGGCAGTTGTAGAGCTAATAAAACCCTTTTTACTTTAGCAGGACTCAATGCCACTGCATATCCCAATGCAGTGGTAAATTCTGAACTTGTTTTAATTGACGTGAGCACCTTCAGAGGATGCCTTCAGAAGGATTAACTAGTCTTGTGGAAACTGGACCTCCTCCAGACTTCAGAGAGCTGAGAGTGCACAAGAAGTTCCCTCACATCGTACTAACTCACAGGGATGAACAAGGGCTGTGTGCCCCTATGCTGGAGCCAAACCTGCCTGCGAACAGCCGACTGAATTACCATCCTTATTTCTTAGCTCAGCACTTTGTGGGTAGGCTTAAGGCATTTCCAGAGGATTTCCCTTCCCCTGCAGTTTCTGCTCACACAAACTTTTGTTTTTACCCACCCTGTTTCCAGTACTCCGGAGATTTCTCTGCTACCCTTTCCCAGCTGAGCTGGCTGCTGCCACAAAGCCACCTGTGCCAGGCTGGGCTCTTTCACTGTGGGGTGACACGGCCTGTCCTCCTGTCCTCACCCTTCCTGTGCCACAGCTGCATCCTTCCAAATGACCTGCAAGCTGTCCCTGCACGGCACCAGGTGCTCTCCATTATTACATCCCTGGAGGGATGCTCCACAGCAGCCTAGGGCTTGAGCATCCTTTGTGACATCCCCACCTCCCTCCTTCAGAGCAGCCACACACTCTGCATGCTGCTGCCAGGGTGCTCCCACCCCTGCCTGCACTGGGATTTAGTCAGTGTCAGCAGGATTTATTGCCCCCCACACAAGTTTTATCTCCTTTGCATTCATCTTCCCATGACCAGAACCTTTATTTTCCCACAGCATTGCATCACCGCCACCTCCCCTTGTTAATTCCAGTTGTCCCTACGCACTCCTACCACACTTGATTTAGTTTTTCACGCAGGTCCGTGGGAGTGAACCCGCAAACAAGGCTGCAGCAAGTCCCAGCTGCAAATGACTCTGTGGGCAATGCTGGGGAGAATCGGGCCGAGCAGCCCCTTCTGATGCTGGGGGAAACTGCTCGGCGGGGGCCCAGGAGATGCCCTTCTCCAGCGGGGCGCTACCAGGATGCTTCAAGCAGGAGGTGACGTCCCAGTGGGGGGGGGACACGAGGAGAAGGGCTGAGACACGGAGGAGCTCTCCTGCGAGAAGCATGTTCGGGGGGAGGGAGGGGGCTGCAGGTTGACCTTCTCATCCCCTAACTCTCCCTCCAGCCATCGCTAGCCCATGGGTGCCCCCCCCTGCCCCTTGCCCGCCCCTAGTCCATGGGTGCCCCCCCC
>VXBA01003292.1:594164-612742 GCA_013399895.1 Serilophus lunatus | reverse complement strand
CCGCCATGCCCCTTTGAGGGGGTGGCCTGGACCCCGAGACCCCCCCAGGGCCCCCCCCAGGGTTGCTTCGCCTGCATCGCCAAGCCCCCAGCCCTCCGACAAGCTTCGCCTGTCCTGTCTCCTTCTTCTGCCGTTTATCTCATGGAGAGCAAGAGCTGCAAAGGGGACAGCCTGCGGCCAGCGGTCCCATGCAAGCACTCGGTGGAGAAGAAGACGATGACCAACCCTACCACGGTCATTGAAATCTACCCCGACACCACCGAGGTGAACGACTACTATCTCTGGTCCATCTTCAACTTTGTATACCTCAACTTCTGCTGCCTCGGCTTCATCGCCTTGGCCTATTCGTTGAAAGTGAGTACTGAGCACGAGGCACTGGGTAAGGGGTGACTGGAGAGGGGGAAGCGTTTGGCCGTTTTGCCTGACATGAAATACATCTTTGCCACCCAAATGAGAGGTTGCAGTGATGGGGATGGGAAGAGCTGAGGTGTGTTTTGGAGCCTGGGATCTTACTTCAGGTGGGGAAGAGGTGCTTTGACTTGCTCGGAGCATCCAGATACTCCTGTATGTCGTGGCAGCAGGGTGAAAGGCAGGCAACGCAGGGCTGGCTTGGCTCATGCTGCACCCACAGGCACACCAGCACTAGGTCCCTTATTTGGGATCCTGTCTTTTAGAGATCATCAGAATAGGACTCAGCAGCACTGGATGGTCAGGCAGCAGCAGTAAGAAGCAGCTGGTCAGGATCAGCCATTGCCTGGCAAGTTGCAGGGAGGAAGCAGCTTGACAAGGTGTTCTTTCTTGCCCTTTGCCTAATTAAAATACCAGAGCTGGTGGCCAGCTTCCCCCACCCCAAGCCCTATAAATCCCAGAGCAAGCCCTGGAGACCTGCCAGCATCATGGGAATGCTGAGGAGGTGGAAGAGAGTGCTTCCCACAGTGTTGGGGCCAGGGGGTTATAGTGCTGTGTTGTCGGAGAGGGTGATACCACGGAGCACAGCCTATGATGGGAATGGGACCAGGTTATTATTCTTCGTAGCTGCAGGGGAAAGCATCTCAGCAGGGTTGGTGCCTGGCATACAGGCAGCCCCTTGGCAGCTGCCAGGAGAGAGGGGCCTGGGCTACCCTCCCCTTCCCTGCTTGCCAGATGCAAAACTGACTGAATGGATGTGCTGAGAGCCCGGGGCGGCTGGGTGGCCCGGAGAGGAGCTAGCTGATTTGTTTTGGCAGGCAGCATTTAGAGGAAGGCCAGGGCGCAGACGGGCTTCGTCACAGAAGCAGATCAATTAACCCCATCCAGCTCCCGTGAGCTGGACTGTAGGCACCCAGCACTGCAGGGAGGCTGCTCCCAACCCTGTCAGGGTCGCTGTCAGAAAGGCTCAGGGACGAGTCTGTGGACCTGTGTCCTGGGTTCACCCAGTACTGGCACTGTGGTCTCTGCCTTAGTTTCCCCTTGCCAAAGATGAGAGGCAAGCATCCATCCACCGGCCGTGCAGCAGACTTCACTGCTGCCTGGGTGAGACATTTAATACCTAAATCATGTCAGGGCAAAGCAGCACCACAATCAGGATTGACCAAAAGGCAAATCCAGTCACCGGCACCCTAACATGAGTAGGTAGAGGGAGTCCCTTAACACCTCCTACTCCTTTAGCCAGCAAAGAAACTGGCTTACTCCTTTATTTTTTAAGCTTCTTCTCATCCGTATTGGCCTTTAGCAACTGACATCTTTCCCTTGGAAGGAGCTACAATGGGTAGACGTGGTCCCTTGCCACTGCAGCAGTGGGGGCAGGACAGCTCGAGGACAAGCCTGACCCATCCCCAGGCGACAGGACCGAGGAGGGTCTGCCACCTGCAAAGTTTTCAGAGGCTGGACCCTTTACTATCCTTGACACAGGGTGGAAGGAAGGTCAAAGCCCAGAAGTAACCTGAGGCCTTGTGCCAGAGCAGAGGTGTGGTTTCAGCATATGTCTGCAAAGATCTAGAGGACATAAACTCCAGCATGAAAAGAACAAGTGGTAGTGAGGGAACGCAAATGGGCAAATTTGCTCCAAATCAGGAAAAGAAAAACAAAAGATGGCTGTCAAAAATTAGGCTCAGTTTTTGGACTGATGAGGCAGTAGCTGATCAGATGTAACCGCAGTACCCAAACAGAAGTAACGCTGACCGGGTATAAGTAACTCTGCTCTGGTCTTGGAGCTCCCCAGTGGCTGTGACTGTAGCAAGGGGAAAATAGAAACAAAATATCCCTCAGAGCAGAGGACAGAGCTAGCAAGCGGCCAAAGGGGTGCCGAATGTTCTTACGAGCTGCTGTTGGGCTGGTGATGAGAGGCAACAAAGGTGCGAGAGCAGTAGCAGGTCTGTCCTGGGGAAGACTGGGATGTTCAGAAAAGCAGGATCCTCACTCACAACTACTGCATAGACCTTCACAACATCTGAGTCAGGCTGGATGTTAGGGTTATTTCTCTAGACACAAGTTTTCATGTCTTTTACCATCAGTAATGTTTTTCCCAAAAGTTCAGAGAAAGCAGGAGCAAGAAATGCCCAAGGACAGATGTCCCTTTAAACAGACTTCTCTTGTTCCTCTGCAATTAATTGTAAGGACGACAGAGCAGTAGATATTTAAGTCCCAGCCTTTTTAGGACGTCTATGTTCTGAAGAGACTTAGTAAGGTGCTCTGGGAGTGAGAAGAGTGGAGCAACACCTTTTGTTCCCTGAGCCAGTGCTAGAACCCCTGATGGCAGAGCCCTTGGCCAGCGGAGCACAGGTTTTCTGGCTGAAGGGCTGTGAGTGCACTGATGCCATTAAGTGGTTCCTGGGTTACAGTATTTACATTTCATTTAAATAACTGAAACATCTAGCAACTTCAGGAATTACCGTTTTCATTATCAGAAATAACATTTTCAATTCCCTATCATAAAGGTCATCTGCTTTTGACAGATTCATACTGTTAATAAAGCACCTCCTTTGTGTCCCAAGTCCACAAGATGTTTCAGTATATATCTTAGCACACCCTAGTATTTCCACCGGTTTCAGCAACATAATGCCCACACTGGAAGCCAGATACATGCTTGGTACACTTGAATATTACTGTAAAGCTGTCTCCTTCCCCATGCCCTATTTTATTGGTTTCAGCCACATCTGGGAAAACAGGCATGTCTGCCTGGCCTCTTGCATGTGAGCTACAGCCTTCTAGATTTCTTTCTGCAGGAAAATTATATTTCATGGTGACTACCATTTACTAAAAAATGCCAAAAAACCCCACCCCAGCACCAAAGAGTTATGAAGAAAGAAACACATGAAGTCAGGTAAGGGCAGAGATTGTGACATCCAAGCCAAGTTCTCTGTGTGACAGACATCCCAGCCAAGCACTCTGAACAAGAGTGTGACAGCATGCCTCACCTTTATTTACACCCATACCTGGGCCAGATCCTCAGCAGATGCACCTTGCTGTATCCCTCCAGGAGTCATTTCTGGCATCTCAGGCTTCTCAAGGTCAGCCTCCCAGAGTGCAAGTAAGGTACTCATATTTAACTGTATGTGTTGGGTGCTGGGGAAGGAGAGATCGACAGTAGGACCAGGGAAGTTAGAAAACCTAAAGTGACCTTAACCCCAGCTCAGCATAGATATGAGGATTGCTCCAGCAGCAATACTTTGGATTCAGTTGGTTTTGATCAGAAGCAAATGTTGTGGCTTGATATTCAGCAGCCCCTTCCCTCCCTCTTTCCCAGCTCCAAGCAGTAATGAATGATGCATCAGTGCCTGATGGCAGGAGGTCTCGTTTCAGTCATTAGGAGGTCTGTCTCTGGAGACCGATGGGGTGAGCCAAGTCCTTCTCAGTACCCATTATGCCATGAGGCAGTAGATCCGAGGAGCTGGGATCTGAGACAAGCCGTGGTATGGATGCCTGCCTCACTGTGGCTGTATAGAAATGAAGATGCCAAGAAGCCCTGCTGGTTTTTTAAGCCCCACCAGTAGTCCACAACGTTGCTTGAAGAGCTTTCCTGCCTCTTGAAGTCACAGAAATATGTCAGGCTCTCTTACCAGCTTTCTGCCCAGCCCTTAGCACACAGCTCTTGGCATGACTGTTTGCCTTCCTCTCTTGCTGCTTGTTGATCTTCCCTGTTTCAAGTGGAAGCAGACCAGCACAAATCCACGGCTATTTAGAGAGAAGCAGAGAAGCTGCCACACCCTACCTATCAGGCAGGCTCTCAGCCTGCCTTTTGGTAGGAGCAATGGTTTTTGGAAGGTGGGTGCAATGCAGGGGTGACAACCCCGTGACACCAGTGCCAGTGTGGTGGAGGTACATGGGCTGGAGAGCTCTTGAGCAATTCACAGAGCAAATAAATCCAAGGATCCCATCCAGAGCTCCTTATGTGTAGGGACACAGAGCTGTGCATAAAATGGGTTTTCTGACGACCAGCTGTGGACTGCCAGGCTGCCTTAAATACAGCCTCATTAGACTCATTATCAACAAACCATTTGTCTCCTTCTGCAAGCTGAGGCAGCACTTTTTAGTAGAGCAGCAAGTTCACTGCTCCCAAAAATCAGAGCCCCAGGGCAGAGAGAGGGGAGGTGTCTGCTGGGGAAGGGAGAGGGGTGGTAGGAGCCAAGGGGGGCACTTGGAGAGGAAGCAGAAGGTAAAACCCTAGACAGGAAAGGGCAGAGGATGGTAATCTGAGGGAGGAGAGAGAACCCTTGGTCACTGGCATGCTGGAGGTGTGGGAGGACATGGTGAAATGGAGATTTTAGAGGACAAGGTGAGCAGCAGGGAGGTGACAGGCAAGCATAGATGGATGGAAAGGGAAAGGCTACAGCTACCTTTTGATGGTGCGAGGGGAGAAAAGTTGACGTTAGAGCACAAAAGCTGCCTTTGTTTCATGTAAGGACAGGCACGAAAGAAGGAAGAAAATGTGTAAGTTCCCAACCTGTGAGGTGAACTCTGCCTTGTCCAGGGTGGCACATCCAAAAATGGCCACCACATAGAGCTTTGGAGTGCCCAGGAAAACCCCACTTGTCAGCAGATGTAATTATCCTCACACACCAGTCATCGCAGTGCAAAGCAGGGCCAAAAATCCCCATCTAATTTTAGGCAAGGTAAGAACATCAAAGTGGTGATGAGAAGAGTCTGTGACTAAGGAAACACCACACCTAGGTCTGAGGTGGAGATTCAGCCTTGTGACCTTGAGGGCCTGTCCCTCACCATGCTTCATCTCATAGGCTATGGAAAATAGTAGCTTCCAGGGCTCCCAGAAGCTTGTGCACCAGCTGCCAGCACATTTTGGCGATGGTGGCCACAGGAGCATGAAAATAGGAAAAGCTGAGGCTGAGCTACGAGAAAGACACCAGCATCTCCTCAAGGACAAAACAGGGAAGGAGCTGAAACACTCATCTGCTCTTCAGGAGAGCTTCTCTATAGCCCAGCTCAGTTGCCACAGCAAGACTTTAAAGGGAGACATCTGGAAGCATCTGAGGGTGCAAGGCCATGCAAAAGGAGGCAAAGCTGCCCTGGAGAGATATGGGAGGCCGGAGCTGTGAGTGGTTTGTAAGGAGAAACTCCTTTTTTTGTGCTTGTGTGCCGCAGGGACTATTGCACTTGTCTGGCACTTAGAGGCTCCATTGCAATATAAATGGTAATGGACACTTAGGGATGATTTGCACGAGGGTGACCACTGAAGCCGTGGGACGCATGGGGAAATACTAAAGGAGGAAAGGAAGAGGACCAAGGATTCAGTGAGGGTGGGTGTTCCATGTGACTAAGGCCAGAGCAGCCAGAGAAGAGCCAGAGAAGAGCTAGGGAAGGGAAAGGGCAGAGGGCTGCTGGAGATGGGGAATGCCGGCAGAACTCTTATGTTGGCAGGAGTGAGTGGGTGAAACCATCTGGAAGTGCAGGGAGAGGAGGCAGTTGGGTGCCCTTTGATGGGAGTCAAAGGCTGCCATCATAACATCATTTGGGCCCAAACAACAGGAAAGAGAAGAGTTGGAAGGGGCAAAAAATGGAGCTGTGGAGAAATGGTGGTAATGGAGAGAGAGCAGCTCCAGGCATCTCTCACTATAGGTGTTCAGCAGCAGCAGGACTGGAGTAGGGCCAAAGGGAGAGCCATGAGAAAAGCAAGGAAAGGTGCTGGTGAAGTGTGTCATGGGAAAGGGCTAAAGCACCCATCAAGACTTTGAGCTGATGTCAGGTGGGAGACACTACTAGGCGAGGCTACTGGGAGAGCAGCCTGGGAGCCTCCAGCACATTGGGAGAAGGCTGGGCATGGAAATTAAGGTGGTAGGGTGCCCTAGGGACAGGAGGAACAGGAGACAAGGAGTAGGAGAGAGCTCTTGGAGCCAAGAGAAACTGGTCCCACAAAGGTAAAGTGGCTTGGCTGTGGGAGGGTTGCAGAGCATGGTGTGCCGGCCGTGCCAGTCTGCTGGAGGAACCTCTGTGTTCCTGGCAAACACTGGCTTGCCTGCGGCAGAGAGAAAATTTTCCCAATCATGGCTGAGTTACAGTGGAAGAAGGGGCAAAAGGCATTTGCTCCATGTAGGTTTTGCCTGAGGCAGCTCCACCCCTGGGAAGAGGAAGGTGTATGAGATCTTCAAAGAGTCACCTGGGAGCAGCAGGCGGGATTTCTGGTCTGAATCCAGCATCCCTGGGGCTCTGGCTTCAGGGACCTTCTTTCTTCTCAACAGTGGATGAGGAGGTACCAGATGCCTGGCGCTGCTGAGCCCAGGTTGTTTTTAGGAGGATGCTAAACTTACTGAATAATTTCAAATGTGAGTCATTCCGGACATTCAGCTGACACAAAAAGGCATGTGGGCTCCCATGCTTCCAGCTTGCTGCCTTCCCAGAGATCATCTCCACTGCTGAGAGCTCCAGCCAAGCATGCCACAGAGCCATGTGCAGTTTGTGACTGTCCCCTCTTTCGATCCCAGAAGGATGCTGAGCTGAGCCCTCAGCAGCAGTGATGGGTGGATGGCCCCAGCTCCCAGGAGCAGGACACATCAGAGGCCAAGGACATGGCACCATAAGATTTAATACAAGAATGAAAAAATTCTTGCCTATGTGCCTGCCAGTGCTGGGCCCTGTGGGCCTCGTGTCAACAGCAGCCTCTCTACCAACAGTCGGGGATTAAGGAAGATCAGGAGTTGCTTGTGCAGAGAGGTCCTCACTGGTGTGATGGAAGAGAGAAATATTACCTGAGGGTCTGAGAGGTGGTTTTGGAGGCCCTGTGAACCAGCATGGCTCAATGGGAATGAGGGGTTCAGTAACCCTTCCCTATACCCAGAAGGTTGCAGAACGCTTTCAGGACAGTCCTGTGGGTAAGCGTTGCAGGAGAAAGAGAGAAAAAGTCTGTAAGACGTGGTCTGAATCCACCGCAGAGTCTTTTCAGAAAGCCCCTGGTTGATAAAAGCCTTTTAATATTCCTCGGTATGACTCCGGTGCTGGTTTTTGCAGCCTGCCATCAACATCTAGCCTCCAACTGGCAGTCCCCAGTGGACCTTTCACTGCCAGGAGCAGGACAGGCTGTGAAGAGCACACCCTACTCAAGAGCAAGCAGTGGGGCAGGCTATGCCAGATTCGGAGCACCCTGCTTGGATACAGGAAAGGGACAAGAGGTCAAGTCTCCTAGTCCTTTCATCCCACATCCTTGTGGCTCCAGCTGCCTGAGTCTGCTGAATGCTGGTTGAAGGGGAAGCTTGGGGACAGGACACATCCTTGCTAGGAAGGGATGAAGCCTGATCTGCTAGGATCAAATTGCAGAGATGCTGCTTGGTGCAATAAGCTGCCTGGCTGTGCCATCCCTGCCTGCTAGCGGCATTGCTCCTGGTTCTGCCATCTGCTGTTTTGCAATGCCAAAATTGCCATACAGTGCCACGCACTGTCTGGATATGCCTTCTGCTTCCTGACCGTGCCATGCGCTGCCTGGTAATGCCATCACTGCCTGGCAGTGCCATCTGCTGACTTGTAGTGCCATCTGCTGCCCGGCAGTGTCATCTGCTGCCCGATAATGCCATCACTGCCTGCCAGTGCCATGCACTGCCTGGCAGGCTGAAGGAGGTGGGGACAGGCCAGTGATATGGACCGGCACAATCATTGCCATGCACTGCAGAGCTATTCCAAGGCAAGCCCATGAAAGTCCCAGCCTGCAGGATGTTGAAGGGAGCAGACTGTGCTGTCAGAATAGAGAACTGCCTGTGGCAGAGATGCTACACAAGCCGCATAAGACCTGCAAAAGGAAAGGAACTCATTAACCCAGGACTACTTAATATGCTGGAGGCTCGTGTGCAACCCTGGAGCTGCAGTAAGATGCTGTGCCAGGCTTCACCTGCTCAGCCCCTCAGTGCAGATGGAAGCACAGGGATGCACATTGAAATGGCAGCCAGTCTTCTTACTTGCAGGCTGGGTGAGCCACAGCCTGGTGGTGCAAGGCCAGGGTGCTATAACATGGTGGGAAGTGTGCTTTTAGTGCCCGAGATGCACAATGGAATCTCAGTTCCCTTGTGTACCCTCAGGCTCAAAATTATACTAACCCACTCCAGGGACCACAGCGACATGGTTTGCCTGCTTGGTAACAGCAATTGGTCACTCTTCTAGGTCTTCTCCACTCCCTGGAATTTCCAGCCCACAGGTATTACAGTGCTTCACTTCACAAGCTCAACCCATAGCAGAGATGAGCAAAACTAACCTCAATTTATTTTATTTTATGGCACAGCCCAGCCTTCGTATACTGTACGTGTAAGCATGTACAGGTGCATCGGAGTTTGTGAGTGTTGCTTGAAACAAGTTATGTCTTTCAGACTTGTTGCAATTCCTTTATTTAATTATTTTTTGTCTCAGGTCCGGGATAAGAAACTCCTCAATGACTTAAATGGAGCAGTTGAAGATGCCAAGACAGCCCGGCTTTTTAACATCACCAGCTCAGCTCTTGCCACCTTCTGTATCATCCTTATCTTCATCTTCCTGCGATACCCTCTCACTGACTACTAGAGTGAGGCCAACAGCAGCAGCCACCGCCAAAATGCCTCTATGCCAGAAGTGTCTGCAGTTGTTTCTTGTAGCAAGGACACACAAAAAAACCAACCACTACACTTTGATTGCGAAAAAGAAAAAAGAATCAATTAAATACATAAATAAAAGATAAATTAGTTTATCAACCCAGCTGAGCATACCCTTCCTGCCCCAAAATGGTATGTGAACTGCTGTAGGAAAGGATTTCACTCTTACAAATGTACAGGGACAAAAATAGACTAAGAAATATATTTATTTTATGGCAAACAAGCTGTGTGAAAAGAGTGTGCAAAGCCCAGAGCAACACATGCCTAGTGCCAGACAGATGTGCTCTGGGAGCAGTGGGATCCTATGGAGCTCAAGACACATGCAGTGATGGATGGGGACCACAGCAGGGCTGTCTCACAACATATCAGGTGTGTTCAGACCTCCTCACCATTTCTCAGCTTAAGGGGGTTTCTTTTACTTTTCTTCTCTTAAATTTCACCCACTGGTTCAAATAACTCGCAACCCCTGGAGAGCTGAGGGTGTTAGGAAGTTCCTGCTGGGGAGCCCCAATGCCTCTAGAGAAACTCCAAAGCATTAAAGGGCAGGTTTCTCCTTGGGATCTCCCAGCAGTGCTGAGAAGGAAGGCACATCCTGGAGAACTCACCTAAGCCACCTATGTGGAGTGCTACTGTCTTTCTGTAAACAGTCAATAAAGAGATACCTCTGATATGTGATGCTGGTGGGTTAATTCCTTTCCTTAGGAGGGCTGGGCTCCTGGTCTTTATGGGCTGGCAAGATAAACTGCTAATGTCACCAGGCAGCAATTTAAAGCAGGAGTGAGGGATGCTGCTGCAGGTCAGGGCCGCATGCAGCTGTGAAGGAGGGTGCAGATCTGGATTTAAGAGCAGAGACCTCTGACTCCTGTGACGGAAGATCAACGGCAAGCAGGCAGAGACAGCCAAGTGGGCAGGTCCCCCCTCTGCTCTTCAGGCCAATGTTGAAAACAGCAATAAATCGCCGCAGTTTGAACCTGCTGCTACTGCAGCACTTCCCAGGGTCATTACCAAGAACCAGATTCCAAGAAAATGTGCATTTGCCCTTCCTGATAGCTGCCTGCAACTGCTTGTGGTGCTGCAAATCAACACACGCTGACTTGAAAACACCATAAATGACTGGCAAAATACAGTTTTTCAGCCCCTCTGACCCTTCATCTCATCTCATCTGCCACAGCTTCCTCATCTTTTTTACAGCTGTAAGATGACCTCATGCCAAGGGGCGCCAGTCACTGCAGACCAGCCATGGAACCAGGAGAAGGCAACATTGCCCACTTTTCCACCCACCAGGAAAGTGACAGTGAAGCAAGAGAGGGGGAATGCAGACAGGCTGTCACGGGATACTTCATCATCTGCTGAGTATATGGTTAAATCAGGCTGTCTCTGGGCTCTACTCAGTGAGTGGTGTGCCACAGTGAGATGTGGGGGCAGACCATGAGGATGCTTCTCTGAAAGCCTCATGAGATGTAACATTTCCCTCTCAGGTCTCCACACCTTAGTCCCAGCCTGGACTTCATTTATGAGAGGAGCTATGAGCAGAAGGACCTGCAGTCCTCCCTGCTCCACACTGGCTGGGGAGTATTTCCACTCCAAATCAGATCAAGGGTCTGTTTTGCAACAAAGTACATGTTGCCCTGGAAGTATCTCTGCCATGAGCTTCTCTATGAACTTCTCCAGAGGTCAAGACTCATTCCAACTTCTCTTGGTTGCTTCTTGCTCCCTTGCCTGAAGCAAGACCTGAGTGGTCACAGCCATCAGCATTTCCATCCTAATGTATCTAGGAGTTATATCTGGTCCTTGTCTCAGGCAGAATGAGGTGGCCTGTCACAGTGGCAATGCCTCCAAAGAGGGTACAGACAAAATTAACTCACATCGCAGCCACTCTGAGCCGTCACCTGATAACTAGAGTAAATTAAAGCCTGCTGGGACAGGGTTAGTTTGGGCAAGACCCAAACTAGTCATCCCAAAATTCTCCAGGGTTAGGAGGAGCACAGAGATGAGGTTGTATCTCTTTTCTCTCTCCCGTACCTGTGTCACATTGTTTGTATCTGAAGTCTTAGGTTGTTATCCTTCCCCATCCGGCTGCCCATTGCACCTCTCAAGATTTGCAGCCCAAACACAAGCTGGATGGGCCTGGGGGATAATTCAGGGAGGGTGACCACACATGCAGTACCAGGGGCTCAAAGCCACAGTCTTAGGTCACTATGAGACCAATGTGCCTGTCATCTCTTGGAATAACAAGTGTCTTCCTTTCTATGAGCTGTGACTCACTGGAGCCACGTTGCAAATGCTTTTGCACTCATAGATCCTCCCCCAACTCTATGAAATCTTGCAGGGGGAAATAACACTGTCCCCACCTCCTGTGCTGCACAGAAGAGAGCCGGTCTGCTTGGTATGCAGGCACGGGTCTGCTCAGATAAAGGCAGAGCTGACACAAAACTGGAAGTGACCCAAAGCCAGCCTTTTCTACATTTAACAAGTGTGACAAATGAGTTACCATCATCCCTTCCCCTGATGGACCATCTTATCTGCAGGAAAATGAAAGCTGCTTTAATGAACCAGGGGGAATATTAAACTGACTCTGCAGCATTTTTGCATGTATAAACCATCAAGGATGGAGAGGGGGGGCTATTATTAGTAACCATCATATTTATCATTTGTTGGCCATGTTGTAGGAAGTGAAATCACTGTGCTGTGGCAGGTCAGAGATCCACATAGACCTGCCTCGGACAAGAACAGGGTAGCAGAAACCCTGTAGCTGGAGGATAGGATGATCCCCAGGCAGATGCTCAGCTCCACCACAGCCCTCACCCTGGGGTGTTCATCTGCAGCCCTGGGCTGAGGGGCAGCAAAGCCTCTGTGCTCTCCCTTCCTCTCTCTTGTTGTTATCCCTTCATTTTAATGGACTCCTCCAAACGCGCAGCAGGACGAAAGCACCCCCGGAATAGGGAAAGTGAGGGGAACACGTACGTCTCCAAACCTGCTTAGGAGAGAAAAGAAAAAAAAAAAGTCATTTATTCATGCAGGAGTCTCCCAAGTGCAGCAGCATCAAGGTATTCAGCATTCATTTTATTTTGTCTGTGTCATGGAACCCCAAATTGAGACAGCAAAAGTGCATCCTCATACATTCTCAGGCAAGTACATCCGAGATTGCACCAACTGTGCTGTTAAGTGAAAGAACGAACTTTTTTTATTATTATTTTGAGGGAACAAGGGAAAGAAAAGCAGCAGCCAAATCCGACAAGTCATCTAATTGCTTTCTTTTTTCTTTTAATTTTGCAAGAAAATTCTGGAAGTTCAGGTTTTGCCAAGGCTGACACCCGCCACAGCAGAAGGCAGGCTTTCAAGAATTGCTTCTCTGCCTTTTCACTTCTGCCACTCACAACGTCGCGCCACGTTCTCCAAATCGCACCTTTTTTTGGCTGTGAAGCTGCAGCCTCTGTTGCACTCAGCGACGGGAAGGAAAACTGAGAGGAGGGGGTGGGAGAGAAGAACAGCCGAACGCAGTTTGAGAAGCATCTTTTGAGATGGGGAAGAACTGACGGTCTCATTGCCATATAGAGATTCAATTGTATTCCTCTGGGAGACTGAGCCTGACAGCTTGATGAGGGTTGCTTTTTGCTTTTTCTTTTGCTCGAGGGGAGATACGGGGAAGGAGGAGAGAGATCGTTTCCTTTTAGGCAACGTTGTGCCATTGTGCCTAAAACACTTAGGTTGTTTTTTGCCCCTGGTAGCTGAAAAGCGTTTGCAGTAAGACTGGGGCTGGTGAGGGGCACCCTTGGCCGGGGAGGAGATGCTGCGGGACGGGGCTCGTCTGGGCCGGCCATGAAATGGCTTCGCGGGGACCCTGACGGCAACCCCAGCACACAGGAGGAGGTCAGGGAGGCAGGGACTGGAAATATCCGAGCCGAGCTGGAGCTGCCCTGCTGCGGAAGGCAGGCAGAGGGCCCCCTCACACCGCTCCACTGCAGTCGGCAGCGCACCGCCCATCCCCGCGGCCTCGGGGCGGGCCGGGAGGCTCCGGGCACCTTGCCCCTTGCAGGGAGCAGGGGTCCGTCCAGGCTTCTCCGGGACTCTTCGCCCCAAGCCCCACCACCGGGGAGTTGCGAGCCCCTACACAGGACAAGCGTCGGCTTGTCCAAGAAGCAGTTTGTGGCGTGAGCGTGGCTCCTGCGCCCTAAAACGAGGCAGGAGCGGGTCCCCAGCCTCCCGCAGGGATGGGCCCCTTCGTGCCAGCCGGGGTGCGTGCGTCAGGCGAGGGCCCGGGCGCTGTTACACATTTACTCTCCACTCTGGCAGGGAAAAGTGGCTGGGGGCCAAGCAGCGCCTATGAGCAAACCTCGCCTCGCTTACGCCAGTCTCGACACTCACCCGAGCCTCTGCCCCAGCTGACACGCAGGGCTCAATGACGCCACTCCTGCTCAAACGCCACAGAACCAGTTTGCAGACAACAGCGCATCGAATCCTAGCTGGTGTGAACTGGTTTGTGTTTGGTTGGTAAACGTAACTCCACAACTCTCCTTTATCTATGCACTGGCAGTACTAAACATGGTGAGATGGAGCTAATTCAGGTAAGGACCTCACGGCTCAGTGGCAGCATCTGCCAGTTCCCTTGCCAAGGGTCAGCTTCCAGGCATGCAGGCAGTGCGCGGAGTCAGGACCAGAGCAGCCCTTAGCCTGGATCCCCAAACTAACAGTCAGAGAGAGATGTAAAGGCAGTTGCTATTCTTCTGTGGGGTGTGTAATCTACCAGCAAAAGCCGACACGAGATGTAGCATCATAACCCTGCTTCCCAGGCACTTCGTGTGCCAGGAGGCAGAATCATGTGTCCAGCAAGTAGCAGCTCTCACCTCCCTTTCCAGCCATGTGCTGCTGTCCTGGGTGACCTTACCAAAGCCCTTACGTCTTTTTTTTCCCTTCCAACACGGTGTCATGGGTTGATGGCTTCTCAGAGGAGGAGCTGCAGCCTCGCTTATTGCCACCACGTCCTGGGACCTGGGCACTAGGCACTGAGCATCCTGTGATCGGTGCAACTGAAGCAGTTAGATATGGTCAGCAAATACAGGGGGAGAGCAGTGCGCTGATGGAGCTGCCTCTTCCCTCCTCTCCAACCCCTGATACGTGGGGCAGGTCGGAGAGTGAAGAGCGCCTGGCTCCGCAGGCAGACCGCAGTGGTGCGCAGCCCTGCCGGGGGGAGGAGCAGGAGGCACAGATGGCAGCAGATGCTCTCATCAGTGAAAATGATTGAAGCAAAACAAAAAACCCCCTAGCAACTGGTGAGCAGCCTAACAAAAAAGCACAAGGGTAGAGAAAAAGGGTCTGGACCTGACAGACCCTTTCACGGAGCCTAGCTCTGTGCTGCCTTCTGGCCCAGGGTAATATTTTTCTCATCTCCAATTCATATACAGAGAAGAAAGGCCATACCTTGTCCCGAAGTGCTGGGTGGTGATTATTTTTTAAGGCTTACATATAGTAAATCAGAACTGTTTTGTATACCTCTTCTTCCCCTGTTCCTGTCCTGTCTCTCATCCCTTTCCACTGCTTTTAGAGGAGTGAGTATGACCTCAGACAGGTTCTAGGCACACCTAAGCCACTCGCCTACCCTCACTGCCTGGGGCAAACACAAGTGTGTGCCAACAAGGCACACTGTTTCAGCACTGGAGGTTAAGGAGCAGGTACGCTTCCTGCACCTGAGTGGTGTTACTGCAAAGCCTCCGTGCAGCTTAGCTGCTGCCACCAGCCTTGCTCCTCTGTCTGATATCTTCATGCCGGTGCAAAGGTCCTGCTTCTCCACCCCTACCACCTCCTGACTTTGACCCTTCATGCAGGTACTCAGCAACCGTGCCCCACATTTGGCACATCTTCACGCTCTTGCCTCCTTCCTCTGATTTTCCCGGAATCCGAGGAAATTTTTTCAATGTATGATGGGTTATTTTTCTCTTTGGCAGAAGTGCCTCGCAGCACAGTTAGAGCCACAGAATGAATGCTTCTGCAGCATGCACTGAGCTGAATGGCACAGCACGCAGCTCTCCAGCCTGCTACTTCTGCAATTAATTGTGTAGTAGCTGCTTTTGTGATGTGCACTCGCAGTTCCACACCCTGCTAGTGCTGAGCCACTTCTAATGGGAAAACGGGGATAGATCCAGGGCAGCCCTCATGTGAGAAGCACACCTGCCTGGTGATGCTGCAGGTGCTTTCTGCCTGCTCAAGCATGTCAGCTCTCTTCACTGAGTGACGCCATTTGGAGCTTGGCAGGAGGAAAGTGGTGTGCTGGCCTTCACTAGGGTTCTCTGCTGGGCTCCATCCCAGTCATGAAGGGGTAAAGCTGAGGAGAACATAGGCAGGTGCCAAAGAGGTGTGTAATGCCCTTCCTAAGGTGCATTGAGAGTTCACCACAGTCAATACATTTCTTTGCCAAACAGAGCAATACAAAGCCTAGCAAGCCTCTTCCTCCAGCATCATGCTGTGTCCCACTTTGAGACAGTGCATTGAGGGTGAGAGGCGCACGCATGGCAGAACCAGCCATACCCAGTAGAAACAGAGCCATGTCAGCCCAAGGGTTGACTCTGGTCTCAGCAATCAGCAAAGTTTTGAGGTGCCACTACCAGCCAGCCCTGCCAGCTTGAGGATGATGGGAGCCTGGCTCAGGTGATGCTTTGAGGAACTGGATCTGAACATCAGGATAGGTTAAAAAAATTATTTGCCCATTTAAAGAAATTGCACATTGACAAAATCTCTCTCCTTTTGTATGGATAAAAAAGTTGGTTTGGCAGCAATTCCTTTTTCCTCATTTTAGTTTCCTTCTTGATCAGGTTCTGATTTTAATCCCTGCAGGATGCAGGAGGCTCTGCTGCGCTCTTCTGTACTTGGCCTGCCATAGCAATTAGGAGGCCTGGAAAACGTTTTAGCAAGAACTGTTACGTGTACAAGTGTAACTTGCATTTGAAACACATAGCCAGGATGTAATCCATCTTTGGATGCACCTGAAATCTGGGAAAGAGAAAAAAACTGACTGGGGTGAATTATTTTTAAATACTTCTCCTGAAATTAAGCACTTTCCTTTATCAATAAACGACTTGCTACATAATTTTTGTTCAGCTCATGATGGTTTTGATGGAGTGGGGGGTGTGATGGCCCTGGGGCTGAGACAATAGATTCACATCTGGTAGACGGAGCTTAGAGTGGAGGCTGCTTTGTTCTGCCTGCCTGACCATTACAGCATTGCCCTGGCTTTCTGAGCTTAATTTCCCCTGAGGAAAACAGGGATAATAGGGATGGCCCAAGCCACCCAGAGCTGACCAGGTGTGTTCACAGCACTGCCCTCGCTCATGCTGCCTGCCCACTTCCATGTAGCCATGGGTCCACACCCGATGCCAGAATTTCAGGTTGAGCGGGATTGGAATCTAAATAGGGCTAGCTCCCAGCTTTGGGAGGCAGGTGAGGTTTTGCAAGCCTCCGCCACTGCCTGCTCCTGGCCTCTGTGATCCCGGGAGCAGTTTAACAGCAGTGAATCATTTGTTTTGGTTTCTCCCCACCAGGCGCTTGGCTGCAGTGCCTCGCGCAGAAGCAGTGGGCGTGAGAGGGACGCACGGCTCGTGGGCTGGAGCCACTCCCGCTGGACGTGAGAACCAGTGTCCCTCTGGTACCCAGCCCTGCTGAAGCAGCTCCCTCTGTTTGCTGCCAATAGGGATCTTGTGTGGGTCAAATATCCCGTGTCCTCATCACCCAGGGATGCACCAGGGGGTCCGTGGGGTGGCTGAGGAGAAGTTGCCAGGGATGAAGGCTCGAGAGGGATCTCAGCTTGGTCTCTTGCTAGAATGAACATCCAAGGCAGGTGCCTGGCAGTCCCTCGGGACACTCCGTCCTCTGCCTCTTTCTTACCACCTCACAATCCCTTTTCTACCACAAGACTGGCATACTTCTCCCAACTCCTTCCCCCCACGTCTCCCTTCCACCATGCCAGTGGGTGGACAGGGAGCGATCTACCTGACAGCTGATCTGGGATGCTCATCTGAGAGTGATGTGCCAGGTCCAGGGTTGGAAACATTGATTTTAAATGAGGTTTGGCAAGAAAGTGTTTAAATCTTCTTCCTTCGTCAGGCTTTGTGAACTCGTGACTGTCTGCCTAGATAACAGCTTTTACGAGGAGGCTTTGGGATTTTCACACTCATTCCTTTCCCCCTCTTTTTTTTTCTATTTTACCTCCGAAAAGGGGTGTTGGGCAGGGGAGGAAACAGTCTGAAGCTGAAGCAAGAGAAGTCTTTCTCAGATTTTCCCTGTCCAGGGTGCTTTGCATGGCTGCAAGGAGGGAGCTGGGCAGGAAAACCAGCAGGAAAGGCTTCCTTCCAGCCGTGTCGGCCATGGTCCTGCTCCAAGCTCCCACACGGACCAAGTGCTACAGAGCTGCTAGAGAAGTGAGTGCCCATGCTACCTCAGCATCTTGCTGGGTAACTGAGCTGAAACACGTGCATTTAGGTAGAGTAGCCTTGGTTTTGTAAAAGTTTCTCTGCTGACAGCTTTGGATGAACTGATTTTCTGTGGTAGGAGAAAAGCATGAACTCAACACTGCTTATGCAATGGGGAGAATTAGACTTTTTAGTATCCCAGCGTTTTATACCTCTGGTGCTTTATGAGAAATGGCATTTCTGGGAAAGATTTTGCCGACAGTTAGTGTGGGAGCTTGATGTTCTTCTTGAACAAGCTGCTGGCCGCATGTCTGGAGAGATGAGAGTTAATTTTAAAACATCCGGCATCTGTATCAGCAGGGAGGAAGGTTCCCTTCATTTCCTAAGCACCAGCAAAACCTAAGCTTCTAAACTCTAATCCCTTTCTAAGCTGGAGCTGCCAGGCCAGGGCCAAGGACAGAGAAAAAAACGCTGCTGTGTAGCCAGGACAGTTGCCCAGCTCTTTGGTTAAATCGCAGTAGGACGGGGGTGAGTCCACTCCGTCTATCCAGGAGCCGACCTGTGGGTCAAGCTCCTCCTGAACGCCCAGCTTTTGAGTCACTCTTTACCATGCCGTCCTACGAGACCGCGCTGCCTTTATGTCTGTTCTTGCTCAGCTTGGGCGCTCCAGGGCGGGTGAGTCCCATGGGGCGCCCCAGCATCTCCCGGCTGCTCCAAGCTCCGCAGCGCCTACTCGGGGTGCGCAGCGCCGGCGGGCGGGTGAGCCGCCGGCAGGGCAGGGTGCTGGCAGCCGGGAGGGGCGGCTCCACCTGCGGGAGAGCTCTTGGCTGAACCTTGCCCGCACAAGGCAGCCCGGGAACCATCCATGACCCAAAAACACACGGCAGCAGGTTTTTTGCCAGGAGCGGCGCGGCTCCGGGGGTGTCCCCCGGGGACCTCAGGGGCCGGGAGTGTCACCTCCAGAGAGCGCTTCGCTGCCCAGGCCGCTTTCCCCGCGGGGCTCCCCGTCCCCCAGCGCCCGGGCCGGGGGTGCAGCTCCCGCTCCCTGCGCTCCGCTCCGCGCCCGCGGGGCTGACGTCACCCTGCCCTGCACCGCCCGCGCTGATTGGCTGCGGGTGACGTCAACGCTGTCTTCCCCCCC
>VXBA01003292.1:536345-593667 GCA_013399895.1 Serilophus lunatus | reverse complement strand
GCTGGCGCTCCGCGGCCGCGCATGTCGGGGACGTTGCGCTTGTTTTCGGGGCGGGGGGGTTGGTGAAAATCCCACCGTGCCTTCGCGGTGTGCGCCTGTCGGGCGGCGGTGGTGCAGGTGAGAAGGGGGCTTGGGAAGCTCCGGGGAAGAACCTGATGTCCTGCCGGGACGGGGGGTCGCGAGTAAAGGGGATTTCTGGCGGCGCTGAGGGCTGGTGTTTGAGGAGCCGGTGTTAACAGCGCTGTGGTTTCGCTGATGATGAAAGAGGTTGGAGTGCGGCCCCGTGTCCTTGGCGTTTAAACGAAGCCGGCATGTGTTCAGCAGCGGGGGTTTTCATGCAACACTTCACTGCTGCGGCTCCAAAGGCGCTGCTCGCGATTAGTGAGTTAAGCTGCCGTTTAAAATATTCTCCTCCACCTCCCCTAATGTGCCTGGACCGATTGATCACTCACCACCCGTCCCCAATTATTACATTGTGATAAATGTTACTTTCTGTGCTGAGCATTGTTTGTTTTTAAAGATTCCTCGTTATTTCCTTTATTGATAAATAAGTTCCTTCTCCTTCCTGCTCCCCCCTCCCTTTTCTCCTCCCCCAGAATTAAATTCCTGAGCAACAGCAAAAGCTGATGTCAGTGCTTCAGCTTGCATTGGGGGAGCTCTGTGCACAGGTCAGTAATTTGCGGTTTCATTAGAAGGAGGAACGCGATGCAATGCTGTTCTGTTAGGGATATTTGGATTTTTTTAGGCATGGATACATTTGTCGTTCATATTGCGGTAGTTGCTGACAGCTCCCTGGAGGGAACTGGGCTCTGCATAAACGTGTAGAAGAGACCATCCCTGTCCCAAGCTGCTAGTGATGATGAATGCATTGGGAATGGTTGCTGGAGGTTCCATCTCCCTCTAATTTGGGGTTATAAGGAAGACCTTCCCCCCCCTCCCTCAGGAAACGGTTGGGATATCCAAGAAGCCCGAACAGGTATTGCTGATGATTGTGCCTGGCAGTCCAGGGGCCATGATAACCTTGAAAGCAGCTTGCCCGTGGAACGGTGTTTAATGTTCGCATGCATTGTCTCATCCTCCTGTGCTGAGGCAAAAGGCTCAGGGCACAGCTGCCTAAGCATCCAAACGTGTCTGCGGAGAGACCTTTGTTTTCGGGAGGACTCAGTGCATGGGAATTGGTCTTTACGGGTTTGGCCTTGCCTCTGTGTGCCTCTGTGCTCGTGCTGTCGGAGGGCAGCTGTGCCAGGAGGACTCCCTCTGTGGAAGAGATTTGTTGGAGGTTTGGGTCTGGATGGGGGTTCCTGCACCTGCTTTGATTTTGCTTGTAACAGTTCCCAAAACAAAATAAGCTGTGGCACCAGGAAAACCCTCCTGGTCATAGAGTATTTGGGATTTTAAAATGCCCACAAGGACTTTGTAGGTGTCTTGTCCTCAGTTTTTCCTGGCACAACCACGCCGCCAGAGCCTGGATATGCAGGGCTATCCGAATGGCTGGGAACAGGGTGGACAGGTGGGCACATGAGCAGCATAAGGATGCCCAAATGCCTCTTTACAGTGGCAGTAGGCAGAGATTCCTGCTCTCAGCCCATTGGCAACACAACTGAGAAGTGCAAACCTGGGGCTGGAAGGTTTCCAAACTGAGATGACAGCAGCTCACACTAGCTTTTATCCCAACAGATTTGCCTCCCATGGCTTCCAGTTGTCCTTGCCGGGACACAAGATAAGAAGTAGGGGAGGAAAATCTGGATCTAGCATTGCTGTTTAAAATTTAGCCTCTGCTAAGCTTGGGAGAGCTGAGCAAAGTGGCCAGAGTCCTTAGGAGCATTCACTGGGGACACTGCATGGAGATTATTCTTGCAAATACTGCACCGTGTTTGTCTGCAGAGTGTTTTTGCTGGGCACCAGGCACCTCGCTGAGAAAGCCACTGAGGTGCCTGTCTTTGGAGAACCAAAATTCACCTAATATTAAATGCAACATCACTATTACTACCAAAACAGCCCTAAGGGCTGAGTAGGACTAAAAAGTAGTGTCTCCCCTATGTTGCCGAATTGGATCTCGAGAGGTGGGAGAAAACCAGCTTCTCTCCTTTGCAGCCCTGTCCTCCCCTAGAAAATCTCCCCAAAGGCTGGAAACCCATTGCAGCTCTGCATTTCTGAAATGACTTCTCTTAGCACGAGTATGAGTGAGTCCCCACTCCATCCCTACCCCCTTACCTTTACACCACCTGCTTTAATTCACGAAAAGAATAGGGAGAGTGTTATAGTTGTTTATCCTCTTTGAATTTGCTTCATTTCCTTTAAACAAGGCTGTTCTTAGGGATCAGAGGTTAGTTGCTCTGGCGTGCAGCTCAGCGCCTGAAGATATGGGCACAGGTAGGTGCAGAGCATGTTAACACTACCAGGAATGCAGGGAGGAAAAGGAGATGCTCCAGTACTTGGCAGCCTTGATTTGTGTTGCAGGCTTGTAGGACAGTGCCACCATACTGAAACTGTTACAGCAAACTGAATCTGGTAGAGGTGATAAAGAGAAGGAGCTTGTGGAATACTGACCCCTGTCTCCCTGTAGGACAACTGGGAGGTTTCACTGGGAGAGTTTGTAGACCTTTTCCCCCTCTGTCATGTGTTCGATATCAGTATTAAGGGGGGAGATGGTTGCGGAAACGCCTGATTGCTCTTGGTCCCCTAAGCACAGCCCCTGGATCTCACTGCACTCTTTGCTGCTATGCAGAGAAACTCCTGCAGCCAGAGCGGCAATGCAGTCATCCTGTGGGGAAAGTTTCAACACTCCTCTGCATCCTCATGCCCTCTGGGTTTTAAAACCTGTTTTTCAAGCTTTACATTTCTTCTCTGAGGATACACCTGTCCCGCCTGATGCCAGTGGGAAGGAGGCACCTGACGTAATTACGTAATTACAGCAGGCTTGGGGAAGGGAGGTGAGTGGCCTGGGAGCATTCATCAGATAAGAAGCTAAACAAGCTCTCTGCTCAAGATTTTCTCAAGCTTACTCAGGAGACCTGGGTGTACTTTGTGTGCAGGATTATGACACAGACAGGGGAATGTGAGAGGAGGTAAAAACTCACTGTGCCAAGATGCTCTGCACTAATGGCATGAGGGGCTGCCATCCAAGCCAGGCAGAGCTTGCGGTGTGATTCGTGGTAGCACAGGTTCCCGCGGGGACAGTGGGTGGTGTAGTGCACCCTGGCAAGGCTCATCTGATGGAGGGAGAGACCATGGCACATGTGTCTTATCCCCATGGGAGAATTGCTTTGTCAGAAGTGGGCCAGGAGCTGAGACCGTGGTGGAACATGCCAAGCTCTGATCATGCCGGGTACCTTGCTCACCCTGTCTCCCCTTTAGGTAGAGATTATGGAAAGGAAAACAGGGTCTTACCTCTCCTCTTCCGAGAGATGTTTGTAGACTTTGGTTCTGTGCTGTCCAAGAAGCAAATCTGGCTCTCAACCATCTCCACTTTTAAGTAAGGAGAGCAAGAGTAAGAGTGGTTGTGCCTGGCACAGAACCCTGCCTAGCCTATGCAGACTGCCATGGTTCCTGTAGGATCTCTCTGTTATTTGGCTCCTTCTCTGAGGTTTTCTAGACCCAGCTGGACAGAGTAATGTAGGTTGGTGTGTAGGAGGCTTCTTCCTTTGCTTTGCCAAGGGCTTCTGTGGGTTTGGCTTTGCTGCTCTGGACTTCCAGTTTCCCAAAGTGACAGGCAGTGCTTGTTTGCATGGTACCTGGAAAGGATCAATATTTCAGAAGATACCTGCTGTGGTAGCCCAGGCTGAGTTTGGAGGAGAACCTGGAAGTGCTCACTGGTGTACTGGACTGTAGTCCAGTACATAGAGTATCCTGGTGCAAACAGGGAGCAATAACAAAACAGAAATGCAGGGACTGTGTTGCATGAAGCTGAAATAAGTGTTGCCTTTTGCACTGACTTAAAATGAGACAATCCCAGCAACTCACCTGGGTCTAAAAATCCTTCTTTGATTCCCTCTTTTCCCACTCCTTTTATGCCTTTTTCCATGTTGTTTCTGTATGTGGAAAGATTTATATCGTGGTTCTCCAAGGTGTGAATTCATGACTTATCTGCCTTCATTGTACTTTCTTTAAACACCTTCTCTTGAGGCAGAGACCTTGTGTTCTTCAGGAATTTCTCCAGTGCCCTTTAGATTCCCCAAGCAATTTGTAAAAGTGTCTCTCTTTGTAGCATTTCTGCATGCTGAGTTGTGAGGAACATTATTTCTGAGACTGCTGATGACCGGGAACAAGTCATTTGGTGACCAGAAGGGCAAGACAACCTGTTCTGCTGTTGATGTTAGTTCTCCTTTAAGACAGAGAGGGGTTGGACCAGATGAACTCCTGAGATCCCTTTAAACCTAAATTGTTGCATGACTAGTCCATAAGTACCCACCGTCTTGCTTCTCACAGGCTTTTGTAGAATACCTGTTATTAGGCAGTGATGGTAAAGGGGACATGAGTGAGGTGGACCACTGCTTTGATCCTGGATGGAGATTCCAGTGACAGCATGACCCTGGCATTCTCCCCTCCGCTGCACATCCTCCAACCCTGCTAATGATGCAGTGTGTCTTTCCGGTCCATCCCTGTCAACCCACATTACTCATCCGGCATTTGGATGCGCAGTGTGCCCACATCCCCAGCTTTTCATCTTGCCTTTTTTCGTCTTTTTAATAGGGGATTTAGTTCTTTAAGGAGTGCTGCTGTCTAAAGCTAACACATGGTAATTCAGCTGATGCAGCAGAAGCTCTGGGAGAAATTTCAGTCTATGAGGTGATTGCAGGTTTTTTGCATCAAGTAAGTCAAGCCCTTCCCACACATTAAACCTGTGCCTGCATAAACTCCACATCTCCCATTGAAATCCAGACCCTCTTGGATAACACCAGGTGATCTTTGCTCCAGACAAACTGGGTCTGTCCGTCTCTGAGGCATGCTGTTGAAAAAAAGCAATGAAGAAGTATCTACAATCTATCTGATTGTTTTTGCGTTGCCTCTAACAACCCTCATTTTCAAGCTTGTGATGGCAGCCTGGTCCTCCTTGAGCTGTAGCTTGAGTGGAGTTATTCATGCCATCTTCGTCTGCCTTGGCCAGCAGCCCTGCCTGGGGAGCGGATTGGTGCAGCCTGAGCCTTGCTTGGCACTTGAGGCTGTTGAGTGGAGGGCTGGTGCAGAGAGGGTGCCAGCACTGCTGGCTCGAGCTAGCCCATGAAAAACCACGTTAACTGCTCTGCTGCTGTTGGTGGACCTCACAGAGATGGCCTTGGTAGCTGTGCTAGCTCAGCTGGGCTGAGACCCAGAAGCCAAGCAAGCCTGGATCTGTCCTTTACACCTTACCTGTGGCTCACCTCAGGTTCAGTTCTTCTGGTGGAAAGTCAGAAGGATGCAACAGGGCAGGAAGGTGATCCAGAGGGGTGAACCTCCAGCTAAAGCTGAGCCAGGGCCCTCTGAATTGCTCTGCGAGGTGGTGAAGAGAAAAAATGCCTCCCGCGCACCAAGGGAAGTTGACTGCTGCAAAAAAACCCGAATGCAAATCTCTGACTGGGCAGAATCTCCCCAGACACATCCTTTTGTAAAGCACTCTCATTGTACCATTAAAAATAGATTGGCGTGTTCTCTGCTTGCTTGCTGAATGCTGATGCCTGTTAATTCTGTGTCATCCTCGCAATCCCTTCTGCTTTGAGCTTGGCTGCCTCTTTGTCTGGCACCTGAGCAAAGTTCATTCGGCAGTACCTGATACAAAGGTAAGTGAGCTCTGTTGGAGTCCAGCAGGACAGGCAGGAAGGTGAGGATGACTGAACATCTTAGCTGGGAGTCAGTCAGCAGCCCTAAAGGGACAAGGGTTGCTTGGTGTAAACACTTGTGCTTTCACTTGCATGGTCAGAAATAGGGCTGAGTGAGACCTGCTGACGTGGTGATGAGCTGGAGAATGTTTAAGCTCTGGGTGGATGTCATGATATATCTCTGGGGGTTTTTTTTGAAGCTGGGGTTAAAATAAATACATATATATATATATATATCAAGCTTCAACGTCTGCCTGGAGTTGCTGAAGAGAATATTACTGCTTGTTTCCTCCAGCAAATGAATCCACTTAGTTAGCCACCCACAACAGCAGTGATAATATAGATTAAGAGAGAAGACCCATGTTTTAAAATGCTGCAATACCCAGCTCTCAGGAAATTAGGCAGAAGAATTTTCTACATGAAGAGCTATGGCATCTGATCAGCAAGCCATGGCTCAGCATGGTCAGTGGGCACGCGTGCTTGTCCACCTGCCCAGGGTGCTGAGGATGGAGGAAGACCTGCAGAACACTTTGTTTGACCCCTGTGTCACCTCAGATTAACAGAACAAAACCAGCTGGTAATGAATCATGGCCCCCCCCCCCAGGGGAAAAAGAGAGAGTGGGGCTGGAACATCAGCTTGGGCTTTGTCTGTCTTGTGTGCTTTTTCTAAATAGACTTAATCCTCCAAAACTGGAAACTTGAAGCTGGTGCCTCCTTCTCGGGGCTGTGGTAAGACATAAAACCTGGGCTGACATGTGCTGATTCATCCCAAACCTGTGAGCAATTTGGCTATTGTGTGCATATAGGAACTTCAGCAAGCCTTGGCTTCTGCTGACTGGAAGCCTGTGCTGGGATCTATGCCTGCACCTCAGATTGCACCAATTATCACGAGAAACTGCAGAAAACCTGACAGAAGGCGACACTGTTGTTCTTCAATAAGGCCAGGGGTCCTATTTGCTCTTTAAGTATGGGGGCCTAATGACACTGCACTAGGCAGGGGCAGTGACTGCCCCTGTGTTTGTTAGGTGCTTATTTCGCAAGCCTTAGTCTCGTCTGTGACCGTCCCTGCTGCTCTGCTGAGATGGACAATCTCATGTTGCTAGGGATTGTGCTTAAGCAGTGAAATGCTGGCATATTTATCTGCAGCCTTGAAGAACCACGGGAAAACCCTGTGCTTTCTTTCAGTTAGTGTGTAGGTGTTGTGGGAAAATAATATGCAGGTTCTGGAGACCCTTTCTCCAGAAGACTGCAGATGCACCCAGAAGGTATTTATGGTGTTGTTTGTCCTAGGATGAGAGAGCCAGACCAGCCCTGCAGAAGTCTCTAGCTGCATACCTTTCTGGACTGCCTCTGTCTGCTTTTGTTGTAAAGAGGAAAACAAGCACCTTATCTGAAGGATAAGCTTTCTGGCTCATGGGATCATGCAGCAAATGATGGGGATACCAAGCAGTGGGTAGCAAGGGCCCTTGAAGCATCAGTAGAACTAGATTTCCCTTCTCTTAACACAACATGTCCTCTGTGATGTGTGCCAAGCTGCTCAAAGAAAAAGGTGCTTTTAACTCTGGGATAAGAGGGTGGCCAGCTCTTGGCTTGGCAGGATGAGAATGGAAACGGGATAGCTTTGGTATTAGAAAGCAGCATGTTTGGGAGGTCTCTCCTCAGCATGGGTAAAGGCAGTGATTAAATGACTGGCTGGTCATGGATAACCTTTGGTCTTTGCTTTTGGAGACTTTAAAATGAAAGCTTGTTTTTATACTAAAGGGGAAAATCATATAAATCATGTTAAAAGCACAAGTCTAAGGAAGGAGATACTGCCCTTGTCATCGAGACTTCAGCTAAATTCCTTTTCCTGCTGTCCCCGTTGGCTTTTCCTGACCGGATCTTCAGACTGACCACCGTGACTGCAGTCAGAAATTTTTCGAGGAGTGGCTAGTCTGTAAATCCTTAACTGCACCCAGGTTGCTTTGATGCAAGCAGGCTAGGAGGCAGTTGCATTTGCAGTCATAACCTGCAGTCCAAAGCTTCTGGCACCAGATCAGGCAATAGTAGAGGATGAGGAGCCAGTGTGCCTCGTGGGGTGAGGGGTACATGGGAAAGATTCCCTTGTAACTGGGTACGACTTGTCCCCTTCTTTCATCCCTGTGTTCCTGTCTGTGGTTCAGGTCTGAGCAGCCCCCTAAGCTGCCCCCTACCACCAGCCAATTACCCAAGACTGACCACCCCCATGCCAACTCTGCCGTGTGCCTCCATGCCACATCCCTCATCTGGTGTGAATGTATCATCTGGCACTTTGCTCAAAGACATGCTGGCCCATCAGCCACGTCCTCTGGACTGCAGGGTGCATGTGCAGAGGGCAATGGGAGACATGGGGAGGCAAGTGAGTGCTATTTGTGTGCATGCAGCTCCTTGCAGGGCTCCCTCGCATGTTGCTTTCAGCCTACAGGAATTGAAAGGAGGCTGCGGCATAGAAAGGAGGAGCAGAAAAAAAAATGGGATCAGCCAGCCTGAAACCCTGGCAGAGGTGCAGTGGCTGCCTCCCGGTGATGTGCTGTGGGAAAAAAAGGAAGGTTGCCCTTTTCCCTCCTTCCTGAAATGCTTCCTGGATGGAGGACCAGGCACAGGGGCTCTTGTCCCAGGGGGAGGATGCCTGCGTTGTGGAGGGAGCCGAGGTGGGGTTGTAGGATCAGTGTGGATGGGGCTCCAAGGGAGTCCTCTGTCTGCCTTATGAGTGTCAGGGGTTAGAACAGGGTGGCACACCTTAACTGCAAACAGAAAAGCCCTCGCCATCTTCCCTACATCTCCATATTGCTGTGTCTTGGGAGATTTCATCTCTCCCCATCCTTGAGATTCACCAGGGTAAGGTGAACAGGCAGACTGTGTGTCTGTGTTAGGGGATGTGGTTAATGGTGTTTCCCATTCTCGTTTTAAGGAGCAAAGGAAAAACACCCACTCCATTTTTCCATCGTCAAGCAGAGAAATCTTTTGTGCTGCCTCTTAAAGGGACCTTGAATAGCTGCTAAGAAATCATCAGCAGTTACATCACCTCCCAAACGGCTACTGCAGGCACCTGACAGTTTTGTCCCACAGTTACTCTGAGGAATCATTAGTGCTCCAAATTCCTCACCCTTGGAGAAAGCCTGCATGGCTCGCTGGGAGGGAGCCATGGCAGGTTTTGATGCTGTGAGTGGCAGAAGAGGATCAGGATCAGGAAGATGGGCTGAGGCTCACTGCAGGTGAGGTAGAGCAGGGGACAGATCCTGGAGTTTCCCTAACCCCATCCCGTTGGCGAAGCTGGGTTCATCAGCCCGTGCAGAACCCGAGCATCCTTCTGGGAGTGAGCTGAAGGCGCTGCAGTAGCATCGCCTCGGGCTGGAGAGCTGCCGTTGCCTGGCAGCTGCGGGTTTCCAGGGAAACCAGAGGTGCTAACTTGTTAATGAGCCCCGCGTCCCTGATTGCTGCTGCAAAATAATAATAATTAGTAATGGGCCTGTGATTTAGGAATCCCTCAAACAGCGTGAGCCTGCCAAGGGAAGTTTGCTAAGTACCGAAGCACTTGAAAGAAATGAGGGGTAGGGAAGAAAAAAAGGGTGTGGGTCTTGGAAAAAGTGTTTTACATCTTAGTGTCTGGAGAGCTGGGGTTGGATGGGGTCCTGCCAGTGTCCTGAGACTGGTGGCAGGTCTGACATGGATGGATGGATGGATAAGCCCTGGCCAGGCAGCTTTTCACTTCAGGGCTCCAAAGGCATGGCTATTTCCCCAGGTGGGCTGCAGGGAGAAAAGCCAGATCAGCTAGTACAATGCCACTGGATCCCTGGTGGAGATGGTAGTTCTTTGGGAATGGCTGCTTTTAGGTTTCTGGGGACAAATGATTAGATGTTTCCCGTGGTGCTCTTATCCCTTAATAAACTTAAGGTGGAGATGCCACCAGAAGAGTGTGTTCCTGGGATGAGCATCCCAGGGAGTGTGCTGCAGATCCATTTCCACTTGCATGATGGAAATGGGTTTGTGGGGGTCAGAGCTGCTTCCTGCAGCAAAGCTGGCCTGTCTATGGCAGTGAGGGGAGCATCTCCTCAACTGGACTGCATGTGCAGTGTAGAGCTCTCCAGGACACAGTTACTAGCTTGGTGAAAAAAATGGATGTGCTGGTTAGTCAGGTTTGTAGTTGCTGCAGAGACCTGCTGCCCTTCCAGTTGATGTCTTTGGTAAAAGAGAAAACAGATCTGTGCCCTTCCCATACCACATCTCTCAGCTGGGGGCCTTGTGCAAGATGAGAAACGGAGGGAAGTGGCCTCTGTCTTGGTGATCTGTGTTGGGCCAGCACAGGGATGAGTTCCTGTGGTGTAGTGTGCCACAGGGAGAGACTCAGGCTGTGGTGTGTTTTGGGCTTTCTTGCTCTCTTGCCTGGCCTGCCCAGAAGAGGGTCACAACTAGGCTGAACGCTTGTCCTTGGCCTGGCTCGCTATGTGTGTCTTTGTCATGCTCGTGACTCGTGTGCCCAGCACCCCTCACCTGACATGGTGGAGGTGACACCAGGGACAGAGTCCTGTTGAATGGGCAGTTGGCCCAGCCTTGTGGTCAGCTCTGCTCATCTTTCTGTCCCTCAGCTGGAGTGTGGCCTCTCCTGCTGGCTGTCCCCATTCAATTAAGCCATGTGCCCATCTCCTCATCACTGGCACTCCAGGGAGAGGTTGGATTAAAGGATTATGGTAATGTTCTTCAGGAACACTCAAGAAGATTTAGATGGCTTTAATAAACTGATAAGAGAGGAACACAGCTATGTTTCTGAAACCCTAATTTAGGTTCCAAGTTAACCTCTTTCCCCTGGTCTCCTCTCACCATGGTGAGATCTCTTACTTTAGCAGTGTTCCATGGCTGTATTTTTTCTTTCAGTTTTCCTTCTGACCCATCTGAGCAGAAGCAGAAAAACATCTTCCCTCCGTCCCTGGTAGTCTTCCCAGGCAGGGAAATGTTACAGCTCATTCTTCTGAGACACCATCTCACACAAAGCCTGCAAGGTACTGTGAAGGTCTCAGAGCCTCTGCTGGTACCTGTTAGCTGGGGATGAACTCACCATCCCTCAGTCTGGCTTCAAAATGTCCCATGCTGTCGGATAAGTTGCTTGTCTGCCTTTGACCTGTCTGAACATACGCAGAGAAGTCCCTGTGCCTTGGTTCTAATGTTCCCTATGACCACACTCAGCTGGCCAACTTCATTCCCTGGAAAGATTCCTGGAAAGAGAGGCAGAATGGTCTGACCTTGCCCTGTCTTGCCCCCCCCCATCTTTTGGGTGGAACTGGGAGTGGGACGTGTTTGATGCGTCTACCACCAGCTCCGTTTGGGTGTGCTGCAGTGGTTGTTCTGCGAGAGGGGGGCTATTAGCTGACCTGGGAAACCTTGTCTGTCACCTGCAACCTCTTCTACCCAGGCTTCCAGTCATCTGCTGAAACCACGCAGGCCTTTCCTGCTTGGGTTTCTCTCAGAGTGGTAAAGCAATCAGGATCTGTTCTCTTTCCTAGACCCCTCTATTTGTGTCTGAGACCCCCAAAGTTTACCCATTGTTCATGATCTGGAGATCAACTACCATGTTATCTCTGGAGGTACTATGCAGTGTTGGATCACTCTTTCCCAATTCAGTCCTTCACTCTCATCCCTCTGCTGCAGTGTTATTGCAGTCTTTTTTTGTCTGTCAGCTCTTTCTCTTCCCTTTTTATTTCTTGGATGTAATTCGAAGAGCTGAGAAGAATTCACAGCCTGATGTCCTGATGGGGAAGGGAGGCAGAAAGTGATTTGGGGAGTGGGGTGTGAAAAGAAGACGAAGGGGAAAAGCTGGCTAATTTGCATCCTTTCTGAGTGCCCTGGCTCTATAGCCAAGGTACAGCAGGGGGCCTTCTGGCAAGGCGGTAGGGACGTAATGAGGTGTGTCATATCCCAGCAGGAGCCAGCCTCGCTCCTCCTCAGACCCCCTAATTAGAACTGTTTCAATTTTTAAGCCCCCTGAGGAGTTCTGGGGGGAGCAGGGTTCCTGCAGTGGGAGGACTGCCTGCTGCCCACCGAGGGGGCAGCTGTAATTGGAGACACTGCGAGGAGCCACAGAACGATACGTGGGCCCAGGGACAGTGATGACATAGTGCCGCGGGGCTGCCAAAATGCTTTGTGCCAGGAGGGGCCATCAGAATTGCAGATTTTAAGGGATTTTTTTCCCTCCCGTAATTTGTATTAACACATTGACAGAGGCAGCAGGGGTGTGATACAAGGGCAGAAAAGCATTGTACATCCTGATGTGGCCTCGTATTGGGAGCTCGGATCCTGAGGCTGAAGCCCGGGACATCTACTCCTGCTTTGGGAGGCAGATCTGGTAGCCTGGGGAAGCTGGGTCTGTTAATGCTGGTATCATGAGCCAGAGCAAATGCTGGACACCCCCATCCTCACATTCTGTGGCTTGCCATCCTTTTCCTACAAGCTGACTGTGTCCTTCATGTTTGGTGACTGCTAACTGAGGTCCTTGTTATGTCACCCAGTAATATGTCCAAGTCAAGCATCTTTTTTGTATCTTGAGCTACCGTTGCAGTAGGTGTCAGCACTACAAGTGCTCCAGGTGTAGGAGCTAACAAGAACTGCTGTCTTACTCAGATTAGAGTGACTCATAACTCTTCTTTAGTCCATGGACCAAATCCCGATCTTGCAGAAGTCAATGAAAATCTTTATGCTGGCCTTTTCAGGCACATCATTCATAGTCCTCCTAATTCAGATGCATTAAAGCTTCCATGAAACAGCTTGTGGGTTCTCTCTAAAACACTGTCTGGCAGGAACAAGAAGAACCTGGTAGTAGCCCAGGCTTATTTTCTGAATGACTGCAGCAGCATTAAAACCTAATGCCATTAAAACATGCCTGCAATGACGTGTTCCTTTAAAACCTAAGAAGACACCCTGAGCTGAATGCTCCCCAGCCTGCCTATTGGTTCTTGCAGACCCTGTGAGGTGGACATGGAGGAAGCTTGTTCTTCTGATAGCACTTAAGAGAGCACCAGGCTCAACAGTCCCACCTTCAGCTCCTGAGATGGAAACACGGGATATTCATATACAGGGTAGCCCCATTTATAAATCCCCTTTCTAAGTCTGTGCAAGTCAGATGCTGCAAAGCAGTAGGCTCTTTGGGGTCACCTCAGTCCAAATACAGCTTTCCAGGGCCTCTGCCCTAATGCCCGGACTGTTTCTTGAAGGCGGGAGTAAAGGTCAACTTGACTTCTTGTCTTCCAAGAGAGATCATCTTCTCTTGACTTCTCAGGAGGCAAGCTGGCAAAGATATCCATGAGCAGGCTCTGATAAACAGGCAAGTGAAATCCAGAGTGAAGTGATGGATGTGAGTGAGCAAACCTGATTTGGTGGCCCTGAACTAGCTTTTACCATGTGGCAGCAGAATCTTAGAGCTGAGCTAAGCTGCTTCTGTGAAACTGTTAGCTCTGTGCTTGGCAGAGGCCACAAAAAGCAAATTGAGTGCAAGGAGCCATTGGGCTGGGAACAGGGAAAAGAGGTGACATCTTACCCTGTGCAGGTCCCTGGTGTGCTTGCCTCTCAAATATGGCACATCAAGGCTGGCTGGGGTGGCAAAAGGTGTCTGTGCAACAGGCAGCTCTGTAGATGCTTTGACCTGAAAGGCTCCTAAATGAGTTCTAAATGTGCTAAGAACTGTGGAGAAGGTGATTAGGGAACAGGCATGTATGGCCTTTCCTGGTGCAAGTAGTAAGGGTCACCCAGAGGAGCCATCAGTTAGCAGATTTGGAGCAAACCAGGGGAAGGACTTCTTCAGTGTAGCTGGCAAACCATTCTACTCCCTGCCACTGGCTGCTGTGCCTGTTAAATTAAAAGCTGACATGGCGCAAAAAGCAATTAGACAAATTCATGGAAAAAAGTTCCGCTGAGGGCTATTAAATACCGAGAGAAAACCTTTGTCTTGGGCAGCTCTGGAGCCACAGATGCCCGCAGGCTGGGAGAACATACTTAGAAAGTGTGGTTTGTTGCACTCTTAGGCTTTTCTGAAGACATCTTCAGAGGGCCAAGCTCTTGAGAACTTGGCCCAAGGTAAATGTCATCGTGCCCAGCTGACCAATCGTTGTCTCCTTTCTTCTCTTTCCAGGTTCAGCACAATGAGTTGGCATTCTGGGTGTTAGCAGCGTGAGAAGTCTAGGACAGGTGCTGCCCTGCTCACCCTTACCCCTTTGCTCATTCCCCTTGGGGAGACGGGTGCTGGCGTCCCTGCCCTGCCCTTCCACCCCTTGCCCCCCACTGTCCATAGAGGGGACAGGCCCGTTATGGCTGGGGACAGGCTCCCACGCAAAGTGATGGACCCCAAGAAGCTGGCCAGCCTCCTGAGGAACGGAGCGGAGGGCACCCTGGTCATCGACAGCCGCTCCTTTGTAGAGTACAACTCGTGGCACGTCCTCAGCTCTGTCAACATCTGCTGCTCCAAGCTCGTTAAGAGGAGGCTCCAGCAGGACAAGGTCTCCATCACAGAGCTCATCCAGCCTGCCTCCAAGATGAAGGTAAAAGATCTGACCCTCACCTTTCCTGGTGGATGCTCAAATCTTCCCTGGTGGGATGCAGACTGGCCTAAGGGCTGCTCTGCACCTGATACGTGCATCCTCCTCCTCCATCCCTTGACCCCCACTGTTTGCCAGCATCTCTCTGACACCCTTTGGAGAGCTGGAGCATGAGCTCATGTGGTGATAGGGCTGTCCTTGGGGATATGTTTGTTGCCCCTACCCCACTGACGTGTCTCCCTGCTCCAGGAGCCCTCCCCAGGCAAGTCTAACAGGTACATCAGCCTTAGGACTTGTCTTACTCCAGCAAACAACCCCCCGAAGCCTTCCCAGAGCTGTAAGCTTAATCCCTTGCTAAAAACTCTTCCCCTCCCCTCTGTCATCTCTAACTCCATTCAGGGACATGTAATCCTCCTCCCCTGTGACGCCAGAAGCTCTTATCCGGTGTCATGGCATATTATCTCTCCCAGGCTCCTCACTCTATCGCTCCTGGTTAAATAATAGAGGTGGCTCTGAGCCACGGAGCTGGGCTGGAGCCCCGGCCAGAACGGTGCTGGTGTCCCTGGGATGCCATGGACTTGAGCCCTGCTCTCCATAGAGATGCTGTTGGAGGGCTGCGCCGGAGGGTAACGCCCTCCCTGCGGGACAAGCCAGAGGGGGGTTCACCATCCAAAGGGTGATTCGCCATCGCAGCCCGCCCTCCTGCCGGTTCGCTCACCGTTCCCCCACTCCTGCCTTGTAATTTTATGGCAAAGCGAGGGTAATTCAGGCGATTAATCAAATGCTCGGCCCAGCTGGAGCCATCTGCGTCGTGTCCCCCACCCCCCCGCCTCCGCTCTCTGCTACCCCGAGAAGCCACCGCTGCCCGCATTGGCTGCCGGTGACATCACCCCGCCGGGATCAAGGGGACTGGCAGCGCGGGGGGGCCGGCCTCTCGCCAATCTGCTTCGGTGATGCTCTGGGCTGGGCGATTTGGAGGGGATTGCAGAGACTGATTCCTGAACGGCTTTAGCTGCTCTTAAATCCCCGGGAGAATAAAGCAGAATAATCAGTTTTTCGCAAGCTCCGAGGAGAGCGGTGCGGCCGCCCTGCTCCCGGCGAGGGTCACCTCTGCAGTGGCCGCCGTCACGTGGAGCGGCAGCAGCAGCAGCAAAAGCGATGCGCGAGGGGGAGGAAGAAGAGGAGGATGATAGGGATGGGGGAAGCACGGAAGAGTTAACATCAACTGATGCCATCCTCCTGCAAACCTGCAGCTCTCTAGCTGCAGAGGAGCAGTGGCTCCCAAAGGGGCTGGCTGGTTCTTCCTGGCATTCCTTGCTCTGCCTCCCCATAGAAAGAGCATGAAGGGATTACCTCCCTGCTCCTGGATCATTGCATAATGGCCCACATAGTGGCTGGGGACGTGATTATAACCAAGGGGCAGAGAAGAGGCGTTGTCACTGTCTTTTAATTCACGTATTTTTCCTCTTTTCGGTACGGCTGAAATCCCTCCTGGCACATCCACGGGCAGAAGGCAGCACGTCCCCGCTGACGCTCTGCGCAGCCCGTGCCATGCTCACCGCTTGCACCCGGGATCTTCCAGTACATGCAGCCCAGGAATTAGTTAAGCCTCAGGACACCCTTGAGAGGTTAAACCACTTGCCCTAGGAAGCTGGAGGCGGGAACCAGAGTGGGGAGGATCGTTGCTGTATTCTAATCTGGCATAAGACAGGGGTGGTGGCTGTGGCTTGGGGTATCCAAGCCTTTCTATGCATGCATTTCTGTGTTTGCATTTTGGGATGATGATCTTTCTTCTCCTTCTTCTCCTCGCATTTCAGCCCCTCAGGTCACGGTTGTATTTTGGGACCCACAGAAATCAATATGGTCTGTTGCCTCGAGGTCCACAGATCCTCAGAAGGAGATGCTGAAAGCTGGTTTAGACATGCAATACCTTGTGTCATTTCCCTGCCTTCACTGCCATTGCTGGCCAGCACCCTCCAGCCCTGCTCTGCCCCTGGCTCCCCGAAGTGGGGCGGAGGGGGGAGGACGGGAGGCACGGCTGGCGTTGGGAGCAGATGGCAGGAAGGGTGACATCAGTGGCGCGATTGTCCAGCCCCATTATTCCTCCTGACGGGCCTCCCGCCCTCCTCCTGTTTCCTGCTCCCGGCCGGCCGGGGCTGCTGAGACAAAGGCGGCTGGCAGCGACGCGGGGCTGCCCGGGCAGCCAAAGGGCAGGGCTGAACCCTCGCCTCGTCCCACTCCTCCTCGCCTGCCCTTTGCAGAGAGCCGGGCCCGTGATTCTCAAAGTGGTGATAACCGTTTGCGGAACGAGACAGGGGCAAAGTATTTGGGCAAACCCCACCACCAACTCTGCTCCTCCTGCCTGCGTGCTGGAAGGAGGGGATGAGAGCATTTGTTTTCCCAGGGCTTACTCTTCTCCTTTCCATATCGCTTCTAAGGAAGGGTACCATTAACAATGCTTCTGGGCGCTGCAGTTTTGGATGATGCTGTGGGATAAGAGCAGCTCCTGGCTTTTTTTGGTGCAAGGAAAGGAAAGGACCATTTGGAAGGAAAGAAGAAATGGATAAATTAAAAATCTCTTTTTTAATTAAATGTGCTTATGATCCTACCATTGTGGCAGCTATAGCTGCCATGGCTAAGCTACTGCTCCCGAGCCTGGTGTGGACCATCTTCCCACGGTGCCTGAGCTGGCAAAAACTGCAGCAGCAAATCATCTGCCAGTTTGCAGTAGTTTCCCTCCACAAAAAAAATGGTACCAACATACTGCTCTGGTTGGTTTTCGACCCTTCTCCCAATGCTGAAAATAATAAATTCTCACAATAATAAATTCCAATAACAACTGGAATCATTCAGCTCCTCAGTGTAATTTGGGGAGCAGAGGTTATGGGAAATTTCCACTTGAGGTTTTCACTAGCATTTCTTTAGGGAAATGCTGAATATTTCCCTTCTTCAAGATCCCCCTGGAAAGTCCACCTCTCGACTGCTTCTCACTTCCTGAAATGGAGCTATCTTCAGAGCAGCTCTAGCCTCGGTTTGATGCAAGACAAGGGTCTCTTCAGGCGATGAGAATATTTATTTATTTGCATTAGGACCATGGCTCTGCAAGCAGCTGTTTTGCTTGAGGGAAAGCCGGGGCTTATTTTTGAGCCGTGTGCCTGGCTGTTCTTTTTGTTGATAGAAGCCCTGTTATTTCAGTGGGGTGATTCACTGTGTTTTGAAACAATATGTGACTGAGATGTCAGTAGTAATTGGGATAATAATAATAGCTCGCTCTTATCTTAGCCTGGATCACCTGTAGAGCATCATTATCCCTGTTTGGCAACCAGGAGAGGCAGAGCAAGACCCAGGCTGTGTTGAACTACCCAGTGCCGGAGACCAATATCCACAAGGGAGTTACTTCCAGCCGGAGCTGGGGAGGATAATGGGGAGCACAGGGCGTGGCACAAAGGCAATGATGGATGGTCTCGGCTGGGTTTAATTGGAGCTATTGGCTGAGTTGTCCCTGCTCCAGGCTGGCCATACCTCTCTGGCCAAGATGTTACCAGGGAGGAAGTTTGTCCCTGGGAAGATGCTCTGGGGCACCTCCAGCACTGGAGTGGGCCAGCAGCTTTTCAAAAGCACGCACAGATTTGCAGGTCCCACTGAACATCTACTTGGAGTCAAAAGATTTGCTGAATTTTGGCCCTGTTGTTCTTTTCTGGCTGGATGTGGAGACCCTGTCTGGAGGGTGATGCGTGGGGTGAGGTTACTTCAGCAGTCACGGAGTGATGGCAACCCCTGTGGGAGAGCTGTCAGCATGGAGGTGCTGCTCCTCAGAAGCACACTCTATTGTCAGCTATGCCCCTGCCCTATGCCAGTACCTGGCAGAAGCAGGAATCTGGTACAAATTATCTCCTTCACTGCCCCAGTTAGCTTTTAACCTCTCTACCTACATTTAAGGCCAGAGAAGGGGTATATCAGTAGGGCATTAGACTAATGGGAGACCCATGGACCTGGCTGAACATCTCTGTTTAATTTTTCTTTGTGGTGAGAGTCAGAACATCAATGCAGGCTCCTTGCATGCTCCATGAGGGCTCCTCAGGACTATCCTCCTGGCATCCTTGTTCCAGCAAGCCACATATTTATTTTCTGCAGCCAGGCCACGCGAGGCCAGCACTCGTTTGGCATTTACATTGAGTGAAACCTTATAACTTTAATAAGATGTAAACCGTGTTACACATCTCTGCCGTTGCTCAGCAACCCTGTAGTAGTGGCCCAAACAAAGCCTCCTGGTGCAGAGGGAACACTAAATCCTATTGTGGGATAGCTCTGCTTGGACAGAGCTGGTATCTCTGTTGCAGCAACCTCAAGCCTGGACTGTGAAGCTGGGATAAACCCCTGCCCCACTGCAGATTGGTCCCTGCCTGTGGCTTCCCGGACCCCCCCCAAAGACACACGACTATGCTTTTGAGGCAGGTTTTTGCTGGCATGAAGCTTCAGGCTGGCAATTGGGTTTTTGAGATGTACTGGGATTAAAGGGATATTGGCCTTCAGAAGGACTAGTGGGCTCCCGGCTCTGAATGGGTTTGTCAGCTACCATGTTTTCCTCCAGCTGTGCTTGAGATGACCTCTCAAGGATGGCTGAGGAAAAGATGCTTGAGTAGATCCTCCTTTAACTTATCCTAGGCAGCTTCAGTAATTTTTCGGTGTCTTAGTTTTAAATTTCTGTGTCCTTTTCCCTGTCATCCCGCCTTTTCATCCCTTTTGTTATCCTGCTGAGCTGTAGGGCTAGTTTTACTCTCTACTCCCTGGTACCAGACTGGGGACAGGTGGGTCCTTTGAGCACTCCCCTTCCTAGTGCAGAGCTGAGCGTGGTGCCCTGATGGGGATTTCTGTTGGTGTGGGGCCATCCTTCCGCCGCGGTGGAGAGATGTGATGAGCTCAGCTAAAGCGGTGCGCCCTGCAGTTTTATTTGGATGGTGCTCACGTTGCTGAGCAGGGAAGCACCTGCGGCAGGGTGTGAAAGCAGCATTAATAGTGACAGCAATCCTGAGTGATTCTGCTCTGATAGTAAGATAGAGCTAGGCAGTGAGACAGCAAAAGTGGCATATGTCCATGAGTAGTACCTTGCTCAAGTGGTCTTCTAAAGAGATTTTGGAGAGGGCTGGGCAGGTGGATGGAAAATAGCAGTTTCAACACTAGCTGGAGAAGAGAGTGGTTTGCAGACACATTCCCTCCTTCACTGCCTGCCACTGCCTCCCCGTGCTCACACGGTGTGATGGATGTGTCTTACCCCATGGGCTGTGAGGGCAGGGGCTTTCAAGGCGGATATATGCCATACAATAAGCTACTCAGCAGATGTGCTGAGCTGTGCCTGTGAGAATTTTTATCCTCTTTTAACGCATGGACCTTCAGGTAGGTGTAGGAATGTCTGGCTATGCCTTGAATGCTCTTGTTGCAATCCAGTCATCATCAGGTGTGGGGGGACTCCTGCCTGCAGACAGTTGTCTGCCTGTGGGATATCCCACTATCTCACCTGTCCCAGAGACCCTGCAGTGTCATGAAAAGTCACATGTCAACAGCCCAGGAGCTCCTTTCCTTCTTGCCAGAGTATCTCTGCAGTGTGCAAGCCCTGTCACACATTACAAAACAAAGAAAGAGCATCACCCTAAACATCCACAAAACGAAAGAAGAGATTTTCCTTCTTTCAGCCCTTAGGGGTGATCTTCAGTTTTGGGGTGAGCTTCCAGAGCGATAATGCCTACAGAGGCATTACTGTGCTGGGCATGGTGTCTCCAGGCTAAGCCCTGAAGAGCTGTTTCTCCAGCCACACTGACTCCAGCTGCAGCACAAGGGCCGTGCTGGGAGCACCCCTGCTTGCAGAACCACTCTCAGATCCCTGTGACACCAGCCAGGCTCCAGGGGAGTATCTGAGGACAAAAGTTGGCTGCAGAGGAGGTGGTAGAAGGAGGCACAGCGGTTTCTGGGATGCAGTTAAGTAATGGCAAGCTGAGGGTGGGCGATGCGGAGGAATGACCCTATTTTGAATGGGATGCTCAAAAGAGTTTGCAGTTGGTGGTGCTGCTCCAATGGGCATCTATACTGACACACACTCTCTTGTAGCCAGCCTCAGGCTGGCTGGTGAGCAAAAGCAGCTCGTGGAGATGGTGTGGTGCTGGAGTCTCACTGAATTTAGCTTTGCTTCCCATGATGTTGTGGACAGCAACATCCTCAGTGCTCAGCCTGTTTCTCTGATGCCCATTTTTCATCACTCACCTGCAGGTAGAGGCGGAGGAGCACCAGGATGTGGTGGTCTATGACCAGAGCACACGCGATGTGACCGGCTTGGCTGCTGACAGCTTCCTCTCCATCCTCCTGGGCAAGTTGGACAGCTGTTTCCACAGTGTCTCCATTCTCACAGGTAGGAGCCCTGGGTTACTTGGGTTATGACTTCATCAGCCTGGAGCCGCAGAGCTGTGACTGTGCGTGTCCACATGCACCTGCTTTCCTGGCCACCAGTGGCTGTGGTGGAGGAGGGCAGCTCTGCATGTGGACTATGGGGGCTCTACCCACTCTGGCATCACTGAGTCCTCCCAATGCCTTCGTTCCTTGCACTGTCTGTCTTCCTTCTGCTGCACCCACCAGCCAGGACGAATGAAAGAGGAGGGTATGGAAGAATTGTGTTGGCATGGACCCAGCTATCCAAAAGCTGTCTTTTGTTCTCCCCTCCCTGGGTTGCTTCATCCTTGGTGAATGTGCCAAGGATCAGACCTGGTTCAAGCACTCTGCTCCCTCTTGCTGCTGTTGAAGGGAGGGCAGGAGAAGAAATCCATGGGTGTGCTGGAAAGAAGGGAAAGGAGGGCAGGGGCAGAGGATCATCACGGAGTGAGTCAGGGTCTGCTGGAGATGATGCTCTCCAGGCAAAAGAGTGCAGGCAGGAGGAGGCACATGCTGCCCTAATTACAGCCCTTCTGCAGTGCAAAATGTGAGGCAGGCGACTGATGAATGAAAAGCTCTGACCCAGCTGAGATGAGGAGAGAGAAGCAGCAAACTGCCTAAGGGAGAGCTAAAGCTGCCTTTAATTCCCCATGGCTTGGATGTGTGGGTGTCTGCCTGGTCGGCTGCCTGCCTCTGAACCTTCTGTCCATGGAGGGATGGGCAGGCACTGCCCCATGCAGCCCCTCTGTACTGCTGAGCTCAGCCAGCTCCTAAACAATGCCAAAAGCACAGAGATGGGAATCGCCTCTCACCCTCAAACCTGTCCTCATTTTGTGGCAATTGGGTGCTGCTTTGAGACTAAGGTGGAGGGTAGAGACCTTTTTTGTGTCCTGGGGCACATGGATGGAGGGAGCTGCCATCCCCAGAATGCAGCAACGTGACAGACCCTGGGAAGGGGTAGTTGTGATGGGGAAGGTAGCACAAACAGTTGGCATTTAGAAAGCCTTGCCCATGCAAAGCAGGGGTAAATGGTGTTGAACTAGAGCAGTTGCAGTGTAATGAGGAGAACAGAGCAGAGAAACAGTGGAAATAAACCCACCGGTTCGAGGGTTTAAAAATCAAGCAGGGATTACATGAAATCACACTAACACTAATTAATGTGGCCTGGGTTGCAGGAGCTCTGCTGAGGCCAGTGCTGGAAGATGCCACCATGAGCTTGTTATGGCAGCCTCTGGCCTGCCCCAACAGCTGTGCCTGTGGTTCCAAGGTTGACACAGCATAAACAAGGACACAGCTTTGTGCATGGTGCAGGAGAAGGAAAAGGTGGATTAGGTAGCATATGGGAAGTTACCTGCTTAGTCATGGGGATAGATCAGGAAATAGCCTTGGCAGCATGGCCGAGGCACCCCCCAACCCGCTGCCACTTTCTCAGGGCTGGGTGAGGGACAGTGATGTGAGCTGGCTGCAACTCTTCATCCCCTTTTCCTCCTGGAGCCGGTACAGGGCTGGGTGAGGTGGCCCTGAAAAGCCCAGAGCCTTTTTCTGTGTGGTAAAGCAAGTGGAGGTTTTGAGGACCCTCGTAGTACTGGAGCACCCAGCTACCTGCCCAGTATGCCCCATGGGAGGTGAGCACTGGCAGCATGCCACCTCCTCAGCCATCAGCATTGTCACCACGGCCCCCCCACTACCAAACTGCTGCTCCCTGCTTGGCCATATGCATCCTCCATCTTCAGAGCAGCCATTTTCATTCCCCTGGGCTGCAGGAGCCCAAACCCCCAGCAGGTGTGTGGCTGTGCTAAGCACCAAGCAAACCTCAAAAGTCCCAAATTAAAAGTGCTGCAGGGCAACAGCCTCATGTGGAACACAGGCCACCAGCAGGTGGAAAAAACTGGAACTGAAATGTAGAACACTGGGTCATGGCGGCAGTGTTTTACATGGAAATCATGACTGGAAGTGGCTGTGCAGAGCAGATGAGGAAGGCTGAGAATGCTGAGAAAGCCTGCAGTTCGGGGCATCAACAGGCTTGTTTTGGAGGCAACTCTGGAGTGCTTGGGAGGTCTGGGGCAGGGTGTGGGGGAGGGCCTGATTCTGCCTCCTTGCCCTGGCAGGGTTTAACCCCTCGGTCTGTCTGCTCTGGGCTCAAGCACCTTGTCCTGCCCCAACCCATTCCATGTCTCAGAAGTGATACCTGGGTCCTCCATGCAGGTGGCTTGTGACCCCAGCAGGCTGACAAGGGCTGCTGAAATTTCAGCCTATCCTTCAATTGATGCCATCATCTCAGGTAACCCCATCCTGAGGGTTCCCAATCCATTCTAACAGTCCTACTGTGCTCCCCATCACTCGTCAGCCCCCACAGATGCCAGGGTCCATCCAGCCTCCATGTCCCTATCTCATGCAAACACAGTGCTGGCCATTCTTGCTCACCTCCAGACCATCGACCTTCTGACACTTGAAGCAGCTGGTGGAGGCTGATGGGTGAAGACAGGGGAGCTGGGGGTGGCAGGACTGGTGCCAGGGACTCCTCAAGGGTTAACAGACCAGAGCAGCGATTTCAGCAGCTGGGAAGGAAGAATCTGAGTCAATTATTCCCAGTCTTGGAAATCATCGGCGTCTTTTCTTTTTTCCTTTTTTTTTTTAATTGTGTAAGTATAAATAGTGCTGCTTGCTGCCCTCCATCCGTGGGAGCAGAAAGACTGTTGATTTATATGGTTTTCCTGACATCACATGAAGTGGTGGAAAACTGAATGGAGCCAACATTTTTCCTGCATTACGTAATGCCCCCCTCCCTCCCAGCCCAGCTCTGCTATTCCTGCAGGAGCCTGACTGTTCTTTAACCTTTGTTTACTTCAGCACAAACCCTTACTTTTTTGCTCTTTTTTTTGCTATTTTTTTCCTTTTTTTTTTTAACTTTGCTTTCTCCCCCTCACCCCCTTCTTTTTCCCCTTTTCAATCTCTTGCTTGGTTTTTATTAACAGCCATTACCTGCTTATGAGGCAGTAGCAGTCTGGCTCCATTGCTCCCTGATGGCTTCCGTGTGCCAGCTTTTGTATTGGATCTGTAGCATGGTGCTGGGCTGCTGGGTGCTGAGCTTCACCAGCTCCTCTCCATTTGTCCAGCTGCAGCAAACAGTGTGGAGATTTTCTTTTACTCCTATTCAGTGGCTAAAAGCAACAGCTGAGGGCTTGGGATGCTTGTCCAGATGATGCTCAGGCACCCATCCTGTCCCTACTCCTGGTCCTTAGGCTGAGCACTGGGCTCTGCATTCCCACGTTTGAAGCCATGTGCTAGCTGGAGACAAAACCAGGGTGGCTGTGTGGCCAGTGGTGGTCCCCACAGCCTGGGCTGCTGGGGTTGGGACCCCCCTTGCATGACAGAGGCTCTTCTCACTGTGGTTTCATGTGCTGGGGGAGCTTTACCATTGCAATGTTGTGCTCCGACCTGAAACAGGCCCCTCAATTGCTTTCTGAACTCAAGTCATGAGCTTTTCATCTGGCTCGGGAGTGTGTGTGAGATCATCTTCAGCCTCCCCCTCCCCCCGCTTTTGTACCAATTCTTCAAGGAATGTTTAAATTTTCCAGTCCTGTTCTTTCTAAATTTGGAGTGTCTGTTTACTCCCAGGATTCGGAAAGAATGTAACAATATCATCAACGACAAATCCCTCCCTCTACTCGCCATCCTCCTCCTCAGTGAGTAGGCTGGCCTCAGCAGCGCTGGCCACGACCCAGGTCATCTCCAGCCCAGCAGTGCCGTGGCCATCCGGCATGGCTGGAAAGAATTGTAATTGCATGGCAGCAATGATCTGGAGAGAGCTGAGATTTGGGGGATTTTGGGGGAATCTACCAGACAAGTGACTTCAGAGCAAGCAAAATGAAGCAGTAAAAAAGAAAAGGGGATTTCCATTGCAAGAGCTGACTTGGGCTGCCCAGGCATGAGTGGGTTCAGCACTGAATTATTTTAGAAAGAAGGACTCAGGGACAGATGATTTTAATTTTTAAAAAAGTGAAAAGCCAAGCTAGGCAGGTGTGAAAGCAGCATATAGGCAGGGCAGGACAGAGGAGGCTTACCTTGAGTCTGAGTCTCAGGGGCTGGAGATAGCATGTGCTTCTGAAAGGCAGTAAAAATATAAATGAATCTGCAAAGCTAGTCATGGTAGGTGCTGAAGCTAAAAGCTTAGCAGGATCCAGGACTAAGGTGTCTTTGCAAACCCAATGTAAGAAAAAAAAAATCTAAAACCTAAGAAAGAAAATACCCCAAAACTGACATTTTTGTAGTCAGTCACAAGCTGTCTGGTGGGGGTGGGGAAGCAAGACCCATCTTCAGCTATTGATGGCCACCTTCCTCATCATGACTGTATGTAGGTGTCTCTACTGGGGACATAGCACATGCAGAATGCGCTAGCCGGTGGATTTTGTCCTCTGCCTCCAGCAGATGGACCAAAAGAAACAGATCCTTGGCTGGGAGGAGTGTGGGTATGAATGAATAAGGAGAACACAGGGGTAGGATGAGACAGGAAAAAGTGCTCATATGGGACTCTCGATTTCTTGCTTCTCCTAGATTTGGGAGTTTTGAAGAAGTAGCTTTGCAAATGATGTGAATGGGAATTCTGGTTGGTTTTCACCTACAAACTGCCCACATGATGATTGGGAATGGAAGAAGGGTAAGAAGGGCTGTGGAAGGGGTTACATCCAGCTTTTCTTCAGGCTGTAGAGTACAGGAGGATTACCTGTGGTAATGTTTTTGTTTTGACTGTCCAGAAGACTGGAGGTAGGACACTCATATCAGCCTCAGTGGGAGAGGCATTTTTTGAAAAACGAAATGGTAACACCAAGGTTTGCAATTTTTACAATCCTGGAGTTTTAGGTAACTCCAAACTAACCTCTCTCCCTCCCATGCAGAACATCCCTGGAGGAGTTGCTTTCTTTCATACAGCAAAGGCATCTGGGACCACTTTATTCAGGGCAGGACTGTGTTTTCTTGCCCTCTAGCCCCCTTCCAGTGGATGCTGACATCCAACTTCAGGCACCCGGCCCAGCGTGTGCCCTAGGGAGTTCTCCCAGTCTCCTCAGTCCAAGGCACAGAGGCAGAGTAAGATGCCCCCTTCTCACCCTCAACCACAACCAGGAGATGCCTGGGACGTTTTCGCCCCAGCGGGACCAGTGACTGCATCCCTGGGAGGGGTTAAGCCAGGTCATGTATGTGCAAGGCTGATTGTATTCCAGACCTATGCTCTAAACCTCCCTGTTTAGCAACGCTGTCGTCAGACAACTTGTTTTCCCGATTCTATAATTACCCTGAGCAGCTTCCCCTCCCCCTCTGGCCGTGTTTTTAACCATTGGACCCAGAAAAGGCAAGCAGAAGGGTCAAAGGCAGAGGAGAAGATCAGCCCTTTGGTTGCTGTGACTTACAAAACTGCTATGTAATTTCATTTCTCATTTCTGGAAAGTCGATGGCAGGAAGGCAACTTCCCCAGCAAAAGATTCTGGTAGCAGGAGCCACTGCCCAGTTATGGTTTCCTTCCTTTTGAGAAACCTGCCTCCCCTTATCCACCTCCCCCTTTCCCTAGGCCTGCACTGCATCATGCTTGCAAAGGATCATCGCTGGCAATTATTATAAGGTCCCAGTGCTGGGTGGAGAGAGGAACCACTGGCTGCTGTCCAGCTGGGCTCATGCCAGCCTATAGGTACTGTCATGACAGGGTATGTAGGTGCTGAACAGGGGCTCATTCTGCCCTGTGCTCTTGCAGGCAGGCTACATGAGTCTCTGCAACCCATTGCAGCAGATGTTTCTCCAATGAGTGCTGTGGAAATGATAGCGAAGTGGAGGAGGCCACAAGGCTGGGCATCTCTCCCTGAGTGGTGCACCTCTATCTACTAAATAGGGGCTGGAGGCAAGGTGGGTGACAGCCTAGCCAGAAGGAGCACCTGAGGAAGGGAGCCAAGGGGGAGTATATGTGGTGTGTGGGATGCATTTCTGAAGTATGGTCGTTGCCTTTCATCTCTCTACTTGCCAGCTGCACCCTGCCCCAGAACCAGGTGTCAACCCCTATCCTGGCCCTGACAAAAGGGTGAAGAAAATGGAGAGAGAGCAGGGAGGAGGATGCTGCCCGGGGAATGGCAGCTGCAGGTGGCATCTCTGTGTGGCCAGACTTCACACTGGTGGAGGAAGGGAGCTGCTGACTGCGTGTGCTCGCTTGTCTTTTGTTGAGGACCAGAGGCGTGTAGGCCAGTGGTGAATCTTGTGCATTGAGGTCTATTTGGTGATATCATGCCCACCTGAGGGTACCAGTAGCCCTGAACTGAAAACTCAGTCCAAACACGTCCTGAAGGAACCTGACGTTACCAAAATAACTTGTGCCCAAGGCTCTTGCAAGCCTGAGGGAGTTGGACAACCAGGGAGAGCAAATGCATGATTGTGCATATCTGGGCCAGGGGCAGGTTGGGAATTGCACCCCCTAATTCACCACATGCTTCCCCTCAGCTGGCACAGTGCGGCCAACCAGCTACTGCCCCTACCTAGTGACCCCAGTAGAGTCACTAGGTCCACCCAGGTAGACCCACAGCCACTGGAGAATGTCACAGCTGAATCAGCCACCTGCCTGAGTAGAGCACTGCTGGCATAGTGGCAGTGGAACATGGAGGCATCTCTGTTGCTGGAAGACATTGGCGCTGGCCACCAGCGTCATGTGCCCTACCTTGTAGTGACAGGGGTGGCAAATATGGGGGACCACAGATCCCCTGGGGATCTGCTGTAGTAACCACTTCCTGAGCATGGCTCATGGGGGAACACTGCTCCTCTCTCTTCCAGCCTAGTTGGAGCATGCTTTGAATTTTATCCAACCTCTGACCCACATCTGATAATAATCAAACCATATTTGTTACAACAACAAGGCTCGTTAGGAGGCTGGCTCCGCTCGGGGTGGGGGGGAGGAGACAGCACTTAGTTAATGCCAATGACCTCATCTCATGTGATGTCATTCAAAGGAAAAACACTGAAGTCACTCACATATGGCTCAGCCTGGGTTTTTTCAGCTCATAAAGCTTCAGATTTTCAAAGGCACAATACATCCCCCTCTCTCCTTCTCCCTCCCCTTCCCCCTCTTCCCCCTCCCCGCTTACTATAATCATGAATGATTTTCTGGAGGCCTGGGCTCAGACCAATGAACTCATAAGGAGCTGTGCGGAGAAGTATTAAGGAGTCCTGTGGGTGGGAAGCAGGGGAATAGACCCCAGTAGGACTAGGAAAGCCTCTCTTACTGGAGGTTTGCACGTGAGAAGGTTTTGGCAGAGGATCCATCTCCTCCAGACCATGATCCTGCTTTGCTGGGAACATGCAGATAGCTCCAACACGGCTGTGCACAGGTGTAAGCAGCCCAGTGCCAGCCCCTTTTCCTGGCAGCTGTTGGGACCCATTCTTCTCCAGCTGTTTGAAACCACTCCAGGATGAGCATCCCTCCTGAGTGATGCTCTCAGTGGAGACATTAAGGGGAAAGATGAGCTAGTGGTTAGGGACCTGCTATCTGCTCCCCAGCTTTGCCCTGCAGTGGAGAACCTCGGAGAAGTTATTTAATCTTTGGTGGCTCAATTTCTCCCTTGGGAAATTGAGACATTGCCCTTCCTCGTGCTGGGGTTCAGAGTTAAACATCGCCAGGGGATGCACGTTGGTCCTGCCAGGAACAGCAGCTGTGGGGAGGGGGTGCAGCCGTGGGGTGCCCTCACCGGAGGAGGGGCAACAAGGAGGAGCGCGGTGCTGCATCCCCCGCTTTGTCGCGGGGGTTTGATCATACACCGCCCTGGCAGGTGCTAAAATGAGATGTGGGCATGAGCTTCTTCCCACCGTGTTTCTGCCCCCGTATTAACTGCGCGGGGCCAAACCCGGCGTGGTGCAGCGATCCATCTCCTGCCGCGGCTGCTCGCTGCGGGGGGCTTTGGGCGGGCGCGAAAATCGCGGTTGCGCCTTTAAGCAAGGAGCAAAGCATATGTCAGCTCGGCGTTGTGCTGCGTGTCTGTGTGCTGAGTAAGGAATGCGGCCGCATGCCTGACCCGTTAGCTATGAGCGCGGTACGGGCGCGCAGCGAGCGCGGCGGCGGATGGGGCGGCTGCTCCCGAGCTGAGCTCACTCGGGCTGGAGCGGGCGGCGAAGAGGGGGGTGGCCGGGGAAAGGGGGCTACACCGGGTCCCCTTACCCCGCACGGGGTTTTTTAAATGCTTTTTATTTTTTAAGCCTGAAGGCTGGAGCCGGGAGGAGGCTGGCATTGCTCTGCCGCTGGGGAGCTTTTTTGGCTTTTTTAGTATTTTGTTTGCCCGCCAGCTGTTGTTTGGCGACAGTGAGAGGTGCCTCCGCGAGCCGCAGCCCAGCTGCCTGGATGCCCGTGGATGTAATGATTGCTCCCTCCGAGGACCAGTTCTGGACAGACATGCGCGAGGGGCAGATGAAGCTGAAAATAAGGGTGCGGAGGATGAAGGAGAGCAGGGACAAGAGAGGTTTGTCAGCCGGCCCGGCGCCTTTCCTTCCGATGGGGACGGAGCGGGAAGCGGGGGCTGCGCCGCCGGAGCCCTGCTTTGCCCGGGGGCCGGAGATAGCCTTTGCCGAGCGGCCGGAGGGGAGCGGAGCGCGGTGCTGGCGATACAAAGAGCGCGGGCAGCTGGCGAGTGGGGAGATGGAAGCAAACGGGGAGTGTGCGGAGGGGAGCGGAGCGGAGCGATGGCCGGTGCCCAGCCAGGGGCGATGGGCGCAGCTGGCGGAGGCGGACAGGCTGGAACAGGAGCTGCACAGCGAGGGCAGCTCCTTCAGGCAGGTGAGCGGCTGCCTGCAGCGTGCAGAGGCATCTGCAGCGGCCCCGGCACTAGGCAGCTGTCCCACTTGGTGCGGGGTCCGGTGAGACTGCCTGACCGGGAGTACCGCTCCGCGGTCCCCTGAATCCTTCGCCGTCCAAGCAAGCGCGGGCGCGGGCGGAGGGGAGAAAGGAAAGAGGAAATCTGCGGGAGCCAGGGCAGGATCTGCCTCCAGCATCTCTGCCCTCTTGGGCGCCGGGTGGGGGGAGGGCACCGCGCCCCAGGAAGAGGGGAGTGCGTAGGGGAAGGACGGGCGAGGACGGCGGAGAGAAGGAGCCATCAGCTCGGAGCGCTACGCTGGTGCCCGCACCAAGGCAGCTGCCCGCCGAAGCCATTTCGCTTTACTAGCGCTGCGCTTCCTGCACATCTTCGGATGGTTTCTTTCAGAAAGGGGTTTTGCAGTGTTTCCACTCCCCAGTGCCAGGGCGAAGGGCAAGCGGAGGAAGGGGATCTTAACTGGAGCATCTTAAAAATATGCCGAGCCTGAGATGACCTAGATTACCGAAGGATTGAATCAAGAAACTTCCCCTCCATTGCCACTTAAAATGGGAGGCTGCTAAAAGTGCTTGACAGGTTTTTGTGGCATGAAGCACATAACCCAGTGATGGTGTCATTAGAAATAAGTCACTCCTGGAAATGACACATTTTTCTTTACTTGGAACGAGTAAGGCTGGTCCAAACCAGGCACAGTCACCAGAAGAAAATCAAGCCCAGCTCGAAGACTGTGTCCGTGGTTGTGTGGGCGGAGGGATTCCTTTCTGCTGCTTTTCCTTTTTTTAAGGATATTTTCCGCTCCCTTGAGAGAATAGGAGCGGGGTCTGGGACCAGCCTGCAAAGCATCGGGGCTGGCGCAGGTTGGGAGGCAGCAGGGTGATGTAGCAGCAGATGGGCAGAGGCAGTTTGGGGTGACCGTTGGGGAAACAGGGAATGCACATGAATCCGTAATAGGACTGATTCATCGGCTTTCTCATCCCCACTGCCTGGGGAAAAAAAAAAAAAAGAAAGATGGAGCCAGCAGTAGGGTGATGAAATTTGGTTCCAAGTGAAGGGATAGTGAAACCTGGGCAAGGGAGTGAGGGGGTGGGGGAACAAGGGACTAGCTGAACACTGGACATCTCTCCCCAATGCACTGAGATGGGTGGAAGTAAAAGAATGTCAGCCAGGAGAGGGCAAATTCGCCAGGCTGTGGAGCACCAGGGTTTCACCAGGCATGCAGGAAGGACAACATGCAAGCAAATGGGCTGTGTCCCTGTGAGGTAGTGCTGACACGAATTGGGAAAATCAGAAGGGACTACAGCACCGGCAGGGAAACAGTGAGGATAAAGGCAGGGGGAAAATTCAGAAACATCCCAGGCATCGGGAAATGCTGACAAAGCCCCGGAGCTTCCTGGAGCGCAGTGAGTAAGGATGGCAATAAGCAGTGTTTCATCACACCACCCAGCTTAGCTACCAGCATCAACAGGCTCCCACCCAGCACAAGAGCCAGGGAGATGGCTGTTTTCAAAGAGGGATTTTCCCAGCGGCTCTGGGGGTTGCTGTGCAGCATGACTGGCCTTTCCATTTTCCATCTTTCAATTCAGCCTGCTGCAGACATGGTGGTCAAACAGTCAGGCTCATTACTGTAAGAAAGCTGGGCATGATGCAGATGAGGACTGTGGTTTTGCAAGTCCACCCCAGCTCTTGTCATCTACTGTACCTTGATTCAGCAAGGTGGTTTAACACTTGGGGATGAATGGGTCAGGGTATTGAGAACAGGGAGCTGAAGTGATGAAGAAGAGGGGGCATCCAGGCACCATCCTGGCCACCAAGACAGCACAGCAGCGAGGGATCCATGCTGGCGTGGCGTCTGCCCCAGCAGCAAGCCGAGGCACGTGCTCGCTTGCATGCCCTGCTGCTCCTTGCCACGTGCCGCCCTGGCAGCAGCTCTCAACCGCCACAGGCATTTTAATGAGAGCTGGACAGAGCTTGGCCTCGCTCAGCCGCCTCAGTCACCAGGAATTTTAGTGGGGCAGAGGGTCTTCGGCATGCACACAGGCACAAAACCCTGTGATGGGGCTGCAGGCTGCCGCAAAACCTCCAGCAGCTGCACAGGGAAGCGGTCTCTCAACAGCCTGGCTGCTGCTCTTTAACACTTACTATGGGAGCAATGAGGGTGGGCTGTAAACCACATCTTTAATATACCCGTCAGTCTCCTGCCAGCTCCTGGTGTGAGAGCTGGGAGTGAGGAGTGGGGTGCAGCAGCTGCTGGCCCAGAGAGGGTTTGCAGCTCCGGCTGTGCCTGTTCCCTTCCTACTTGCTGCCACAAACTGATGGCACAGCAGAGTGACATGTCACCTCTTCTATGTTGCTTGTTGGGGAGCCTTTGAGCCCATGATGCGTATGGGAGGCTGGTGAACAGGACATGTTCCTGCTGCTCTGTGTGTCTCTAGAGGGACATTTAAGAGACTTGCGTGGCTGGGGGTGTTCAAGAGGCACGTGACTCTCCTGAAGAACAGTTTTGGGGTGAGGCAGGTGGTCTGGGCAACTCTTTTGCAGTCTTCTGTCAGTGGGGCACAGCATCAAGGCCAGAGCTGTTGGGTTGTTTCACAGGATTCTGAAGGAGCTGGTGGGTCCATGAGGCTAGAGATGAACAGGCAGGCTGCAGCCATTAGAGCAAGATGCAAGAGGATTTTCAAGCCCTGTCTCCACGTTACACCTCCAGCCTAGAAATATGGCCTTGATGCAGAGAGGGACACAGGGGGCAGCAGGGAGCTAGGATATCTCTCCTTCATGTGTCCCACATCTTCCTTTTTTTTCCCTAGCAGTGTGTTCCCTAACATCTCATTCAGCTTAGTGGATTGTAAATCTCTAAATCTGGGGCTTACCACCAGAAGGAAAACAATGCCACACCATATCCCTGTGCCTAGCCAGGACTTTGTCACCTTCTGTGTCACCGCCACTGCTGCCCAGCCTTGGCAGACAAGGGAACAGCACAACTTGCAAGCGATAGATTTTGCCTGAGATGTTGTCAGTGACCCAACCATGAGATGGATGTCCTCAGAGATCACCTGAAGGTGGCAACCAGAGCAGTGGAGGGGTCCGCAGGTGCATCAAGGTCCCAGCTCAGCAGTCCAAGGTCTTTGTCTTTCCACCATTTAATCAGTCTTCTAATCTTCTTTCCATCTTTAAATCTCCTTCTACATCCATCAGCCCAGTGCCAGCACTGGGGCTTTTTGTTCATTTTGGTTACAGCCATCTAAGGGCCATACACAAACACTGGCAAAGGCCTCCCCACTGTGCAGTTTGCTGCTCAAGGGGAGAAGTCACACGGCTCCCCAACAGTTGCAGCGGTGTTGCTGCCACAGGAGCCTATTCAAAGATGCTACTGGCATCTTCCCCCTGAGCTGATGGATGGGCTTGGGAAGGATTCCCAGGCTGTCCGCCTTCCCTCTGCAACATCTGTTCTCCCAGTAAATCCAGTCTCACTGGGAGGTTGTAGATGTTCAACTGGAAAATGTGCAGAGAGGAGGGCCTGGTAAAGATGGGAATGGGTGAGAAGTTGTGGTGTTTCACCCTCTCCTCTATGTGACACCAAGGCCATGTGGAGCAGGACTTGAGGCTGACCCAGGTGGGTCTCTGCAGGGCACAGCAGGAGGTGGAACCTCCTGTGAATGAAACCTGAGATGGGGGAGATACAAGGCTTCAATTGTTGCACAGCACTAAGTTGCTGGGACATCCCGTACCTCAGTTTCCCCTCTTTCCTCTGGCAGGTAACAGCACTCTCCCTCCTGAAAGCTGCATTTCTCTTAAGCCTCACCATTAGCTTGATATCACTCATAGGGTTTTTGTCTCTGGGGGCATGGCTGAATGAACCCCTCAAAACTTGGGGAGTGATTTTGATGCCCTAGCCCTCCCGGAATCTGCCTGATGGTTGGCCTTCTTCCATCTTCAGCAGGAGCAATGAAGGCATCCCTCACTTCTGTTCTGGTTCCCTTTCCTTCTGGTTCTGCCTAGGTACCCCCTCTGCCTCAGGTAATTGCAGTGGGTAGGAAGACAATGGTTTTTTTTCCAGGCAATAGTTTTGAGAGCCCTTGGGAGTTTTGGAGCCATGAGAAGCTCACTGGGCTGTGCTGCACAATGACTAGCTCCCCTGCAATGAGCCCTCACTGGGCTTGAGGGGAGCATGAAGAAGAAACCAGAGATGACCAAACACCCGCCCCATGACAGATACAAATCGTTCTTGAGCTTAATTCCACACATGCCAAGAGAAACAGCGCTCCTGGCACCAGCACTGAATTAAAGAGGAAAGGCTAGAAATATCCAGTGCTACCGTGACTCCTCACCTCAGTGGGCTCTTCTGCTCTCTTCCAGGAAGATTTGGGATCTGTGGCTTAGGGCATAGAGGGGGAAAGCCCAGGTATCAGTTGGAGCCCAGCCAGGGGCATTCACTGCCTTTGGGATTGTTTTGGAGAGCTGCTTTGCTTTCTAAAAATGAAAGGCATGCTGGAGCAGCCGGTACGGGATGGGGTGACGTTGCAATGGTATTGGATACCCAGCCCCATCTCTAGGGTTTCCCCCAAACCCAGGCTGCCCTCAGCAGCTGCAAGTATGGGGAAAACAAGGACACGGGGACTGGGAGCATGCTCAGGTTCCTGGGCACAGGGTTGAGGCTTTGCTTAGGACAAGCAAGGTGAGCTGTGGGCATCATCCTCTGGTTGTGACAACCTGCCTGGGTAGGCTCTGCAGTAGAGGGTGCTGGGACCACTCTCTGCAAACATCCCCACCTGCTTCACAGCCCCCTCAGCTCCTGCCTGGACTTCCCCAGGCAGGGTTGGCAGAGGATCTGCTGGGTGAGTGCTGGCAGAGGTGGGCACGGAGGAGAGAGCAGCATGCCCCAACCTGCTTGAACTATGAGATCACCTTAAAGAGTCGTACAAACCCATATACTTCCCTGGGCAGCTCTTGATGGATGTGAGTACAAGAGGCTGGGGACCTATGGACCGGAGCAGACACTGATGCTTGGGGCAGTGCTTGCGTACGCTGTGCTCCTCAAGAATGTGTCGCGTTTCTACAGAAAAACCCCCATGTTGTTTTGCACAAGCCCAAGGGTCAGATCTGTGCCCCACTCAAACCCAAGTGCTGCAGGCTTCCTTGGGGGCAACTGAAGGAAACACTTCCCATGGGGTTTCTGCTCCAGCATACCCAAGGCATCAGCAGGGTGTGCTCGAGCCTGGGGCAAACCAGGGAGGTCACACATGTCCATGCAGAGCTCTGGCTAGTGATCGATGCGTCTTGGCAATGGGGACACGGTGCAGGGATGAGCAGTAACCAGAGCTGTGCTGCACCTGTGCTGGGCCTCCTGCTTTTTCTCTGATTTAATTTCCCAGTTGAGAGGTGATGTCATTTCAGAGGGAGCCAGAGAAAAGGAAGTGCTGGAAAAGATAAGGTGCTTTAACTCTACCCCTCCCAGCTTGACTGGGTTTTAAATTCAGGAACTGTGTTAGCTGCCAACCAGAAAAACATGAGAGGGAAGGAGAGAAGTTTGTTGAAGGACACCTTCCTCTTGGGCCAGTGGGAGCTGACACCGGAGATGCTGAGATAGAGAATGATGGAGGACCTTGGATTTTGCCAGGTGGTGTGAACATGAATTTTGTGCACTGCTCTGGATTCTCCAACACCTTCCTCTCACAAACATGTCAAGCGGATTGTCTGCAGTACTAGCCATACCTTGCCAGAGCCTGGGTGCCACACCAGCAGGCAGAAAGGTGCTCCAGGAGCATCAGCAGAAATGCTGCCAAGGTACTGGAGAGTACGCCAAGGTTGCCCTGCTTCTGAAGGGGAGAGACACTGGCTTGTTAAAAGATTAGCTGTGGGGATGGGCCAGGGCTTCCCATAGTGCTGAGTCTAGAGACTTGGACTTTCAAAAGGGTCTCATGGGGGCATTGTGGTCCTTCTGACAGTCAAAGGCAGACAGTCCCCAAGTCCTCTCTGTCCTTTGGGTGATGTCAAGCTGCATCTGCTCATCCACATGATTGGGAAAACCTCAAGGGAGACTTGAGGCAGATATGATTCAAGGTCCTCTCCGTTGCATGAAGCTGCTACCCAGATGTCCTCAGCTGGAGAGGAGTGAGGTTAGGACACTGCTAGCCAGACCTAACTCTACCCTGGAGTACAGGATCAGTGAGTAAGAGCAAATCAGGATCAATACTGGTCTTATGCAACCACGCAGGACATGCAACAGCAGTGGGGGTTTGCCATCTCCCCAAGCTGCTCACCATGTAAGCTTGCTGCCCTGCTCAAGTCAGTGCTCTTTCTTCTTTTGCTGTTGACTGACTTTCAGGCTTTTGACCATGTCGGACTCTATAACAATAGCTCAGGCTGTTACATGCCACCTACTGAAACTCTAGCTGGGAGTTTTCTCTCAGTATTGGGCTTCAAGATGCTCAGGCTGCCTACAACTGCCCAGCAGCTTGGTGTGGTAAACTGGGCACTGCTTGCTGTCACATTCGGTAAGGTCAGAGCATGAAAAAGAGCAATGGCCTGCAGGTACCGTTATGCCCATGTGGTCTGATATGGCAGAAATCATGGGCTCAGCAGGGCTGGGCAGAGGGGCCATCTCTTAGAGACCTCAATGTGTAAGTGTAGCTAATGCAGCAAGGTTTGGGCTGACCTCCCCAACCAAGGGAGCTTTGCAGCTTGGTGGGCTTGCTTGTCATCACCCTGCCCTAATGGATTTTGCTATCAAAAAGTGACAGACAGGAAAAGGACTTTCTCTTCCTGTTATCTGTCTGAAGGAAGTTGCACAGAACCAGCTTCATTGGAGATGATATGGTATGCCATGTGTATTAATATCCAGCTGCAGCAGGAAAAATCAGCTAGGTCTTCATTCCTTCCTCTGTGTACGTGTGTCACAGTGATCACAATGTGTCTGTACTGGTTAGTAGTGGCTGGTGGCTTTTTAGCTCCTCAAGGCTCTGTTCTCAGCGCAGCAGGGTTCTCACTACTTTGTACCCAGTCTGAGTCTTGAGGTGTCAGGTACTGATGACCTCAGCCTTGCTGTTAACAAGCACTATGTCCCCATTTTCTCCACAGGAGGTTTTGCCACCTTCTCATCCTGCTTCCCAGGGCTCTGCGAAGGGAAGCCAGCTGCCATCCTGCCGATGAGCATCTCCCAGCCCTGCTTGCCTGTGGCCAACGTCGGCCCCACGCGTATCCTGCCGCATCTCTACCTGGGCTCCCAGAAAGATGTCCTAAACAAGGTACAGCCCTGTCAAAGTGACTCATTTGCCCTGTCCCATCTGTGACCCCAGCCATGCAGAGGGGTGAAGGTATTAAGGACTCCCCCTTTTGCCCATTGGGAAGCCCACACGTGGTCAGTTTGAGCCTACTGGGAGGCTGGAGGCAGGAAGTGCAGAGGCAGAGCATGGTAGAACTGAGGAGGGTGGTTGCAGGATGAGTCATCTTACACTGATAAGCTTTGGGGTGATCAAACTCTTCCCAAGTGCCCATAGAAAACTCAGAGGCAAGTAAACTCTTGTTTACTCAAGTAAACTCAAGAGTAAACAAGAGCATGGCCAGGAAAACACCTAGGCTTGAAGAAAAGCTGCCACAGCTGGCAGGAGATGTGGGACAGGAGACAGCTTTGCTTCCACCCGCCTCAGCATCCAGGCTGCTGGGTAACACAAATCTCAGCAATCCTGGTATCCCCTTGTGAGCCAGAGGGAGTAGGAGCAAGCCGGGGTATTCAACCACAGCAAGGTGGGACTGGGCAGGTCTGGCCAGGAACAGGGGCTTGTTCAAGAGGCTCAAAAATGTGCCAAGTTTTACTGTGATGAGAGAGGAGAAAAAAGGAATAATGCTCTTTCAAAGGTGCCAGAAGGGCTGTGCTGTGATGCCATGCCAGAGAAGGAATTTTGTTTAAAGGAAAAATAATGATGAGAAGAAAGAAAGAGGAATTGCAGTTAAAGTGCTGCCAGGCATCTGCCTACCATGAGCATGAGGTATCCTCCAGGGCAAGCAAGGAGGGAGAGGGACCATGACACCAGAGGGGGGTTGGAGACAGAAAGGAGGGAGAAATTATATACAGGGAGTAGAAGAAAATGAAAGAGAAAAATGCCAAGAATGTAAGCCTAGGAGCTGGGCTGGCTCCATCAAGCCTGCTGAGGCGGGCAGGAACCAGCCACTAGAGAGCCAGGGCTGAAATCCTGGTGCCGAAATCACGAGGAGCCAATGCCAGGCAGGGAAATTGATGGTTTCCTTCCTTCTCCACCTCCCTGGAGGGTTTTGTTGATGTTTTGGAACTGGGTTTTCTGCCATCCCCACAATGTGGCCATGTGCTAGAGAAGAGAAGCATTTCCCACTCGTGGCCTCCTCACTTGACCTTGCTCTGTTGTCTGTGGATAGAGCACCTTCTGACCACATTGGTTAACACAGATGCTACCAATGACTAACTCCACTCTGTTATGTCTCCTTTCTCCCTCATCGGATACTTTCACAGCCTTCAGCCAGAGTTTTTGCTGGTTTCCATTTTTGTATTTCCCTATTCATCTCATACTGGTCTTCTTGGGTTTTCCCTTGTGAAACATCCTTCCACATGTCTTTGGCCTTGCTTGCTTTTTACTTGGACCAAAATAAAGATCTGCTGAGGTTCAAAACTGTGTCATCTAAATTGACACAAGCTTCTCAGCTGGTCTCTGTTGTATTATCATCCTATAGGCCAAGGCAGCAGGAGACCCACAGGAGAAAATATTGGGATGGGGTAGCATAGGGAGTGTGCATGGCAAGACAGATCTTCAGCACGTGGTGCTGGCTGAACTCAACCGATCATTTGATGGCTTTTTCCCACCAGGATTTGATGACGCAGAACGGGATAAGCTACGTCCTAAATGCCAGCAACTCCTGTCCCAAGCCAGACTTCATCTGTGATAGTCACTTCATGCGCATTCCTGTCAATGACAACTACTGTGAGAAGCTGCTTCCTTGGCTGGACAAATCCATAGAATTCATCGGTGAGCTTTTCTTACAGTGGTTGCAAGACCCTCCAGTTCTCAGCCTTCACAACCTGAGCTCTTCTCCTGTCCTCCATGGCCTTGCTCCCAGCAACCATTGTCCTTTCACACAAAGCGGCTGGGAGTTGGGGAGGGAGGCTAGAGTCATATTCTTCACCATCTCTGTTCTCTGTTTCATCTACCATGCTCTAGACAAAGCCAAGGTGTCCAGCTGTCAGGTGATTGTGCACTGCTTGGCTGGGATCTCTCGGTCAGCCACTATCGCTATCGCCTACATCATGAAGACCATGGGTATGTCATCAGACGATGCTTACAGGTGAGTTTTCCCCTGAGGGCAACATGGGTTACACCAGTATGCTTCACTCCAGGGAAGAAAAGGAGGCTGAGCCCAGAAGGAGAGTGTCAGGGCTCCTTGAAGCTCTGTCTTGCCTTGTCTGAGTCCCAATAAAACCAAACCAAACCTCCCCTCATAAAGTGCGTGTAACAAGGAATGGGGGGGAGCAATAAAAGGGAGTGGGGAGGCAGTCCCAGCTATAATCCTGAGGCATCCCGAGGCCCCATGGCCCCAGAAGACCTTTCTTTGGAGGGTCTGATCAGAAGGTTCTGGAAAATGCCTTTTCACCCCAAAGAGGCTGAGAGAGTAGGGGTGACCCACTGAAGAATCATGCACCAACAGGGCTGTCTGTGTCTCTTGGCAGGTTCGTTAAGGACCGTCGCCCGTCCATCTCACCCAACTTCAACTTTCTGGGCCAGCTCCTGGAGTACGAGAGGAGTCTGAAACTCCTCAAGGCCCTGAAGTCAAAGAGTGACCGGGGTGAGGGGGACACCCAGCAGGACCCAGCAGAGGTGTCTGAGGGCAGCCGGCATCCCCTAACACCTACCTCAGAGAAGGCCGAGGACGTGCCGAGAAGCACCAGCTCGGCATCTCCCCACAGTGACCCTGAGCGGCAGGGTGGGACTCCAAAGGTCCTGTCGCCCACTACCCTGCAGCAGGGGCTCAACGGCTTGCACCTCTCCTCTGAGCGCATCCAGGACACCAATCGCCTGAAACGCTCCTTCTCCCTGGACATCAAGTCTGCCTACACCCCCAGCCTGCGGCAGGACCCTCCTGGGCCCCCTGGACCTGGGGAAGCCCCCAAACTCTGCAAGCTGGACAGCCCATCAGGCCCTGGTGGACTCAGCCCCTTCTCCCCAGGGGCAGACAGCCCTGACCGGCCGACGGGGCCTGAGCTCCTGCTGGAGGCCAAGGTGAGGCAGCGGCGGAAGCACCGGCATCCGGCAGGCTCGCCGGCCCACGGGCTCAGCCTCAACATTGGCGGGACCTGTGCTACACGCAAGAGCCCTGGTGCTGAGGACGGGCTGCCACCACGGCTCAGCCAGCCGCCCACCGCTCCCGGCGCCACCACCGCCACCGCTGCCTGGAGTGGGGTGCACCTGGAGTCCCCCAGCACTCCCTCGGGTGAGGCTGGCTGGTACTTTGGCAAGGACTCTAGCGGTGCGGGCGGGAGCGGCGGGAGCCTGTTTCCCAGCACTGGCCCGTATCCATCGCCATTCGGCTGCGGTGGGGTGGCGGGCGGCTGTGAGATCAGACTGAGGGACAAGGCACGGGCCGAGCCGCGGGACGGGCGGCACAGCTGGCATGAGGAGGCCGGCGCCGAGAAGCAATTCAAGCGGAGGAGCTGCCAGATGGAATTCGAGGAGACCATGTCTGAGGGCAGGGCTCGGGAAGAGCTGGGCAAAATCAGCAAACAGTCCAGCTTTTCAGGCAGCATGGAGATCATCGAGGTGTCCTGACACTCATCTGGGGCACCTGGAAAGCTGGGATGGGGATGGGGTGGGGGGATATTTAAGCTGGTGGGAGAGGGGAGGGCAGTGGTGGGGTTGGGGGGTGTATTTATACTTGCGCGTGCATTTTCGGGAGCGCAAGCGCTGAAACCGAAGCAAAGGTGGATGAATCTTTCCAGAGTCGGGAAACATAATGGTGGATGCTTAGTGTCCCTCCTGCACTTGCCCTGGTTCTTCCCTACCATCCCCAGGGGGTCCCAGCCCTCAGAGACCCACACTCAAAATTTGGGCATAAAATTCAAGTGGGAAGAGGCAGGGAGGCAGGTGGCTGTGGGACTGGGGCACAGCACCTGGAGGGGGGACCACAGCTGTCCCTTCTCTGCACCCTGGTGCACTAAGCATGCTCCCCTGTGTTTCTCTGGCTAAATATCCTAAAAATGCTGCACTGGAGCAGCCCTATACATATATAAATATATATTATATATAATATAAAGAAAAAACCCGAAAACACACACACAAAAGGTAAATGGTTTTACTGCAATTTTTATTGAGACGTAAATAATATTTCAATTCTTTTGTTTTTAATTTATTGAAGCTGTTCATTCTGGCAATGATTTGCAGACAATGTGGGGCGGTACTTTCAGCTCTATTTTTACTGTGTATGGTATTTAAATCTGAAATACGAGTTTCTAAGCAATATCTGAGGCCTGTGGCTCCTTCTATAGTTCATGTCCACGACATAGATTTCCCCACTTCCCTCTGGGCACACCAACAAGGGGACAGGAGACTCTTCTGGGCACTTTTTCTAGAAATAAGTAAATGAGCAAACCATGAAACCTTTCTACAACACAAACTGAGCCAGAAAATTATTCTGGAAGCTGCTGCCTCTTCTTCACACCTTGGTCTCTGTTTGCTTCTCCTCATCTCTCTCCTGGCCATTACCGCCATCCCAGCCATCATCCCATCCCAGGCATTATCCCCATCTTAGTTGTCACCCCATCCCAGCCATCCCCCCTTCCCCTCGCCTCCCTTGGGCTGCCCCTCCTTGCTGGAGTCACCTGAAGTGGATGGAAGGTTGCAGGGTGTCACCTCCAGCTGCGTGGGGAAGGCATTGGAAGCTATTACAGTGGAGGCAGGGATGGGAGGCTGGTGGTAGTTGGGATTTCTTGGGAGGTGTCTTGCCTGCCTGCCCCAGCCCCTCAGCACCCTCTCGCCTCACCCACCTTGCTCTGGGCACTACTTTCCCTGTGGGGGCAGTGGTTTTTCAGGCTTCCTGTATCCTTTGTTTCACATCTGAGAAACTTGAGGTGAGTGTGGTTGCAGGTGCTAGGACTCCCTTGGTCCTGTTCTGCAGGCCAGCTCCCCTCCTTCCAGCGGATAAGCTATCCAGACACGAAGCTTTGCAAGCACATGGAGGGGCACAACTGACTTATTTTCTGAGGTGCTTGGCTGTTTCCTCCCATCTGGTAGGAAGCCAAGCTCTTTCCCCCAAACCCCAGTGTCCGGATTGCTGAGAAGCTGCTTTCTGAATCTGGAGGCATTGAACTGCCTCCACTGCAAAGCACATCTCTCCCTGTGGCTGTCTTTGCTTTCTCCCTTGTCTCGCACTAGTTTGCAAAGCTAATACCTCAGGGGTCTGTGTTTGTGCATGTCTTTGTCCTATGTCATCCTTTGAGTGTTGTTTTTTCTTTTCTGGGTCCACATGGTTTCTCTCCCATTCCCTTTTTCTTCCTCATGTAATTTGTTTCTATCTTTAAATCAAACTACCCATGACAAAACCAAATGATCTCAGGTTTGAAACTGAACACAAAGCAGAAGCATGAGAAGCTGCAATCATGCAAGGAGGGGCTGCTCATTGCAGCTCCTTTCTTCCTCAACCACTTCTGTATTCACAGTTGAGGCAAGTCTCCCTGAAGACTCCTCGCTCTCTTTGGGCTGGCTTTAGTTTTTCTGGTTTTCCATGGAGCGATTTGGTGAGATGCTGGGAGCCCCTGCATGCTCCTGCCTGGTTCTCCCAGGTGTGGTGGGGAGGGGTGGGGGTGGCTGGACAGCCAGGGACCACCTGCCTCTCTCCCCACATCACATTTGTGAGGGTGAGAGATCTCAGTTAGTCCTCAAAAGCCTATCACCACCTATCATTGCCTCCAACAACCACCTCAAACCTACTCAGTGTTGCCAACCTGAACATTGCTCCCTTCTGATCTTGAAGGATGATGACACTATTTTCTAAGCTCCCTTTTCAGATTCCAGAAGTCATTTGGGTCCATCCCATGAGCCAGGAAGCTATTTCAGGAGCTCCACTTGCAGCAGGGTCTCCTAAGTAGGCATCAATGCCAAGTCCAAGAAGGGAGGGAGAAAAGTCTTCATCCTCTCCCTGGTAGCCCACTCACCAGATATAGTGTTAGTGTCACCTGCCTCCTGACCAAGGAGTGCCACTTCACTTCCTGCTCCTTCAGTGGCAGCATCTCTTCCCAAGCATGCCAGTGGTCATTGCCCGCTGATCTCTGCTCCATAGCACTCAGTTCCTTCCCCTCCTGTAGTCCTCCAGGGTTGATGCCAGCATGGACTAACTGAGCTCAGGTCAGGCAAGTTGCTGGCAGGAGCTGGCTAGGGGTAGCTTTGAGCAGGGGAGAGCGGGCTAAATGACTTCCCAAGGGATTTAATAGAAAGAGGACAATAGGTCAGCACAGCCAGCTTGGGAGATGAGACAAAGTGCTAGCAAGCTCTTGTGTAATTTGTCCTTTGAGCTGACAAGTGTGTTACGAGCACAAAAAAGCAGATGGACAAATGAGGAAGGAGAGGATGAGTGTTACAAATGAGACCACGAATGTCTGCAAAGAGACAGATACATGGTTTCCTTTTTGTCATCTCCGCTCTGCCATCGCCTGGATGCTCCTCAGACACGTTTCAGGTTTTAGGCACTATGGACTCCCCTGAAACTAGAGCAAAGATAAGTATATTTTAAGATTAGTAGATTATAGATGCCAATAGACATTAACAATCCACCTCTGCAACCTTATTTTAATTTACTTAGTATACATCCCTCTCCTTTACATTGGACATATGGACTAGAAGCCTTCACATATACAGTATTTTAAGTTTATATCCAGAAAATAAGCCTTGATGGAGCAGCCCTGTCTGAGTGTCTCCTGCCAGTGCTGAGCAAAAGCCATCAGGATCACCAAGTAGCTTGCAATTAAATTATTTTTTTTTTTTAGATCAAACTCTGTTTTAGACCACTTTGTCCATGAATCAGAGAGCTGTGAGTTGTCACGAGGATGAATGTGCTGTCCAGTAATCCTCCCTGTCATCTGTCAGCCAAGTTTTTATAGGCTCTCACAACCAGATGACCCAACCCAAAACATCACTGGAACCAAAATCCCCTTTCCATGATGGTCTGATGAGGGTGCATTCATTTCTATGGATCTACAGTGGCAGAAGTGAGAGCAGAGGAGAGGAAAGATCTCTCAAGAGAGGAACCAACAAAGCTGTTGAGTGTCCAACGGCAGCAGAACTGAGCGGCTAAGCTTTCCACCACATGAAGGATTGAGCAAATCACAGCTCTCTAGAAAGGACATTGTGCCTTTCTCTCCAGCCTCTGCTCCCAGGGCTGAGCCTCCCAGCCACCTTCTTCCCAGCCACCTTTTGTGGGGGCTGAGCGAAGCTGGCAGGACAGTGGTCAGGTTGGCAACACTGAGCCAGAGGCGTGGGTCAGAGCAGGCTCGTCCCTGGCCTCGGCAGCAGCGTCCCCAGCCCCTGCTGCTTTCTCAGCCCTTCTCTTTGTCTGCTTGTTTCTTTGGACATCCATCCCCGTTACATCTGCCCCTTAGGAGACAATGCCCCCAGAATCCCCTCCTGCTGTCCCCTTTACCCTCCCATCCTTAATACTAATGATAATAAGCTATCAGTGTTGTCATTGCAATCTATGAATGATAGATTTAAGTATTTATTATTATGATTATTATGATTATTATGGTTATGATTCTGTACTTTTTTGCTTCTTACTCTTTGTATGTTGCTCTTTGTTTCTCTGTTGTGAATAAAAGCAAGGCCCCATCACACCTTCTCTCTGCTCCCTGCAGCCCAGCTGTGGCTGCAGTTGGCACAGCTCCCAGCTGCCCAAAGCCTCAGGAGGCAAACCCTTGTCAGAGGAGCTGGAAGGAGGTGCTTCCTAAGGATATAAAGGCATCCAAACCCGGAGCAGATCCATTCTCTTTAACTCTTCCCTTCCCTTCCTGCAGCTCCTCTCCCCTGTACAGGTGCCTGCTCATTTTTGCAAGAGGCAGGAACCCACTGGCATAAGCAATGACACATTAAATAGCAAATGCTCGAAAGCTTTTGTAACAGCTTCAAGGATCATTGGCCAGGCATCCAGCTCATGGAGTCAGCTCCCTCCAGGTTATGGTCCTCTCACTTCTTGAGCTGGCTGCACCTACAGGCTCCATCTTCACGCACAGGGGCTTCTTGGTCTGGCATCACAGCTGACTTGCAAAGCTGGCCTGCTCAGCCAAGCCTCGGCACCCACGTGCTGCTTTAGACCAGTGTCCTGGGCTTTCTTGGCTTGAGTGTCCTCATGGTGGTGAGCTCCCCTGCCAAGGGACAGCTCAGCCTGGGAAGGACATGAGGCCAGTGCTAGAACAAGCTCAGGGGCAGAGCAGCAGGGAGATGTGTGAGTGGCCTCCAGTACCTGGAGAGATTTAGAAAGGGACTGGGAATGGCTCTCAACATGGGACTCAATAAGGCTTTTACCCAACAGTGATAAATCGGAGTGTCATAAGCAGACAGTCTGGTGCTAGTTTTTTGCACACATTGCCTGTGCTCCTTGTACAACCTGGAGGTTTCCAGACGACTGTAAGGTGGAGGAGACATTAGGGGAAGGGAAGAGGAACTCCATCTGCACCGTGGTACAAAACGCTCCCCATACTGCACCAGCCCCATAAAGAATCATTTTAATTTGCGGGGTTTAATACTGCCCTTCTCCAAGTGGCCCAGGCACAGTTACTTGTCTCTGTCATGACTTTGCATTGTCGTGGGTTGAGGTCCTTCTCATCATGCTGTGCTGTACACATTTCCAAGGTTGCTCTGAGACCACACTGGAGAGGAGAGAGCTCAAGTCTCACCCCCTCTCGGAGGACCCTGGTAGAGCCTTGTTGGGGTTCCGGTCCAGCATTACCCTTCCTACCTCACCTGCCTTTGGGGCAGCCGTGGACAGGGAGGGAGCAGGCAGGTTCCGACCATGCCAGAACTCAGCCTCCTCTCCCACCCTCATCCCCACTGGATCAGACCCTTCCTCAGCAAGCACAACACAGAGAGGGGTCTGCACCCACCCTAGTGTACCTGGGGACTCCCAAGCAGGGAAGAGAGGGTCTGGCCACCAGCCCCACCATGCTTCTTTCCTCCTTGTCTGTTCAGCCAGAACTGGCATCGGACCCGGGGAAACACCCTACCCCTGCCTCGTCTTTATTTATTTATTACCAGAGGCTGTAAACAGCAGTGCTTTTCTACCCTCTACTTTATTTTCCTTTCTTTTGTATTTTGGAACAATGTGTTGTAATAAATACCCAAATAGGTGTTTTAACAGCTGGTGTCAGCCTTGGTTTTTCAGGGTTAGACCATATCAAGGTGGGGCTGGAGGATCCTCTTTGGAGGTTTGGGGAGGATGATGGATCTTTGGTTCCACTGATGGGGGCCAGAGCTGGTGGAGAACTGGACACAGAACCAGGCCTGGACACAGAAAGACCGAGATGCACAACCAGAACTGTGTCTTAGTACAGGGCCCAGCAGCTGAAAACTGCACCTGGACTAACTCAAAGCAGAAATAAGACTCATGGCTGAGAGTGTAGGGGCATAAAATATGGGTTCTTGGACTGCAGACAGCAACTCTAGGGGCTTCTGAAGGTCCAGTGTGGCTTGGAAGCTGCAGGAAGGTACCTTAATATCCTCTTCCTAGCAGGTCCTGCTCCAAATGGGTACACGTAAGTGTGGGGAATGGTACCTAGTGTGCTGAGCTAAAGAGCATAAAGTCATGGAGTGTTTGCATTGAAAAATACCATTATTGCTATTAGTACTACTATTATCATGATTGATTCCCAGCTGTGTTCTGCTCCCACATTCCTCCTGACACAATGGCAGTGTGTAGCTGCAGGCTTGCTGCACACTACAGCTAAACCCTGTAAACCTTCCCCAGTCTCCCCATGGCCAAATGAGCCATACTGTGCCTTGTGGGCAGCTGGTGGGTGCCAACCAGCAGCCTCATTTTGGCTGGACTGTCCTCAAGTGGAAGCTGGTGGAGGCATTTCGCTGCTCTCGCCTGCAACAGGTTTTCTTTGCAGGGAGGAGAAAGCATGAGCAGGTTCCCTGCAGTTCTGGCTCCAGAAAGCCTCAGCACTTATTGACTTAGTTGCAGAAAGGATATCCATCCCCACAGCTGTTTTCCACAGGCCTGGCTAAATCCCCCAGTCTTTCATAAATCCACTCCCCTCATCCAGCTGCAATTGCTGAATCTTTTATAAAGCCTTTTGAAACTACTGCCATCACTTGCTGCTGGAGTAGAAATAACACTGTCAAGTGAGAAACTTCAGCCTCCCCTGTCGCGGACACCACTAGCAGCTTCAGAGAGGCTTGTTTGCACGTCCTTCTCTCTCAACCAATTGTTGCCGTGCATGACATGGGAAGGAACAGTAATTTAATACAGAAACAGGAGCACTGCTCCAAACTCCCTGCTGCCCTGGGGAAGATGCTGCAGCAGAGTCCCTGGAATTGACGTCTTGTGTTGCTACTTCCACAGGCACAACTAAACTCTCTCATTCTAGAGAGAAATTTCCTCTGGGCCAGGGGACTGGCAGCAGCACTCCTGCAGAAGGAAACCCAATTGAAGCTGCAGGGTACCTGCTTTTCGTTGGGGCTGGATCTACAAGTATGCAGAGGGTCTGTCCCCTGCCAGAGGCACCCGTGGGTGTGCAGCCGGCACAGCTTCCTGCCCTTGCCTGGGTGCCAAGGCTGCCTCTCCTCTTTGCTCCTCGTGGTTTGCACAGCAGAAACCATTACTGCAACGAGAAACCCAAGATCGTCCTTTTTCCAGCTCTCTGGCTTTTATTGACTCAGAATGGCTGCCAAGCCTATAAATAAATGTTCCTTGAGCTAAATATAGCAGCCACTGAAATAGGCTGCTGGCTATTTATTTAGCTTGTGGCCTCTTTGAAAGCTTGCCAGTCCATAGTGCCTTTACCTTCATGCCGTCCCACCCTGCGCTGTGGCCACCCACCACGGGGGCATGGCTGAGTCAGCGTGGGGAGAAGGGGGTCGCAAAAAGTCAGCCCCATCTCCTCAGGGCTGGAGAATCTGTGTAACAGGGTCTGGCAGCTGGAGGAGCTTCGGCACTGGTACCCCTGCCCAGAGAGCTGAGGGTCCCCAGCAGGGACATTTGCTGGAGCTATCAGGCAGAGGCTGAGCCAGTCACAAGCCAGTTTCCTCTCCTTGGAGAACTTGGCATCTTCTTCCAGCACCAGAGCCTGGAAAAGAGAATCAGTCATCTCCCACAGGCTTTCCAGCATTAGGTGATGTGCATTGCTTTTCCACACTTTGCAGGAGCATAAATATCCTGGTGCACAGAGTTGCTGTGTGTTAGGATCCTGAAGGCACCGAGGGGCATGAATCGTCCCCCCACCCATGGACCCCTACTTGAGCCTACTTGACACTCAAACCTGTACCCTGAGCCACGCTGTGGCTGTGACCGCATCTCTGGCCCCAGTTTTTAGGTGATCTTCAGACAATGCTGCAGCCATAGCTCCTCTCAGCTTGACCTCACTTCATTACGTGTCTGGGGGATGCCATTTGCCACACTGGTGAGATGAGCCCTTACTAGGGCATCTCACTCATAGACCCTCTGTGGGATGCATGTTCCTCCAGAGCCCTGTCGGTTGTGCATTGATGCAAGAAAGGATGGGCTTCATCTCTCCAACACTGCTGGAAAGCAAGGTGAGGACTGCTTTGTGCCGCAGACACTCCTCTATACTCTGAGCCTAACAGAAATAGGATTCCTCTTCCCTTGGGCTGTGATGCATTCACTGCAGCTCCATGCCAGTGAAGGGAAAAAGCCCATCACTCCCTGGAAAGCCACATTTTCTCCTAGAGCAATCCAAGAACAGTAATAACATTTAGCACTTACAGAGAGTTTTGCTAAACATGAGCTAATCCTTACAACACCCATGGGAAGAGAAAAGTAGTTATTGTTATTGGGCTTAATTTTTCCTTTTCCATGTACCCCTACAGATGGGGATCAGCTCTACTAAGTCCAGAGAGCTCTGGAAATCAGAGGATAATCCCACTTGTCCCAATTCACACAAATAGGAAACCTGGAGCAAAGATGGCAGATTATTTGCCAAAGGCCACCCTGGAAGGCAGAGCTGGAGACAAACTAGTGTCTGTGTGGGAAATTCTGGCCCCAAATCCTTCTCCTATGCCACCAGACTATAATTCCACAATTGATAGGGTAATTCTGGTCCCCTTGCAGGTCCTCACCTGCAGGATGCCAGAGTGATGTGGATGCTTCGTATCGCAGTTTACCTTCTCCTGCCCAATGTCAAAGGTGGTGAGATCATAGAATCATAGAATATGCTGAGTTGAAAGGGATCCATCAAGATTGTTGTGTCCAACTCCTGGACCTACACAAGACATCCCAGGAATCACACCATGTGCCTAAGAGCTTTGTCCTAATGCTGTCTGTGGCTTTAGGTGCTGACAAGGCTCAGAGCATACTGATTTGTGTAATGCAACAGTGAGTCCCAAAATTCCCACACATGACGTCTCTTATGGAATTACAGCCCAAGACCTGCTACCATGTGTGATAGATCTCACCATCCTTCAGCCACTGGGAGAGCAGACTCCATAGCTGTGCCCAGAGCACCACTGGCAGCATGGTGGAAAGGAGATGATGGCATGGCCCTTGGGCATGTCCCAGATATGTGACACTGGAGAAAAGCTAGCTGAGAGAGCTGAAATGCTGCTGAAGTCCCTCCTGGACACAGGGTCGCTCTTGGGGTCCAGAAACCCTCTGGATTGGGATGACCTCAGTGAAAACATAGACCAAAATGAGGGTGAACTGCCTGTTTGGATCCTTTGCAGGAAGAAAGGGAAGTTTTAGGGGGTTCCATAAAACCATCAGTGCTCCCTGGCCATACTCCTCAGCTGAAACCCAGGCACTCTCTGTCTGAGTGGAAATACTGTCTGTCGGTGGTACCCAGATGATGTCATTTAGTTTTCCAGGCTTCTGGGCTGAGCCAGCAGCTTGAGCCAGCATGACTGGAGATGCTTTATTTAGAAGGAGCCCAAGTACAACTGAATCCAGGCCTTTGCAGCACACTCTGCCACCTCCCTCTTCTGCTGATGCAACCCCATCTACAGCGGGGATGTCAGGCTGCCTCAGATGAGGTGGTTCTTGGAAGCTCAAAATAGGACTCTGTCAGGCAGGTAGAAAAGGGAAATGCATTAGGGGATAGGCGAGGGTGATGCTTGGTCTGTACTGCCAGATGTCACCAGGTACCTTGGGCAATGTGCACAGCAGAAGAGCACTTGTTTCTGCAGGTGTCTTTTACCTCATTTCAACTCCATAAGAAACTTGGCCTGAGTTCCCTGCACAACGGTGGTCACTCTTCTCATTCTCACACTTGCCATCTCCAGTCTGAGTTACTGCAACCGAGCCTCACCCTAGCTTTGCGGTGTTTCTAGTTGGAAAACAAATGTTTTCCCCTACTGATACTCCTTAACTTTCCTTGTCTTCCTCAGCAGCATCTCCTGACAGGCAAGCGGCTAAGAATAGCCCTGCTGCTGGCTCCAGGCTGGTGCTGTTTGCTCAGTGACTCAGAGCTGGCCAGGCAGGCACTTACTCAAAGGGCCCCATTACTCATCTGTCTGCATTGCCCCAAGGATGGGGTTTGTGTCTCTCGCTTGCCTCTCCTTTAAACATGCTTAATTTATTTCTTTTTAATAAAGCCACTATCCACAAAGAGAGGTAGTTATCTTGCTGTGGATTTGCCACTAAATATGTGTGCCCTCACCCAAAATGCTGCAACCCCTACAGATCACATTGGCAGCCCCCTGGTGTTGCTCCTACTCACGGTCTTGCCAGGAAGGAGCTGTGTCAGCAGGATCAGGACAAAAGACAATATTTCCTAAAATCGCATTTCATGGCATCAGGGTAAGCATGCAAAGAAAAATTCTCTCCTCCAGAAACCATCTGTGTTGAATCTATGCCCAAATCCAGCTGGCCCCTCAGATGCCCATGGCATGACCCAGCTGCTCCCATCTTATCCACAGCCCACACTAATTGCAACCCTCCTTGTTCTCTGCAGTGTCTCACTGCCCAGTGCGTGCTGCGGTGTCTGCAAAGCACCTTGGCAAATTAAAACAGGCCTCCATGTTAAAAACCGGTTTCATTTCCAAACAACAAAAAGGCAGCATCTTCCTCATCTGCTTTGCTCCCCTGAGGCACTCTCTGAGTCACAGCCAGTCATGCTGGGAACAGAGCTGCATCCCAACCAGTGCACATCTGTGACTGCAAGGCGCTGCCATGACAGTGCTGCTACTGCTGGGGGAGGACACAGCTCGTCCACCTGCCCTGCCACAGAGGGAATGGTTCTGTGGGATACAGCAAGCATAGTTCTGTCAGTACAGTTGGAAGAGGCATGTAGGAGTAGCATTTCATTCTCCTACTGATACTTCAGCCCCATGGTCTCCCTCTTTTTCTGTTCTTCAGGCTTTTCTTCCAGCTTTTCCAACCCTGCTGCTCCACCCTTTCTTGCCCCTGAAGGTCATCACCCTTCAACCCTGCTGTCTTCAGGGAGCCCAGTACTCTACTCCAAGATGCTTCATGAAGCCTCAGCAGCACCAGGAGGTCTACCTGAAAGAAGCCTCCATGCCAGGCATGGAGTGTCAAGCCAGGAGTGGTTTGTGTCTTGCAGAGATGTGTGTTAAGTGTAAATAGATCCACTCTACAATGGAAGCGGGCAGCTGGTCTGGATTTGGGCTGTGGCTGTGGCACTTTTAACCATCCTGCCCTGGGTCTCCACATAACAGATGCTGAGGGTCTGATCCTGCACTGCTAACCCCAGGCAGTGGCTCCCAGTGCCTGTCCACAAAACCCTGCAAAGGGAACCCATAGGCTCATGCCTCAGAGGAGATGGCAGGCCCAGCTCCACAGTACTGAGCTCAGCCAAGGCTGATAGCAAGGGTGCAGGATAGAAGGAAGCAAGAGCCTGGACATCCACCCATGGGCTAGAAATGAAGGCCCTACATGCCCTGCTAAACACGTATTTATGCACTTCCTCTGTCCCAGTGAGCTCCCCTCAATAACAGCTCCTGGGGCCATCTGGCTGGTCATGGTGGTGTAGGAGAGCAGGGCCAACCTGCCCTGTTTGGTCCTGTCCCACAGACCCCACTGCCACCCCGTGACATCCATCACAAAGCCAAGGGCTGCCAAGGAATGAGTGGCAACCCTGGGAGCTGCGGGCACAGCAAAGTCAGGCTGGGCCAGAGGAGGCAACGAGGCATCAGTAGTTCAGAGTAGAATTCTGTGGGACACCTTTCCCTGACATCTGCTGCAGTGAATGGGCTCTAAGCTGTGCTGGAGGAAAGTCCCTAAGGTATGCCATCAGCCAGCACCGTGAGCTGGCCCTGCAGAGCCCCACAGCTCCGTCCCGCAGTGAGGAGAGCGAGCAGCCTCTACCGGCAGCTCCCGGCGCCTCGGGAGCCTTAAAATTACCGCAGTTCTGTCTGTGCAACACCAGGCCATGGGAAAGGAAGTTTACTCATGTTTCATATCCTTCAGGAGAGCTCGGGATGACACTCAGTGCTGGACAAGTCCCATTCTGTGAGCTTGCTGAAGCACTGCTGCAGCTGTTTGGTACAAAGAGGAAAAGGAGGGGGAGGTCAAAAGAGGGATAAAAGTGAATGGCTGCTCACATGCTTGATTGGACTGATGCAGGATGGAAGTCTGGAGAATGGAGATACCTGCAAAGCAACAGCCCACAGATGGCCAGGAGCCCTCAGCGTGGCTTTGGCCAAACCAGGGTGTGTGACTCGAGGAAGGGCAGGTGCCCAGTCTGTGCTTCAGCTTTGAAATCTTTTATACCCTACAGGTGCAAACTGCTGCATAAAAGCAAGGCCATGGAGGTTCAGTGTCCCTGCAAGCAACCTGTCCTTCTGCAGCCTGGAGGACGTAGCAATTCTGGTGCTCACAGTATCCAACTCCCATCTCGTCTTCAGGCCACACATGATACTGGGAAATGGAAGGGCTCCATATGCTCCTGAGTGCCACATATGTCCATGTGGTTTAAGTCTGAACCCAATGAGGACCATTTGGGTTGGAGCACTGACAAACTCAAGGCACCAAGTGTTGGGCTGTGGGCAGGTGTCTGTAAAAGATGCTACAGTCCCCTTGTAGAAGATTCTGTTCTGCACCCCAAAATTTCTTTGCTACCATCCCTGCCTGTGCTCTTCATAAGCAAGAAAGGCCCATGACAAGGGGCCACTGCCTTATAGATTCCATGTGTTATCTGTGATGCATGTGTGCAGTCCCCAACATCAAGAACTGTGAGACAGAGCAGCAATCCTCTCTGGCTCAGCCCATCATTTTGAGATGGGCAGGAATGCTGCTCCCTTCAGTCTGTCTTCAAGGCTTGGCTTTGGCTTTGCCCTGGCATTCCCTGAGCACAGTGCTGTGACGAAGCGTCTGCATTTGGGCTGCAGGAGCCTCCACACAACCACTGTCCAGCAGACTTGGCGGTGCCCTGAGCAAGGGCCAGACTGCCTCATCTCCAGCCAAACAGCATTAACCTTCCCCACCAGAGACATTCCTCAGACATTGCTGATGCCAAGTAAAAGTACATCATAAAGTCAAATCCCTGCCAGGGCTGCCTCTCCCTGCTCTGCTTTCCCCGTTAATTGCTGCTCAGGCCATCCATCAGGGACAACAGCCAAGATGTGCAGGAGATGCTCCCCACAAGCACCTGGCGAGCCTGCCTCTCGCTTGTTACAATCTCTGGGACAGACTAGCACAGATGACCAGGATATTTTGGTCATATAGTCCCTGAAAAAAGAGCCAGGCACCTGGGGCTTTGTCGTGCTTACCGCTGCTGTAGGGTGAGCACAGACAGCTGTAAGTTCAGCCCTGGGCACCATGCTGAAAGCAGGGCATGGGGGGTACGAAGAAGTCATAGATAGAAGTATGACTTCCATCAGTGTGAAGGCACTGTTTGACTAAGTGCTGCCTGTGAGGGCTGTAGCCAAGGCTGTAGTGCCACTGAGCCAGCACAGTAGGATGCATTTGGATGACTGTTAACTTTCTGCCCTGGCCTCTTCCCCCTTGGCCCCATAATTAGTCTTCTGGGTCACTCAGGGCTCCTGAAGTGCCTTCAGCCCTGAAGAGTTTGTTTAGCTGTGGAAACCTAAGGAAAAAAAAAAAAGAAAAAAGGAAAATTCAGTATTCCTCTGGTTCTCCATGTTGCAGCATGGGTGCAAAGGCTGGCATGGGGGAGGGAAACACTGCCAGGCAAAACAGGAGCAGGCAGTGAACAGGAATAACTGAGACTTAGGTGCCTCCCACACCAGGCCCTGGGCATGATCTCCTGGTAATTCGTTTCACTCCTGTCCCACAAGTGTGCCCCTTTCACCCTTCAAAGCCAGGCAATCAGGTGCCTGGCAGAGCAGGAGTGGGAGTGTGGAGATCTCTTAGGAAAAGGAATAACCTCCATGGGCTGAGGAATCATCCCTCCTTGGGGTATTTTTATATCAGAGTGGATTAGAGGGGATACAGCCAGCAAGATAACCCAGATCACAGCAGGGATCTAGCTCAGATAACCTCTGCAGTTTCACCAGCTCTACTGTGCATTTGATAGCACCAGCCGAGTACCCTCCTCACCAAAAAAACAGTCCATGCACAGAGAAGTAATGAAAAATGATCCTCCTGCTTCCTCCTGCACCAGGCATTGCTGCTGACAGATCTGCAGAGACAGCATCAAGGCTTTTTCCGAAGCAGAGGGGCTGCCCTTGGCTCTTGCACCCACCAGAGCTATTAGCAATGAGCTCAGCCTGCTATTATCGCTGATCCAGGGAGTCTGGAGGCTCTCGGAAGTGCAGCTATTGATTCATGCCTCTTACTTGTCCCCCTCAGGCCTTTGGTTTCAGGAAACCTCTTTGCCTCTGCTCTCCTTGTTTCTTCTCTGCAACCACCAAGAATGCTTTTCTAAGGAACCTTGAAGATGTGAGTCAAGGGAAAAGCAACCAGGGCTGCAGTTAGAGGACCAGGGATTTATCCTGGCCAGAACTGCCTGTTTGCTTTTGCAGACTGTGTGCTTTACTCATCCTCTGCCTCTTCCTCAGTGGAGGAAAGAGAGGACATTTTCCCTTAGGTTAGGATTGCAGAATAAAGCATGGAAAGCCCGGTGCCCTGCATGGGAACCCACTCTCTGTGGTATCTGCTCATCCATGGCATGGGCTTTCTGAAGAGGCCCATGGAGGTGTCCTCTCCACCCTCTCCCATGTTTCAAAGCTATCAGCATGACTGCATCAGCTGGTTAACAGGTGACTGCATCTCTGTGCAAACTCGCCCTGATGGCACAAGCAGATAAATCTGTTAGTCTGCTGGGGAGCACTTACTCGCGATAATGATCAACTCGGCAGCATCCCCTGAGGGACAATCCTGCACCCCTTGGGCTGCTTCTCAGGTTTGCTCAGGTTCACCTTGCCCAAGCAAACACGTGGCAGGGTGAGGATCCACGCTGGGCAGCTGGGGCGTCAAAAAAGACTGAAACCACATCATATACCCTGGGCTCCTTTTCTAAGTATGAAGCAAACAACTTGTCGCCCAGCCCCTTATAAAGTGGGTTCCCTGACTCTCCCCACATCCCCAGGAAGCTTTTCAGGTGCCTGGGTGTACTCCATAAATGACTAATGAGCTATCACGAACATTAGCACTAGTGCCGGCTGACTGAAGCAGATTGAGATCAAGCCCTCCCTTGCATCTATCAGCTCCACCCAGGAAGCACACTTGCCTTTGACAACACCCAGATTAAGAAACAGGCAGACAAACAACCACCCGTGGCCCTGACCAGGCGAGCTGAGGCTGGCAGCATGTGGGAAGGAATGACCACTTGCCGAGGGAGGAAAACACATCTTGCTACAGCTCCAATCACAGAGCTGGGAGGGATTTGCTGGTGGCTAATATTTTTCCCTGAAGATGGATTAGGTCTGGCGGAGAGAAGTCTCTCATTTTTGAGTGGATGTTTGTGGACCACAGAGCCTTGGAGCCTACGGATGCCCTGAGGAAACCTCCACACTCAGACAGATCCCCAGTGTGCCCAGCACAGAGATTTTCATCTCTTCCTTTGAAAACTGTTCATGCAGCCCCAGTTTTGCAGATGGGACACACAGCTTGGAGCACAGGTCTGATTCCACGAAAAGACCAATGGATATACTTCCGTACTTCCATAAAGATAAAGCCCAAGCAGTAGTTTCAGCTGGTTCCATGCACACAAATCACAATCCTGAGGTAACACCACTATTTTAAATGATGACTCACTCATGGCACCACCGTATTCCAAAGAATCTGAGGAAATGCCCTGGGCAAAGCCTTCCTACCCGTCACTCTACCCGCCTGAATTTCATGTAGTCGCAGGTTACTATGCACAGAGGCCAAAACTTAGCTAACTCCTTGCACGTACTGCCCTTGGCAGTTGTCAGAGTCAGAGGAGAAAGAGGACAGGTGACCTTCTATTGCTAACACTGCAAAGCAGAGATGGAACAAACCCAGCCTCTGTTTACAGCCTTTGCTGGAGAAATCAACACTTCCTATACATAGAAAAATCAATAGAATGCACTTACCAAACAAATCCCCATTGTTCTGAACTACCTACATCAATAGAGCTTTACATGGCCATTTATGCACCCCAAGTCCTCCCTACCCAGCTCCAGCAAAAGCTCAGCCTTCCTTTCTCCAGGGTGCTTTGGCAGGGCTTTTTATTTCTACTAGCCCATCAATTCTGGTACAGTGCACTTTGTTCTGAGCTGGTTTTGGGGAACCTCAGCAGCAAGCTACGTTTTTGTGATTGTGCCCTGCAAGTTGGCTGTCACTCATCAATTTTCCGCATACCTACTCTGGAAGTGCTGCTGATTCTCCTATGTCAGCACTGAAGGAGCCAAGTGAGGAAGAGAGCAGCGTTCCCCCCGCGCAGGCCAAACCATCCCACCTCTCAACACCCCCGAATCCCTCACAAATCATCCTTGAAAGACCACTAATCCGTCTGCACCTAGAAACCTCGTAACCGATTGGGAATAGCTTTGAATGAATGTTCAGGAGTATGAATATTTTCCCTCAACCATCAGATGGTGCCATTGAGTCTTCTTAGGATGTGGAGCACCGAGGACAGCGGGCTGATATCACGGTTCTTACACTGACTTCTTGCTGCACCTCACAGGCAAGGAACGGCACTGAGTTACATATTGCTCAGTTACAAACACTTACATACAATTAGTGATACCCTATATATAGTCGGCTTTTCCCAAATATATTAACAAATATCTGTATCACTATTTCTTCTGGGGTTTTTTTTGCACAACTCTAGCAAGACTGGCTATACTCTTTGAGCTGGACTCCAGTGATATCAGTGCAGAAACAACGATAGCTGTATAGCAGCACTTCAGCTTCCATTTCTGCCTCCCTCTGCTCCCCAAAAAACAGGAGTGTCTACTGCTGGAAAGATTTAGAAAAGATGAACTGCATTCATGCAGCCGGGACAGAAACGAAAGAGAGCAGCATTTGCACTAGCAAAACTTCCTTTCCCTCCACAATAGTGTTGTGGAACACAGGACTTGCCCTCCTTGAACAGTTAGACAGCAGCAGGCTGCAGCAGGCTGCTCGATGATTGGGATTGACCATGTCACTTCTACCTCTTCTCCCCCCTCCCTCCCCCCCGCCA